>JAMJFZ010004320.1:0-62678 GCA_026225945.1 Cricetomys ansorgei | reverse complement strand
GCCAGATTTGCAGCTGGGAGCCTGCAAAACCAGCCCACCTCCACAGGAAAGTGAGCATAGGATAGCCACACATCCCCAGGGCTTCTCCAACACCGCGTCAGACCAAGCCAGACCAGCTGGACAACATCCGGCAGGGGGCGGCCAGGTGAAGGTGCAGGTGGAGTAATCTTCTTTTATGTGCTTTTTAATGATTAAAGCAGTATTATTGCCACAAAGCTCTTAAAACACACTGAAGAAAAACAAACAAAAGAGACAGAAAAGAAAAACTGTTCTGTCTTTCATCATGAGTCACTGCATTTTAACCAAAATCAGGCCCGGATGGAAATACATAAACATCCTCCCTGTGTCAGAGGCCGCGTGATGCGGCCACACTCCGGCTCACTGGCAGAAAGTACGAAGTTAACTTCTGGATAAAGAGGTGAGGTTAAAGAGCCCCTGGGTTGCTTGCCCTTGCGGCCTCCGGGACGGCTCTGAGCTCCTGAGCAGCAGCTTGCACATTCTGGAAAGGCTACGACCTCTTAGGACCTCAGCTTCTCACTGGTGAAACAGACTGAAAGCCGTTCCGCTTCCCACAGTCACTGTCCCTCTAGAATACACTTGGGAGAGCTCCGTGAGCTGCGTGAGGCGGGCAGATGATCAATGCCATGCTTATTGCGGTCCTAGAGTTCCAAAAGCAAGTTTTTAATTTGCAAGTTAATGCAGGCATGTGTCAGTACTTCCCATCACAGATGCTGTGCTAGCCCTGAGCCCAACCCCGAGTGCTGTGCTCCCAGACTGCTCACCATCTGGGCTGCAGAGCAGACGGAGAGCCAAGCAAACAGGAGGTTAGGCAGCCATGCGCCATGGGGCACGCCGCAGAAGAAAAGACAGGACAGTTCAGCGGCACAAGAGAATGTCACAGCGGCCTCAAGAGGCAGTGGCCGCCGAGGAGAGAAATAGTTAAGGACAACAAGTAGAAACCACCCAGCACAGCAGAGAGAAAGTGGAGGCACAGGACCTTCTCAGCAGCGTGGGCAAAGGCCAGGGGCTGGAGAGAACAGGGCAAGCTGGATGAATGGAGCTTAGCCCTACACGGCTGGAGCACGGGGTGGAAGAGGAGTGGAGAGACATGGGAAACTCCCAGGATCCCAACGGGGAGTGGAAGATGGGTCATGAAATCCATCTTCTTCATCAGAAGAACTCAGGACACAGGGTATGAAAAAAGATTACCCCACTCTATGTGACATATTGGGGAAAGTGGTAAAAACTGACCAGGAAGGAAGAAGGAAGGAAGGAAGGAAGGAAGGAGGGAAGGAAGGAGGGAGGGAGGGAGGGAGGGAGGAAGGAGGAAGGAAGGAAGGAAGGAAGGAAGGAAGGAAGGAAGGAAGGAAGAAGGAGGAGAAGAGGAAGGAAGGAGGAAGGAAGGAAGGAAGAAGGAGGAAAGAGAAAGGAGGAAGGAAAGAGGAAGGAAGGAAGAAGGAGGAAAGAGGAAGGAAGAAGGAAAAGAAAGGAAGGAAGAAAGGAAGGAAGGAAAGAAGGAAGGAGGAAGGGAGGAAGGAAAGAGGAAGGAAGGAAGGAAAGAAGGAGGGAAGAAGGAGGAAGGAAGGAAAGAAGGAAGGAGGGAGGAAGGAAGGGAGGAAGGAGGAAGGGAGGAAGAAGGAAGGAAGGAAGGAAGAAGGAAGAAAGGGAGGAAGGAGGAAGGGAGGAAGGAAGGAAGGAAGAAGGAAGAAAGGAGGAAGGAGGAAGGAGGAAGGGATGAAGAAGAAGAAGAAGGAAAGGAAGAAGGAAGAAGAAGAAAGGGAGGAGGAAGGAAAAAATGAAGACTTATATTCTTCCATAAAGAAAACAACCATCATGTGAATTCTACAGTGAGCACCACAAAGTCCTCAAATTATAATTCCCATCTTAAAAAAAAAAAAAAAAAAAACCTTTCAGAGCAGAGTAAAAAGTAAAGAGTACCCAGCTATTCAATATATTGTGACATTGTCAAAATCTTTCTAACAAAACCCGACTCCCGTGACATGAGGGAAATTCACATAGCAGCCACACTCTTAGGAGGAAGAATTCCTGAATGAAACAAGCCAAGCACTATAGCAGGAAGCCACCGACAGCAGGACGGATCAATGCTCTGTGGTGAATTCATAACCCAGGGGACGACAGCACAGTAAACGTGAGTGAGCTCAGCTTCACACGTCTCTAGAGATAAAACCTGAAAACCACAACACCGAGCAGGACCGATACAGTATGATTCATCTGTACAGAATCCGAAACGGGATAACAAGTACCATCTTATTATGAACACACACGAGGCTAAACCCTAATGACAAGCAGGGGGCTCGTGACACAACCTCTACCTCTTGCTATGGTTACTTGGAAACAGAGAAGGACACAGAAAGACAAGAGCACAGGAAGCTAGGACCCTGTCCCCAGATCACCTGGTGTGTAGCTGTGCAAGTCAGGTACTCCACACACGTCTATGGCCAACGCTGTGGCCCTGAATACGCAGGGTTTGAACACAGGACGGCGCCGTTCGGGAAGCTGGAGGAGTCTTTAGAGGCAGAGCCCTGCCGGAGGAAGTCACTGCGGGCGGGGCTTGAGGTTTGATAGCCTCTTGCCATCTCCTGTGCACCTTCCGCTTCCGGACTGGATGCACTGTGGCGGCTGGCCTCGCCATCCTGGGCCCCACCGTGGCGAACTGTACCCCCTCTGGAACTGTGAGCTGGATTAAATCCCTTTTCCCTTAAGTTGCTTTTGCTAGATGATTTTGCCAAAGCAGCCGAAAGGTGAAGACAGCCATTTTCCTTTCGACACTGTGTCACATCAACTATTTTGCGAATCTACGTATGTACAGTAAAATCAGTGTAACTGGGGTTATGCGAACGTATGTATGTGCGTGTATATTCACTACTCGATAAAGCCCTTCATGGGAAAGTGGAAGATTACCTCTTTGGAGGAAGCCGGTCCCTGGCCCTGCGTAAAGACGGAGCTGGTCTGAAGGAGAGCGGATTTAAGTGTTCAGAAGGAAAAGAAGTGTCGCTGCTCTGAAGGCTTGCCTGCTTCTACTCAGATGTCTGTGACAGGCTGTAAAAGAGAGGCATCTGCCGCCTGGCTTAGCCAGAAACCCAGACTGTGAGGAAGAGACCAGACTTGTTGGTGTGTGTGGGGGAGGGGGGACTAGCTGCCACAAAGAGGCTGCGAGGAAACCATCGTGGGGTGTCTATATGTACTTGGGGAAGTCACGGAGAAAGGCGGTGTCCTGCTCCTGGGGCTCAGAGGAATGGGGGGGACACCACGTACACTGTCAGAGCCCACCGCATGCCTGGCTCGGAGCAGACACGCACCACAGCCTGTCTGAACCAAGTTCCAGAGCCCCGAGAGGCATTGGAAACCGTCTCTAATACTTTTTAAGTGAGGGCAGAAAACCCGAGGCCCCAGAGGTAGCGATGTCTGACTACCATCTAATAAGAAACAGAGGCTGCCGGGAAGCCCACCATTTCCTTCTCGCAAAGCCACACAGGGTGCGGGATGAACTCGCTGGGGATGGAGAAAAGACTAAGCATGTAGAGTGAAATATTTAGGAAACCAGGGTGGCACCAAGAAGGGGTTTTGTGTAAATGGCACACAGAAAAAGGCAAACTGTGGGAGACAGGGTGTGGCTCCTGCTCTCACTCAGTGAACGTTTTTGAGCATCTGCCGCATACCACCCGTTAGGTGCTTGGATACGCCAGCGGGCAACAGGATTCGAAATCCCTGCTCTCTCAGACGGCGCTGTAGAAAGAAACCACACTAAAATCCAAACGAATGTTTTTGTACGCCATAGAAAGTTCCAATACAGACTGCAATATGAGAAAAGCTATCTAACCAAGAAAATGTTAGCTTGTTAACGCTGACTACCGATAAAAAGGCACTAAGAGCCTTCACAGAAGTTAAAAACCCGAAGCAGCAGTACGGAATGACGGAAACTTCCCTGGTGGTGGGAAATACAGGTAACAACATCGAAAGGACGCCATCTTAGAACGAGGAGACGCAAGGCCCGACAGTACTCTGTCAGAGGCCGTGCGGCCCCGACAGTGGGGCCTTTATTTAGTAGATAGGCCACCAGTTAGTGGTAACTAGTGAAGGTGAATCATTTTGCCTGCCAATTTCACTCCTTAGAAGAGATCCTAGAGAGATCGTGCATACGGAGATGTAGGACACTCTTCGCCAAGGTAAATTAGAAGGAGTTTAGTCGAGCAGCCAAGAGACAAACAAAAACTAGTGAAGATGTCCCTGTGCGGCAAAATAGGCTACAGCGGTTAATTAACAGAGGTTAATCAAAGCTATATTTAATAATACAGATGAACCTCACTGTTGCTAAGCAAAATAAAATCACATTGCAGAATGCTCACCTATAATCAATCCCGTGTGCTTTATTTCCATAAGGTTCTAAAAGTACAAAATAGCTGTACGCGTTTAATTTTTAAACATTTGCTATATGCCCAAGCAAAACACGTACGGCTACCTTAAAACCTCAGAATGTAAGACCAGCGCATCGTCTGGGAGCCGAGGCGGAGGGAGAGGAGACTACGCAGAGGCCTTTGGGCTGATAGAAGACGTGGTGCACCAGGGCACGGCGTGTTGCTATGTAGTCTCCTTTATGATCACGTTTCTATGTGTGCGTATTCTGCCTCCGTGTGCACGTGCACCCCGTGTGTGTAGTGCCACACAGGCCGGGCGGATGAGCCGCAGTTCCTAGAGCTGGGCGGTTCTAACTCATCGTGTAGGTGCCGAGAACCCGAACCCGGGTCTTCTGCCCGAGCTGCGGGTATTCCTAACAGCTCAGCGATCTCTCCAGCGCCTGCTTTAATTCTTAGGATAATTATCAACTATTCTTTCCATAATAAAAAGCTTACATCATTCCCATGGTAAGAAAATGTATCAAGTAAGGCAATGTTTCGAAAGCAGAAGCGCTGCGAAGACGCAGGCAAGGGCGCTCAAAAGACAGACGAGATCCTCACAGCCCCGAAGTTGTACAGCCTGAGATACTACCGTACGCTAGAGGAATTTTACATAGTTTTCCTAAAGGCAGAATGAGGAAACCCACTGAAGTCACAGTAAACTGTTCTGGCAACGGCTACCAAAGAGGAATCCAGGACTTAAGTTTTCTTGGGGCAAAACCCAGACCTGCCCCATAGCCTCCCATGGAGCTGCCCATTCAGGGAAGGTTCGGGTTTTGAACATCTGACATGGGTGTGGAAGGGCCACGAGATGAGGGGGGAGTTCCTGGCACTGGAAAGACTGGGAGAGACTTTGTAGATGGCTCTAATCTTGAAGGATATTAAGGATCAGAAGGAGGGGGGCACCAGAGGGATTCCAGGGGCAGCACGAGCCCAGTGTGACTCTAGTGTGGGTCCTCCATTTACTACACTGTTCACAGGAAACAGTAATTCCTGCTCAAGGGCAGAGAAGGACTCGGGGCCATGGCTCCTGACTGTTAAAAGCACAGGTCCGAGAAAGCGTTTCCACTCTTCCTACCGACGTTAGATCCCCTGAGCCAATGCCTTGAATTGAATGTGTGGTCAAATTCCAGATATTTCCGAGTCAGTATCCTGGTCCTCACCGACTTCTGGGAAGGATCAGGCAAGTTTGGAAGGTGTTTTTTCCCTCACCAGGAGGGATTTGGTCCACCTGACCGTAAAGGGACCTGGGGGGAAGGCAAATGGGAAGCAAATCTTGTCTCTTTATGGGTTAGAAACGTTTTTGTGACTGAAGAAGTAAAAATAGCTCACCTCTAAGAAAGCCAACATTTGCACAAAAGTCGTTAGATGAGAGCTGCTCACTTCTGGAAAACTGGAGGTAAACAGCACGATTCAAGCCCAGCCAAGGGAAACACCAATTAGTATGATTTAGACTACCATACTGCCATACTCCCCTGTACAATAAACACTCGATCCCTTCCCCATTTAACACCGATGCTCAAGAAAAACACACCGAGGGTCCTTTCTTCCAGAACCAGTCAGTTCAGTAGCCAATCTCTGGATCAGTGACTGCACATCTGAGGCTTCAATTGCTTCGGTCAAATTCAGTCTGAAAATGTAAAAAGCAAAGTTCCAGAAGTAACTAACCTCTAAGCTCAAATACTGTGTTATTCTGAGGAGTATGGTGAACTCTCACGCTGTCCTGGGCTCTCTACTACCCAAAGTGAGACTCACCCCTCTGCCCAGAGTGTACACACTGTGTGTGTTACCTGTGTACACACTGTGTGTGTTACCTGTGTACACACTGTGTGCATTACTTATGTACACACTGTGTGCGCTACCTGTTTGTTAGTCACTTGGCCTCCCACTCAGGTATCAGATGGCTCACAGTGGGAGCACAGTGCTCTGTTTCGAGTGACCCTTCAGTAGGAGCCCAGGGCCGTGTCAATGCATGTCTGATCTTACTTCACCTTTGTATCGGCTCAGGTCATCACAAAGCCAGTATTTGAGAGACAAAGAGACCAAATTCAAGTAACTTTTATAACCATATCTTGCTACAATTGTTCTACTTTATCACTGGTCACAATTTCCCAACTGCGCACTCCACGAATTGAACTTTATCACGGGCCTGCATACTCCAGGGGCGGAGGAAACTTGGTAGGTATTGAGTTTGGCGTTGTCTACAGCTTCAGCCATCCACCAGAGGTTGAAGGAAACCTTTAAACTTACGTGTAAAGTCCCAGACAGGTCCCCACCCAGCCCACCGGAGGGACCAGAGAAAGAACGGTTGCGAAGGGCTCAGAGTGAACCGCGGTGTGGAACACCGCTGCACAAAGAGGAGGCTGGCCAGAAAAGTACTACGTGCCGCCTACAAGTTAAACCGTCTTCACAATTATGACCCGCAAGTGCAGCAAGGAGCCTGCGCACGAGATCCAGACAGAGTCCCTGGCTGTGGAAATAGAGCGTAGCAGGCACGAAATGTGAACAGAGCCCACGGCTGTTAAAATAGAAGATAGTTTTAAATCAGCTTTAAATAAGGTAAGCAGGAGCCAGGGTCTCATAACATAATCCCTACGATATGCAGGGCACTATTAAATAATTGCTTGCTATGCGATGGGTAAGGAGAATCCCAGTGTAAACGAAGAGAGTTAATCAACATTTGTCGACACCAGAATGTCTACGAGCTCAAATATCTGACAAAGATTTTAAAGCAGCCACCATGACGATTACAACCACTCTTGAAACAAACGGGGAAAATAAAAAAATACCAGAAAAGAAAAGAGAAGGCGTAACGAACTAAGTAGAAATCATAAAACTGAAAAATACAGAGCCTTAATTTTAAAAAAGCTTCTCCGAGATGGATTTTTTTTCGTCATCACGTTGATTTGGCAGATGAGCAAACTCTAGGAAGGATAAATTACCCAAACTAAATAATAGAAACAAACCAAAAATAAAGCTAACGGGCACGAGGGACCAGCATCACAGTAACAAGGGTGCTGGCAATCAAAGTTCAAATCGGGTGGGGGTGGGGCCGGCCGTGCAGGGGTCAAAGGGATGGGAAGGAATAACTGGCAGTTTGGGGAGAAATGCCTAAAACTAAAGAAAAGCAAGAGGACACAAGACAGACACGTGAAGTCTAAAGACAGAGAGAGACCAGCAAGAGAGAAATCCTGTTCTGCCTGCTTGGAAAACAACCTGGAAGACAGCGACCAGTAGAGCTGCCATCTGAAGCCACAGAGGCCAGAGAGGGAAGTGGGACCCAATGCTTCAGACACCCAAAGGGCCACTAGCCTAGCACAGTCTCTGTTCAGTAGCCTTCCGTGATCAGGGCCACTCCCACACGGACTGAAACGAAGAACTTGTCCGGAGAACCTGTCAACAAGGAAAACAAAAGAAGTACAGAAAGAAAGAAAGAGGGAAGGAAGGGAAGGAGGGAGGAGGGAAGAAGGAAGGGAGGGAGGGAGGGAGGAGGGAGGAGGGAGGAAGGAAGGAAGGAAGGGAAGGAGGGAGGGAGGAGGGAGGAAGGAAGGAAGGGAGGGAGGGAGGGAGGAGGGAGGGGGGGAGGAAGGAGGGAGGGAGGGAGGAGGGAGGAAGGGAGGGAGGGAGGGAGGAAAGAAGGAAGGAGGGAGGGAGGAGGGAGGAAGGAAGGGAGGGAAGGAGGGAGGGAGGAGGAAGGAAGGAAGGGAGGGAGGGAGGAGGGAGGAAGGAAGGGACGTAGGGAGGGAGGAGGGAGGAGGGAGGAAGGAAGGAAGGGAAGGAGGGAGGAGGGAGGAAGGAGGGAGGGAGGAGGGAGGAGGGAGGAAGGAAGGGAGGGAAGGAGGGAGGGAGGAGGAGGAGGAAGGAAGGAAGGGAGGGAAGGAGGGAGGAAGGAGGAAGGAAGGGAAGAAGGGAAGGAGGGAGGAGGGAGGAGGGAGGAAGGAAGGGAAGAAGGGAAGGAGGGAGGAGGGAGGAAGGAAGGGAAGGAGGGAGGGAGGAGGGAGGAAGGAAGGGAGGGAGGGAGGGAAGGAGGGAGGAAGGAAGAGAAGGAGGGAGGAGGAGAGGAAGGAAAGGAAAGGAGGGAGGGAGGACTGTAACTGAAAAGGTCTTTAAACTCCAGAAAGGAAGGGAAAATAGCACAGTGGAGAAAAACGGGCGTGTTGGTAATAGAATCGCCTTCGGATGACTGCTCTACCGCTGAAATGGGAACTGCATCCCCTGATATGGTGTTTAACACATTTAAGAGAGGGGAGAGGGGTTAGAAAGTCTAAATGGAGGAGGTTTGTTCACCTCACTTCAAGGGTAAACATGTTGCGGCAGCAGACGGTGATACACAGCAACCACGGCAGGGGCAGAAGCTAGAGACCTGTAGACACATCGCCCCGATGGCTGAAGAATATTCTAATGGACTCACGGGGAAGGAAGGATCGAGGAACATGGAAGAAGACGCAGCAGAAATGAAAGCAGCATCCCTGAGATGGCAATACAGCAGTGCAGCAGTCAACTGCACTGAACCTGGCAGGATGCATTTTTTCTCTAATGACCCAACTGTACATTATCTACAAGGAACTTACTCCATGGATAATCATACTGGCAGAATTTAAGTCAACATGATAAAAACACATGCACTAGGCTATAGCATATTTGACAGCAATTTCTAACGGCATGACTCCATTTAATAGAAGACAAGATGAATCTCAGAGCAAAGAAAATTATGAGGGGTGTGGAGAAGAATTCCACCAAGAACAGGAAGGAACTACTGATGTGTGTGTGCCAGGCAGCAACAGAACTCAGAACACTTGAAGCTAAAGCTGATTTTTAAAATCTGAAAGGGAATACAGACTTAGGCTGTAGCGTTCTGTTGAGGGAGTCTGTCCGCTCTCTCGGAAACTGGTTGGCAATCTCTGTGGTGACCAAGAAAGCAAGCGATCTTAAAAGAAGACTTAAAAGAGACTGGAGCTGGGAGGAGGAGAGCCAGGGGCGTCCTCCCTGCTCTGGTCTCAAAGCTGGGTGGCACAAGGAGTTGCCTTTAGGGGAGGTGCTAAGTATGCGCTTGTGGTCTGTAGCTTGGATTTTCATCCTCTTGTTAGCTCTTCTGTAAAGCACAAGCTATAAATCACAGCTTGTCAATCAATGCATTTGCTAATTGAGCTCCACAATTACGTGCTAATCCCAGCCTCTGCCAATAAGGCCGAGTTCTGAGTCCGACTACTTCCATGTGACACTTTTTCTTTTTAAATGTCTATGTTCTGTATGCCATGTGTCTCCTGAAGCACAAGCCTTCCTTGGTTGTTCCTAGAGTGGAAAAACCCTGTTAAAGCTATCCAGGACACCACTCTGTGCTGGCTACGGAAGTTTCTTGGGAGCCAAGGTTACTCAATACACTCTCTGAGTCCTGGGATGGATAGCAGAGAGGATCGTCAGACAAGACAGGAAAAAGAGTGAGGCCAGCAGGGCCACCTCCCTGGCCTGTTCCACTCAGGGGACTCACCGCCGCACTGAGGGGGAGCTTGTGGTTGTCTTAGTACCTCATCGGTGGTACTCTGCATGTGCGCAGATACGCCTGAGTGTCTATTCATGATGTTTATCAGTAGAACCACACAATAAACGGTGGTAAATTCATCCCACACCGTACCTTGGGTTCGTTACCCTCTCTGTAAAAGTGTTCCGTGATCTCTGAAGTGCCTGGCTCTAATGCATTGATAAAGACCCTTCAGACATCAGCAATCATAGGTCTGTTGCACGGTGGGAAACACTGAGGACTATACACAGGCACAAAAACAAAAAAATAAAGCAAAATAAACACGCACACATAGGAGCGTACAGAGTCTGCTAGAGTGTGGCCACCAGCCACGCCATGCTTCCCTTCCCTGCTCAGGGCATGGAAATGCTTTTCTGGCTCCACTGCTCGAAGCTGTTAATGCATCCCAGAAAGTGTTTATAGAACATTCGGCACAAGTGCTCCGCCTCCAGAGCTGTGAAGGGTGATGCCTGCCACATGCTGGGCCTCCCAAGAATGGGAAGGAGGGCTCCAGGGTCAGCCCAAAGCCACCAGGCTACTGCCAGAGGCAAAGGCTACAGAGCCTGGCCTGAAAAGTGAGACCACTGTGCAGACCCACATGTACACAATGGGCTCTGGGGGCTCTACTTCCATGGCAGAGCCATGGCTGGAGGGAAGCTACTTGCAGTTGAGCCCCTAACCAGGGCCCCATGGGAAGGATGCTGTCTTCTCTATGTGAAGTGTTTGCTCTGGAAGGAATTTGGTTTGAATGTCCACAGGGTATTGAATTTACTTTGCTTTGCCCTTTCCATATGCCTCAGTATCTCTGGTTAGCCTCCCGGTCCAAAGAAGACAAATGGCACATGAAGGAAAGCTCCATTAAAGGAGGAGGAGAAGAGGAGGAGGAGGAGAAGGAGGAGGTGAAGGAGGAGGAAGAGGATGAGAGGAAGAGGGGGAGGAGGAAGAGGAGGAGAGGAAGAGGAGGAGGAAGAGGAGGAGGAGGAGAGGAAGAGGAGAGGAGGAGAGGAGAGGAGGAGGAGGAAGAGGAGGAGAGGAAGAGGAGGAGGAGGAAGAGGAGGAGAGGAAGAGGAGGAGGAGGAAGAGGAGGAGGAAGAGGAAGAGAGGAAGAGGAGGAGAGGAGAGGAGGAGAGGAAGAGGAAGAGAGGAAGAGGAGGAGAGGAGGAGAGGAGGAGGAAGAGGAGGAGAGGAAGAGGAGGAGGAGGAGGAGGAGGAGAAGAGGAGGAGGAGAAGGAGGAGGAAGAGGAGGAGGAGGAGAAGAGGAGGAGGAGAAGGAGGAGGAGAAGAGGAGGAGGAGAAGAGGAGGAGGAGGAGGAGAAGGAGAAGAGGAGGAGGAAGAGGAGGAGGAAGAGGAGGAGAGGAAGAGGAGAGGAGGAGGAGGAGGAGGAGGAAGAGGAGGAGGAGAGAGAAGAGGAGGAGAGGAGGAGAGGAGGAGAAGAGAAGGAGGAGGAGAAGAGGAGGAGGAGGAGGAGGAGAGGAGGAGGAGAGGAGGAGGAGAGAGGAGAAGGAGGAGGAGTAGAAGGAGGAGGAGGAGGAGGAGAAGGAGGAGAAGGAGGAGGAAGAGGAGGAAGAGGAGGAGGAGGAAGAGGAGGAGAGGAAGAGGAGGAGGAGGTGGAGGAGGAGAAGAGGAGGAGGAGGAGGAAGGAGGAGGAGAAAGAGGAGGAAGAGGAGGAGGAGGAGGAAGGAGGAGAGGAAAGGAGGAGGAGAAGGAGGAGAAGAGGAGGAGGAGGAGAAGAGGAGGAGGAGGAGGAGAAGGAGAAGAGGAGGAGGAGAAGGAGGAGAAGAGGAGGAGGAGGAGAAGGAGGAGGAGAGAGGAGAAGGAGGAGGAAGAGGAGAAGAGAAGGAGGAGGAAGAGGAGGAGGAGGAGGAGGAGGAGGAGGAGGAGAGGAGGAGGAGGAAGAGGAGGAGAGGAGGAGGAGGAGGAGAGGAGGAGAGGAGGAGGAGGAAGAGAAGGAGGAAATATCATAACAGAATCCTGACAAAATCAATATGCACAGATGTTTAAAAATAGAAGCAAAACAAAAACGTAGTCAAATACCAGCACCATGATTTGGACATGAAACACCCCTAAGACTCATGTGTTGAAGCCTGGGTCATCTCCAGACAGCAATCCAGAGGAGGGGCTTTCTGAAAGTGACTGGATTGTGGGGTCTGAGTGTGTCAGTGTGTTAATATATCGATAGATTTGTAATTTGGTGCCATTATTGAGAGTCAATCAATCTCTAGGAGGTAGGGCCTAGTTGAAGGGTGTGGCCACTGGGGACAGGTCCCGGAGGGTGTGGCCACTGGGGACAGGTCCTGGACACATACATCTGTCCATCCCACCCTGCCCAGTTCCCTCCACTGTGGATACCCTGCTTCACCTCAGGCCCAAAGCAATGGAGCCGCCTGGCCTCCTGGTGGAAGCCTCTGAAACCTCTCCTCTCTCAAGTTCATTTTCTTTTCTCACTCTCACGTTTTCCCGTTCGTTTCCAGCGATAGCGACCTAAAGGCCTCTAATTTAACCTACTGCGAAAAGGCCGCTCTCCCTTCCCAGCTGACCCTCCCTCGCGCTCTGGCCTCCAGCAGAGTCCCTCTGGCAGACCATATGGTACAACCAGCCTAAAGACGTCCCCACAGGCCCCCCCCCCCCCCACCCCAACTCCATGCACCTTGCCATTTTTGGCTTCAACCTGGAGCATCTCCGGAGGCACAAACCACTACCACTCTTGGGCACCGATTTCACCAGATAACTGAAAGACCTGGATTGATCCAATCTCCAAGAAGGCCGAGAGGCCTTGCCGCAGAGGGCTAAGCACCCTGCAAGGGAACCACAGCTTTCCAAGTGTGCATAGGCACAGGAGGGGGCGGAGGGAATCACTGATGGGACAAACTCTGAAATATTTCCATATTTAAAGATGAAACAAGACCAGAAGAAAACTCAGGTGTGCGTGCATTTCCTCTCAGTGTGACATTATGTCAAAATACGGTGCCAAGGCAGAGAGCTGAAAAGACGTTATTGGGGCAGATGACTTGAAAAGTTTCAGTGTTGGTACAACAAAGCCATGTATAAAAATATTAAATACACGTGACAGAATTTGAAAATTACTCAAAATATGTGAACGGTAAAGGGCTACCAATCGATGAGAAATTCACAATAGAAAAAGAGAGGACAGCATGGAGATTGGATTTCATATTTCTATCTGATGTCTTGTGTGTGTGCTGTATGTAAGTCTGCATGTGTGTACATGTGTGGCAGAAACCAACACTGGTGTCCCCTCAATCATTCTCCACCTCAGGTTTTGGACAGGGTCTCTCACTAAACCTGGAATCCAGCAAACAGGCAAGACCAGCTGGCCAGAGAACGTCAGAGACGCTCCTGTGTCGGGCAAGTCTATTTTAGTTATGTTTGAACTGCTGAGGCAGCGTTGGGAGAGGGGCTGTCCTAGGTCTAGGGCGTTCTGTATTGTCTGCGGGTGTTGGATCTCTGCGGGGGACGTTTGATTGCTTACGATCTGCACGTGCTATCAGTGGAACACCGAAGGAGTTCTGAAAGAATACAAACACCTGCGCTGAGCTGTTTGGGGTTCCCCTATGGAATCTGGCACTGGCCAGGATGGCGGTTCCCTCTGCTCAGGTCTGGCAGGGATTCTGCCTATGAAAATGCCTAAGAGTCTCTCTTGCTGAGCCCACACGGTGGCTGACTACAATGCTCCTGTCTCCACTCACCCTCCTCGGTGCTGGGATTACGGATGCACAACCCCGTGCTCATCTTTATATGGGGGCCAGAATCTGAGTCTGAACTCAGTTCTTACACTTGCACGGCCGTGTCTCTGATGTGCGAAGGATGGCCCAGAAGTATTTTCAAGACTGTCTCAGTAAGCTGAGCATGGCGACTCCAGCCTGTAACCCCAGCACTTGGGAAGCTGAAGCTGGAGGATGCATACATGTGCCAGTCTGCACTACACAGTGAGTTCAAGGCCAGCATGGACACTTTTAAGAAAGTAGTTTCAGGGGCTGGAGAGATGGCTCAGCAGTTAAAGAGCACTGGCTGCTCTTCCAGAGGACCCAGGTTCAATTCCCAGCACCCACATGGCAGCTCATAAATGTCTATTACTACAGTTCCAGGGGATTCAACACCCTCACACAGACATACGTGTAGGCAATACACCAATGCACATAAAATGAAATAAATCATTTTTAAAAGATGGTAATTTGACAATATAAATCAAAAACCCTTAACATTTTTTCACATAGATTTGACCCCAAAACAATGTCTAACCACAAACATTTTCCTTTAACTCTATTTAAATCAAATAATCACAGACATACACAAAGACCAGTCCACAGGCAGAGTCAAAGCAGACCTTTGCAACAGGAAAGAAAACCCGAGAGAATGCATAATGCCCAACATAGAAGAACTAGTTAGTAAAGTCTGATGCATTAAATGATCCACTGTTATAAATGCAATAAATATTATCAGAGTAAAATATTCCTCACATTGTTTAATTTGTTGAATTATGAAAGTGAGTATTATGTATACGCATGTATACATAATGTATACACATGCGTGTGCATGTGCGTGTGCGTGTGTGTGTGTGTGTGTCACGTGTTCATGTGTGTGGAAGCCAGAGGTCAGCCTGAGTATTGTTAGTCAGGCAATGTTCACCCCTACTATCTTTGCAGGGTCTCTCACGAGCCTAGGACTAGCCAAATAGTCTAGGCTGGCCAGCAAGCCCCAGAGATCTGCCTGTCCGTCCCTACCCACCCCAGCCCTACCCCTACCCACCCCAGTGCTGGAATTACAGGCACATGCCATCATGCCTGACATTTTTATGTGGGCTCTGAGGGTTGAGCTCACGTTCCCCAAGCTCGCTGTGTGTAACAGTTTGCCAACTAAGCCATCTCCTGGCCCATTATCCCTTCTGTAAATAAACATACATGCTAATATTCCGGGGTCAGACATACGTACAGGAAACTCCTAAGAACTTGGTAGAATTCAGGTTGATGTCTGGCTCAACTTCTGTCCTCTCCTGTGCTTCTCGCCCTCCCATGGCTGAGTTCTGTCTTTGTAACTCAGAAACATCACACACACACACACACACACACACACACACGCAAAGGTAAGTTCAGAAGAGAGGACTTCTCTAAATTGTGAATTACTTTTATTAACACAATAGCGAGTCTTCCTGGCTTTAACGATACCTTCAAGGGAAAAATTCTAGTAAGTATCTAAATGAATGCTTGGAGAACAGACGTGCTTCTGCGAATGTGGCCACAATAATGTATAGCACACGTTGGCTGGAGCTGCTCAGCACTGACAAATTCCAGGAAGCAACTGCATAGAATAGCTGGAGAGGAAATCGCCTTATGCTTCCATGCTATTTATGGAAATTAGCATCTTTGTAAAAATAAACCGAGAGTGATCGGGATCGTCAGCCCTGAGCTGTGGCATCCCAGTGCTGGGTCTGCGCTTGCGGATCATCGGCGACTCAGCGGACGCCTAGCTTATCTTCTCCTGTTATGAATCGTACACATAGCTGTGGTTTCCTTCTTTCCCTTGCATCCTCAGTCTCCCCCTCTCCTCCTCTCAGAAGCTCCCCATGTGGCATGCAGACATGCACTCTGCAGAGCAAACTTCCCAGCCGATCCGTTTCCCTTCCGAGCTCTACACACCAAGTATCGCTTCCCGGTGTCAACCTTTGCCGACCCTCTGTGTGGGCTCTAAAGGGTTCCTGGCTTCCTCTCATCTTGTGGATGATTAACCCCATCACTTCTGCAATCCGTGGCTCAACATTACCAGGTGGGACTAGTGCCAGGAACCTCCCAAGAATAATCTGCCCAGTGAGTCGCCAACAGAGTCCTGATGGTGCTTCCAGCCATCGACTGATACTCCAAAGACTCCATGCTGCCTACAAGAGCTCTCAGAATCACAGCAGCCTCAGACTGTCCCTGTTCATCCTTCCTGCCAGGCCTCTAGTTTTCATACCCATGGTGTCAGTGGAAAGCCAGAGCAGGCAACAGATTTGAGAGGCATTTCTGAGCTGGCAACTCATGACCAAGTGAGAACAGGGCAAAGACAACAGAAAATGCATTTGAAGCATCCCCGGGATCAATGGCTAGTTGATGGTGAACCAATGAGAGAGACAGAGACACACAGAGAGAGACAGAGAGAGAGAGAGAGACAAAAGAGACAGAGAGACAGATAGTGAGAGACAGAGAGACAGAGACAGAGAGGGAGAGACAGACAGAGACAAAGATAAAGAGACAGAGACAAAGAGAGACAGAGAGACAGACAGAGACAAAGATAGACAGAGACAAAGAGAGACAGAGAGACAAATAGGGAAACAGAGAGGGAGGGAGGGCCAGAGAGACACAGAGAGAGAAGGAGAGACAGAGAGAGAGGGAGAGACAGAGAGACAGAGACAGTCAGAGACAGAGACAGAGTCAGAGACAAAGAGAGACAGATAGGGAGACAGAGAGACACAGAGAGAGGGAGAGACAGAGAGACACAGAGAGAGAGGGAGAGACAGAGAGACAGAGAGACAGAGGGAGAGCCAAAGAGAGGGAGAGACAGAGAATGAATATGAGCATCTGGACTGAGAAGACGGCTCAGTGAGTAAGTGCTTTCTGAGCAAGTGTGAGGATCTGCCCTCCGATCTGGTCACAGCAGTACGTGCTTCCAACCACAGTCAGGGGTGTGGAGACAGGAGGACTCCTGGCCAGCCAATCTAATCAGCAAACTCCAGATGCAGTGGGAGCGCCTGTCTGATGAGGTGTCCAGTAATTGAGGAAGATACCTGCCGTCGTCGACCTCTGGACACAGAGAGAAAGAGAGAGAGAGAGGGAGAGAGGGAGGGAGAGCCTAATGTTCAGCAGGTTGAGTGTAGGTCTTTCTGCTCAGACTCTAACAACACAGCTTGGGATATTAATTCAAAATCACCACAGGGACAAAGTCACACAGAAAGCGCACTCCTGACATGAACCTGGAATAGCGGGGAAACCACCTAGAACCAACACAGAGCGACGAAGGGAGGCAAGCCACAAGGAAGATCAAGTATCGAATGAAGCACATTCCGCTGAGAAAGAACCATTCTGGGGAAATGGTCAGGGAGCAAACACGGGAGTTACATAGGAAACTCACACTGTACACAGCCGATAGTAAACCAGGCATGACCGTGTACGCTTGTAACCTAACGCCACGGAGTAAGTGCAGACATCGGATCCTTGGAGCCCACTGGCCACCCGACTAGCCAATTAGAGAGCTCTGAGTTCAGTAAAAGACTGCATCTCAAAAGAAGAGCGATAATGGATTATTTGACACAATGTCAAATAATGTCAAACCCTGGTGTACACACACACATACTTACACACGCATATGTACACACATATACACACACAAATACACATACATGAACACATACACACATGCACACACACGAATCCATTCTTTCTCTCTCACATCTTCTAGGGTTTCCAGCACCCTGAGTTCCTGGATGTATTACCTTTCCAGTTTCTTTTGTGACCTCTCCTACTCCCTCTGCCTCTGTTTCATCCTGAGTCCCACTTACGAGAAGTGCTGGGATCACCTTCCTGTCTCAGTTAGGGCTTCTATTGCTGAGACGAAACACCATGACCAAAAGCAAATCGGGGAGGAAAGGGTTTATTCGGCTTACACTTTCACATCACTGTTCATCCTCAAAGGAAGTCAGAATCAGAACTCCAGCAGGGCAGGAACCTGCAGGCAGGAGCTGATGCAGAGGCCATGGAGGGGCGCTGCTTACTGGCTTGCTCACAATGGGTTACTCAGCCTTCCTTCTTATAGAACCCAGGACCACCAGCCCACCAGAATTGGCTGTGCCCTCCCCCACCAATCACTAATTAAGAAAATGCCTTACAGCTGGATCTTGTGGCGGCCTCTTCTCAACTGAAGCTCCCTCCTTTCAGATGAGTCTAGTTTGTGCGTCAAGTTGACATAAGACTAGCCAGCACAGGCCCTGACCGCAACATCCTTCCTCAAGTGGCAAAGCCTCTCTTGTCAAACAGAGCATTGGTTGGTCCTAAGAATCAGGACGTAGACACACTTGGTACCCATTACCCAACCCACCACACTCCCCAGAGGCTTCTCTACCTCAGAGGTCCAGCAGCTCCTTCAATATTACAAAGATCAAAACAACAGAAGTTTGGAGGGTTGGGGGAACACCTGTTGCCATCGCTGGGAAAATCAGGTCCTCAAGAAAGAGCCAAAGCAACAGCAAGCTCCAGGGCGGGATAGGCAAGAAGGGAGGCCTTTCCTACAGCCCGAGTGAGAGGAGCCTCCAGCTTCGCCAGGTCAAACCTTGTGCTTGTCACAATAACTTGTAACCAGCGATTGTAGGAGCTTACATTGTCTATGAACTAATAAGGGGAATCTCGTTTTTAATTAATCAGCTGGAATACCCCGGGCTCCGTACAGCTCAGCTGCACATCCATTAGTCTTCCTCCTTGGGGCTCACTTAGGAGACAAGGGAAACCAGATTGGGGGATACCTTAAGGCCCATCCCAAGATTAAAATCATAACACAGACGAACAACTTCCCACACCACTCAAAGGAGCCTGAGGGAACTGCTGGAGACAGCCCTTGCCAATCCTGCAAGGGTCTCCTTTGAGAAGATCAGCCCCCCACCCCTTCCCCAGTAGTTGCATCTTCCCTCCTCAGCGCGTGTCTCTCGAGCGCCCCCTACAGCTCCGTAGCAGAATATGCAGGCACAATGTTAGCTCCAAACCTTGAACACCGCTCACATCCTTTTACCACTTCATGGAGCATCGCCTCCTGCAAACAAACAACTCTACAAAGTGGGCACCACTGCGAGTTCCTCTCTACAGACGCGGAAACAGATGTGTGACCCAGCCATACATGCAGCGGTGGTGCTGGGATTCCAGCGGTGGGCGGCACGGATGACAAAGACTGCTACACAGGAATCTTATGTCGTGCCCATCCACGCCGGCTACCCTGACCCATGGAAACGGCACCGCCACAGGCGCACAGATGCGGGAAAACCCAAAGAGGTCACTGCGTGGTTCGAGCTGAGCAAATGCTCCCACAGGACGGAAGGGAGACTCGGAGCACACAGTGATGGCGTGGAGGGAAGGGGAAGGAATACTCTGCCTTGGAGGCTCGGCCCCACCTGATCAGGAAGGAACAAATCTCTGAAGCTCTTGCATCCCACTTCAGACCCTTTGATGAGACGGAAAAGAAAATCGTCTTGCTCTTACAACAATGCTGTACCATGCTGGCCCGGGAAACCCCAGCACCCCCCAAAAAACTTATGTTTTCTTAAAATTTATTTTATTTTAAATTGTGTGTGTTCCTGTATGCATCTGTGGTGTGTGTGTGTATGTGTCTGTGTGTGTGTATTTGTGTATGTGTGTGTGTGCGCACGCACGCACACATGACTGCAGTTGTCCATGGAAACCAGAAGAGGGCATCAGACCCCAAGAGCTGGTGTGTTACCCCAGGGGCAGGGAACTGAACTCAGTTCCCTGCAGGGGCAGCAGATGCTCCTAACCACTGAACCCTCTTAGCCTTTGTTCTAACAAAATGCATCCATCAACATACGGTTACTGCTGTCCCTCACTAGCCACTTGTGTGTGAGCCACAGAATTGATGGGGTACTGAGCAAGGCTTTAAAGGCAGTAAATCCAGGAGACTACAGCAAGAGGCAGGGGCCTCTGCTTCATTTACCCAGAGTATAGATTTTCATCCAGACCTGCATGCTTGTTTCACAGACTTAAGCCCTTAAGTACGCGGCTGTCCGCTAAGACGGCGAGAGTGCACAGACCACAGCCAGAAGAGAAATCCTCGGGGAAGTGTTGTCTTGTTCTAAGTCACATAAGACGCTGCTCGGGATTAACAGCCGCCCTCAGGACATGGTATTAACCGAAACGTTCCCTGCATTTTTAGCTCGGGGCCCACACACTTCTTGGCCAAATCCAGCTGCAAACGTATTTGTCTGGGTTTCGCTGAGCTATAAACCAAAGGGTCGTAGAAGTTTCGATGTTCCAGCTATCTTGAAATGTAAGAAGACCCGGCAACCCTAGGCTCGCATTCCCCACTTAGCAACGACCAACAGTCAGGCGGGACTGTTCTCCGTGAAGGGAAACGGAGTCCTGCACTTTTTACTGTCTCTACTCCTCATTGTCTCTTTGGTAATGCCAGCTGCTCTCCTCTGAGTTTGCCTAGGAGACAAGTAAGAATGCGATCTGTGAGCTCAGCTTCTCGGGTTGGCTGGAAACGACAAGAGGCTGGTGCAGAAGTTCTCAACCTGTGGGTCATGACCCCTCTGGAGGTTGAATGACCCTTCCACAGGGGTCGCCTAAGGCCATCTGCACATCAGATGTTTATATTATGATTCATAAAAGTATCAAAATTGCAGTCGTGAAGTAGCAACGAAGCACCTTTATGGTTGGGGGTCACCGCCATATGAAGAATTAAGGGTGGGGGCATCAGGAAGGCTGCTCTGGAGAGTGGACTGCAGGGTGGTTGGGTGTGTGAGCAGAGTAAGCTCAGAACGCTTGTTTAGTGGCTAAGCTAATGTGGGAACCAGACTCTTCCTGACCTCTAGCTAGCATGCAGACACCCATCCTAGTCAGAAAAGACAGGCCCACCGACCCCCAAGTCACCAGCGCACCGGTCCACAGAGGCACCAAGTCCTTGCTCTAATCCCCAGGGAGGATCCCAGGTCTCTGAGCTGTCTGTGCAGAGACGCCCACCTCAATGTCATCTGCGCGAGACTCTCTGGTGCAGCATTAACACCGACCTGTACATGGTCTAGGGTAATAACCCTGCGTGAAGACAGGCGTGCCCAGCGTTCTGGGTGTGCCGTTCTATTACCTGCAGAAGACCAGAGACCAGCAAGGCCATCCGCGGCAGCAGCCACCAGGATCCTGTCCAGGAAGCCATAGGGTCCAATATCCTGGGAGTCTCCCTCACAGCCTACAGAGAGGGAGGAGAGGGGGAGGGCGGGAGAGAGGGAGGGAGAAGAGAGAGAGAGAGATATTAGTTTCCAACCAGCTCTGCCTCCAGAGGCATTATCTGTGCGCTAAGAAACCAGCCGTAGGGCAGGGACCCCGAAGACCAGACAGCGTCTTGGAAAGGTTGGTGTTGGCCCAGGACCGAATCGCCTGCTACAGAATGGGGGCAACGCGGGCATCCCTTCAGGATGAGTCCACGGAGGCTGGACAGGGGGCAGGGACTGCCTCCAGCCAGCAGCTCACACCTCCAGTGCTCCAGAAGTCGAGACACTGCCGCACCAGCCCTCTCCAGGCTGGTTTGTCAGCAGCAGGGTGTGGCTTTGGGCGTTTGGCTCGCGAAGCCAGCCGACAGCCAAGGGTTAGGGCATCTGCCAGCTTCGAACCGAAGCAAAAATGAGTCTAAAGCCAACTGAACGAGAACAGAGAGGGAAGGAACCTGCCTAAGGTCACACAGCAAAACACTGACATGCTAGGACTGGAACGCAGATCCGATGGTTTGAAGCATTTCTCACTAGATAACTCAAGTGCCCTCTGCTTCTCCGAGACCTGCCCCTAAGAGAGCTCTGGGAGGCACAGTCCTGCAGTCTCCTACAGCAGAGGAAGAACTAAACTCAGGAGGGCGACGAGGACTTCTTTCCCCCCTCAATGTGTCAATTTACAGGGAATTCAATTTGAGTAGAGACTGGAAAAGCCGAAGTCACACTCGACTCCCGCTTCGCCTCGCGGGCGCCTTGGCGGAGCCGGTGTCCGGGGGCGGGTCGGTGGCTTCTCTCCATCTGGAGAAAGCATTAAGGCCTGGCTTAATGCGATCCGCAAATGTGCTGCTGTTTCCGACCTGAGGCGGCGACTCTGGGACGAAGGGAGGCGGCCAGGGCCGGGCCGGGACCGCGCGCCCCTCTCGCCGGCTCGCACACTCGGGCGCCCGCCGCCCTCGCGCCTCCTCTCCCTGGCGCGCGTCTCGCCGAGGTCCACCGCGCTCCGGGCGCGCGAGCCTCGGGAGCCGACCCTCCGGACCCTCGGACGCGGGACCACAGCCCCGCTGAGCCTGCAGGGTGTCCCCGCCATCGGGAGCGCCGGGAAGGTTCTGCCCAGCGTCCGCGGACCCCATGGCGTGCGCCTGCCCGGAGCTATCTAAGCCCCGAAGGGCGGCGTCCGGGTGGTGAGGCCACCAGCGCGGGACCCCACTTGCCAGCGGTGTTCCCATCCACATGCCCGGCCTTACCATCCTAGGAGAGACCGTCCCGGATCTCCGCGGGTGTCCCCGCACCCGGCCCGGGGCGCCCGCACGGTGCGGCGGGGCTGCGCGCCGCGGAGACGGAGGGAGGCGACACCTCGTGCGGAGCGCCGGATCCCGACGGTCCCCGACGCCGGCCTCCAGCCTGCGCCGCCGCCAAAGTTAAATGGGGCTGGGACGCGGCCGCCCCGCCTGTCCCGCCCCTCCGGGCGCGCGGAGCGCAGCGCTGGCCCCGGCCCAGAGGCGGAGGGCGCGCGCCGCCACCTGCGCAGCCCGTCCGGCAAGTGCGCGCCGCGCCCCGGCACCCGTCCGTCCGCCCCAGGCTGCGCCCTCCGCCCTCCGCCGGGACCCCCGGACCCAGGGTCGCTGCGAACGCAGAGACAAGCGGGCGACCGGGCCGCAGCCGGGCGGCTCGGAGCGCGGGGCCGCCGCGGCCACGGCGAGACTCGGCTGGAACGCTTCTCCGCCCGCTTCCTGGAAGCCACTCCTCGCCCTGGGCCTGCAGCCAGGCCTGGTGCCAGGAGCCCCGGCTGCCGCCGCCGGCAGAGCGTGGGGAGAGGCGGCCGCCGTGCCGCGGGCCAGCCCGGCCAGCCCGGCCAGTGCGGGGATGCCATTCCCTCCCTCGGCCACCGCCCGACCCCGGCGCTGCGTCTGCTGAGGCCTTGTGCCCCAGGAGTCTCTGGCTCATGCTAGGAGCCTTAGGCATTTGACCAAGACTCATTCAGCTGCCCCTGAGGTCCTGGGATTTTTGGCTGCCAGGGTTCATGGGTGACCAGATAGGGCACCTAAACCTGGTACCTGGAGCCCCTGGTATGAGACAGGTTTGGGTGACCCCCAACCCCTATACCAGTCAGGAAATTAATACAGCACCAGGGTCTAGGGTTTGGAATGGAAGTGTCCCAGGCAGGGATGTAGGCAGGGGTGAGGGTTCCTCGGGCACTTCTGAAGGGAAGAAAAGTTAGGGAAGAGACCCAAGGCCTTGGCTTTGTTCCAGCAACAGGAGCCAGGGGCTAGAGAGTTCCTTTTCAGGTCTCCAGCATTGTGCTGCCCGCCTCAGTTCCCTCGAAAGATACTACTTTGCCAAGAGGTGTAAGTAGCTAGACTTTCCAAGAGCAGGTACCTTCTTCCCTCTTGGGAGTCTGAAACATTTGCATCCGAAGTTGCTCTCTTGCCTGCTGGATGACTGGAACGTTCCAGATTCTGACACAGTGTTGCCAAGAGCTCCCCCTTATCTGCTGTTCTCACAGTCTTCCCTTCCCCAGTCAGATGGCCTCCTCTGACCAGACGGGCCTCAGGACTGTCCCTCCACTCCAGGGAGGAAAATGGCTGGAATCCTCCGGGAAATGAGTAGGTGACCAGTGGGCAGTCAGTCAGGAGGAACCAAGAAAGGAAGGCAGACAGACCACTGAGTCTCTCTACTCTAGCTCCGGAAAGTGGAACAAAGGATACATCTATGCATACTTGGATATTACTCTAATGGGGAGTACAGAATTAGGTTCCCAGGAGCCCCGGGTCACATTCTGTCAGCCAGTTGGCACGCTGCCGTTATTTTGTATGCATTTCCGTGCAAGAACACCTTGTTTTTACACGTGTTCATTCATTCTCACTTGAGCTCAGGGCACCAGCACCTCTAACTCTCCCGACGGATGCTGCTCTCCGGCTGTTCACCTGCGCATCACAGCCTCTGGATCCTTAGGGACACACAGACAGCGCTGTGCTCAGGGTGAAACAGTGAAGCCGGCAACAAAAACAAACAAGGGAGATGTTGCAAAGAGGACGTTCAGGAAAACTGCAGGAGGAGAGCAGAGGCACGCACAGGCAGGCAGGGCACGGCCTTGGGGGAACTCAGCGAAAATGAGCACCCGCTGACTCGAAAGCTTCCCTGGGCTTCAGATGACCTTGAAAGTGCTTCGTGCATTGATTATAGGGTGACAGGGCGCTGCAGATGGGAAGCTTCTATGGTGTGCATGTCTACCTGTTAACATTTCAGAACATCCATGACACACCACGTTGGAGTTTGAGAATGGCTAGCATAGGATCATGTGTATTTGATTCCTTAGTTGATACACTGAGAAGGAGAAGGAGGAAGAGTGTCACTGGGAGTGGGCTTTGAGCTCTCTCTCTCCCCCTCTCTCTCTCTATCCCCCCCCCCGCACCCCCCCCCCCCCCCCCCCCCCCGCTACTGGCTGCAGATCAGGATGTAAAGCTCTCGACCTCTGCTCCAGCACTTTGCCTCTCTGCCACCGCCATGCTCCCCCACCGTGGTGATAATGGACTAACCCTCTGTACTGGAAGCAAGCCTCCAATCAAATGCTTTCTCTTGTAAGAGTTGCCTTGGTCATGGTGTCTCCCCACAGGGGCAGAACAGCGATGAGGACACACCAGAAGCTGTCCTGTGTGTTTAACAGGTGTCACTAATTCAGCCACCAGACAGCCTTTTGGGTGGTGTATCGGCTTGACCTGACATAAGACACTTAAGAGAAGGAAAGATTTCTTCCGGCTCATAAGTCTACTGTGGCAGAGCAGACATGGCCAAACAGACAGCACTTGATACTTGATATCTTGGTGTTCAGAAATCAGAGAGAGGGGAAGGGACCTAGGACCTGCTAGCCTTCAAAGCGGCCTATCTCCTCAAACGAGACTCCACTTTCCAAACAGTCTGCCACCTACGAAAATAGCCAGGAGCTGTGCTCCAAGCACCCAGCACACAAACCTGGAGGGCACATTTCACATTTGATCGGCAACAAGTAAATGTTGTGTGTTCCTGTTTTACAAATGAGACTCTAGAAAGATTTAAGCACTGTGTTTTACAAATGAGACTCTAGAGTAGAAAGACTTAAGCACTGTATGTTCAAATCATTCACATTATAAAACTAGCCCTAAGGTAGCGTGGAATCAATTGGAAAACTCGCATGAATATTCAAGAAGAAATGGAGAATTCAAAGAACTATTGTGTTTGCGCCTTGGCAGCTGCGGCGAGCGGAGCGCCCGTGTGTGCGACAGAGGATGCCTCTGGAGTTGGGGACGTTGCTGGGAATGTTTAAGTGTCTCTGCTCTTAGGTATTAATATCTCCACACAACTTCCTGTCTCATTTTCCCCTAGGCAGTTTTGGTTCCCGAGCCTGCCCCAAGGAATGCCTCACACTATAAACTGGGGCCAGAACAGAGTCTCTGCTTCTTCGGGTTCCATCTAGAGTCAAGCTGTCTCTACAAAGAACTGGCTGAGGGAGGAAGTCAGAAAAGGAAATGCCACCCTTACTCTTTTGGAACCTTGTGCTGCTCTGATCCTTCTGGCCTGTGGTTAACGGGAGGGGGTGCTGTGTGACTGTGAGTTAGAATTACAAAGGACTATAAAGGACAGGCTCTACCCATGGGCTATCTGCACCTCAGAGTTGTCCCAACATGGTAGTTAATCTTAATGGTCAACTTGACTGGATTCAAAACCACCTCGGATATTACAAAGCACGTGTCCGGTGTGATGCTTCCAGAGATGCTTAGATCCTGATGGGTCTGACCTAATGTATTAATCCCTTGGTGGGCTCATAATACAGTGACATAACTGGGAGGTGTTGAAAGGTCAGGGTGGGCCTACTTCGAAGAAACGGGCTAGTAGTGCGTGGGAGGCTCTGTCGTCCCCTGGGCCTTTCCTGTATTCCGTTTCCTTTACTTCCTGTCTGCTGTGGTGTGAACTGCTGTTTTCTCAAGCCCGTCCCACCACGACAGATTGACATCTCTGAGATCATGAGTCAGAATACACCGACTCTTGTCCCTGAGATGTGGTCACAGCTCTGTGAGAGTAAGCAATGTCTCAGATCCCCGGCTTGGCCATTCCCTGGCAGTCTCCTTTAGTCTGTCCAAAGCAGATGGCGCCTTCCCTCAGTCAGAACTCTTCCCTCTGTCTTTACATCCTCCCTTGATGCCTGACCGAAGCGGTTAAGGAAAACATTGTCAAAGGCAGGGCATGGGGAGACTGGCATGGAGAGGGACACGTGGAATTATGTTAGGAAAAGCCCTTAACTGACTGGTCACTAGAGGTTCCTGCTCCCGCCCCAGCTGTGGGAGAGCTGTTTACGAGGTGGATTTGGAATGCGTGATGCAGGTGGCTATCATTTGGTTGGGTGCAGTCCTTCTGGCACCTGGAGCTTGTCTTTGGGATTGCGAGCTGCATGGGTTTATGGGAACTTTTGGCTTCAGGCATAAAAGGTCTGAAGCCTGGCGAGTTGGGGTGGGCATTGTTGGGTTGCTGTCGTTAGTGTGAGAACAAAGGTTGGAACAATTCGAACTTAGGACAGCCTAAAAGAGGCTGTGAAGATCTCTACCTTTCTCTCTTTCTGTATCAAGACCGCTTGTAAAAGTGAAGATTTCTATCTTTCCTTTCTCCTTCCCTAAATTGAGAGCAAAAGATTGTAGCGTATTGCTACACTGGATAGTAGGGAAAACAGAAATGAGAGAACCCGGAGAGAGTCAGGATGATCTGACCGTTGAACGTATTGCTCACCTGATCCATTACTGGATTCTAGGTCGGGCCTCTATCTCTAGCTCCTGGACCATCATCCCTCGAGAAGCTACGCCACCTGGAGACAAAGGGCTCCATGCCGTCTCTCCTGAGAGATCTGCAAAATCAAGTTCTGTTTCCTGCTGAGGTGTACCTTCTTAGCTTCCTGGTCTCCACCACCTGTCTCAGGGTCTGCTTCTGCCTGCAGGAGTTTGATACATTCCTACTTCCCCCTCCCCCGCTTGGGAAGGTTAAGGAATCTTTAGGAGCTGTAGACACGCTGAAGGAAGCATCTCCCTGGAGGTGGGCAGGTTTCAGGCATCACCAACCCCGCCCACTCTTCCTGGCTTCCTGTCTGCCCATGAAACAGGAGGAGCTTCCTGCTCCCGTCACCATGCCCCACCTTCCGGGCCACCGTACGCTCTATCCCCTGGAATTGTAAGCCAAAATAAGTTGTTTTTGATCATGGTGTTTTATTACAGCAACAGAAAACTAACTAACACAGAGTCCCTGTGCGGAAGCCTTCGCGTCAAGCTACGGTAAAACCTGGTTTAATGCGGAGATTTCCAAGAAGTTGGACACACCAGAGTCTTGAGACATTTGCCAAGGAGAGCGACAAGCAGGAAGTACAAAATACAGGGGGGTGGGGGAGATTTACAAACAGCAAAACTGCAGGGTGGAGCGAGGCATTGAAGCCATTTAACACGGAAGCCCAAGATGCCAGGCACGGAGCTGCAGGATTTGACTCTTTGCCTGCTGGGTTTGGGACTTGTTCCGGTCTTCTCTTTTGGAATAGGAAGGTACACTGTCCCATTTTATGCTGGGTTGTAACATACATTGTACGCATGTAATGTCTTTTCATTGTACGTCAGGAGGGTGGCGTCACAGTTAAGAGACTGCCTTGAATCTCAGAAGAAGAGACTTTGGAACAGTGTTGAGATTATTAAAGACTCTGGGAACTTTTGAAGTTAGGCTAAATGCATTTTGTGTCGTGAAATGGTCGTGAGTCTACGGCAGCCAAGGGGCTAAATGTGGCGGTTTAAGTGAGAAACTCCGTCTTTTTATTCCTCCCTTGCCTACGCAAACCGCGACAGTAGAGCACTGTGCTGGTACGCACTCAAAAGAATGACACGCGTTGATTTTATGTGAGTGCCAGAGTGAGCCCTACACTTGCTTTGCGGGAACAGAGACCAGGCTACAGTGAAACACCAAGCTCGCCTCGGAGGGCTCCAGGGCTTTTGGGTGTATCTTTCAAGTTGAGCTCATGATGGAAGAACAAAAGAACAGAGCTAAGGAAAACATCTTTCCAGCGATAACCCGCTGAATCGTGTCACCCAATAGTGGAAACTCCAGCAGAAGTCTGAGGTGAACCACTACAATTGCTTCTTCTTTCCAAAAGATGGGGACCACTGAAGAAAACCTCAGTTGGCAAAAAACGCAGAGAGTAACTGATCACTGGTGCGCAGACCCTAGTGGTGTACCTGCAATCCAACTCCTGTGCCTAAGACTCAGGGACCATGGTGGGAGAGAGAGCAGGAAGACTGTGACAGCCAAAGGACCAGGAAATCTGCTGTGATGCTGTGTCTCCCCAAAACGACAGGGAAGCTTCAGGCACCACCTTGACCACGGGGCGACCTAAACAAGGACACCAGCAGACAAGCTAGCGTGGAAGCAGGAAATCCCTCCAAGTCCCACCCTACACAGAGAGCTACAGGCAAATGAGAAATGCTGAGAGCAGGAGAATAGTCTAGCTCTGGGATGAGCTTACTTATTGGTTATACAATACCAAGTCAGCCCTGATGTACCCAGCAGGTTATATTTGTGTTTGTGTGCCTGTGTGTATGCATGTGTGTGTGCACGTGCACATGCAAGCGAGCAACAATTATGAAAAAAGAGGCCATGAATTTGAGAGGGAGCAAGGGGAGTCATGGAAGGTGTTGGAGGGAGGAAAGGGAAAGGTAAAAATGATGTAATTATATTTTAATTTAAGCATTTTTTTTCAACAATTAGGTCTGGGAAAACTAGACGTCCACACATAGAAAAAAACAACAGATCCACATCTATCACCTTACACAGAGATGGGTAGTGACCTCCATGAGACAGGTGTGAACTTTCTGAATCGGACCCCGTTTGGCCAGGAATTGAGGCCAACGATGAACAAGTGTGGCCTTCTGCAACTAGAGCTTTTGCACAGCTAACGAGACAAGCAGGCGAGGAGGAAGCCCACTGATGGGAGAGCCTTTGCTGGCTGTGCATCTGGCAGAGGGCTGCTACCCAGGATACATAAAGAACATAAAGGGGCCGAGAGTCGGGTCAGCAGCTACGAGTACTTGTCACCATTGCAGAGGGCTCCGGGTTTGATTCCCAGCAACCATCTGTAACTCCAGTGTCACGGGAGCTACAGCTCTCCTCTGACGTACGTGGTACCAGGCACCTCCCCAGTCACTCTTACCTACCGCCTCCCTACAAGCCCCTTTCTCCTATTCACAGGTCATGTGTGCGAGCACGGATTTGGAGCTCACTCTCCTTCGGAGCCCTGTGGCTCAGCAGTGGGCACCTTGCTGAAGACTGTCTACTCCCCACCCATGATCCATCAGTAGCTAAATTCAGTCTGAGAATTAAACCTACTGCTTCGGGGATACGCGGCAAATGCCCTGCCGCTGAGTTGTATTCCCAGCCCATAACTTCCTTTGGAAACGGGATAGTTTGCCAGTGTTCCTTGGAAGTATGTGAGCTGTTTGTGAATTTTTTACAGAGCCTCAAAACTAATAGTTTGTCTTGAGATTTTGGACTTTGATTTTGCCTTTTTTAATTCAATTTTTCATATGATGTACTTCAATTATCTTCTCTCGGGACTGCTAAAATTGATGACTCCTGGAGATGGACTTAACCCACATTGCAGTATGAGTTTGTTATGAGTTTGTAGGACGGTGGGCAGAATGTGTGGCTTGGGGTGAAATATACACATGTATATGCACACTCACACACACACACGCACACATGCATATGCACACGCACACATGCATATGCACATGCATATGCACATGCATACACATACACATGCATAAGCACACACACATGCACACAGGACACACATGCATACACACATGCACACATACACACACATGCACACATACACAGACACATGCATACACACATGCACACACACATGCGCACACACACATGTACACAAATACACACACATGCACACACTGCACACACGCACACACATGCACACACACACACATGCACACACACACACATACACATGCACATACATGCATACCCACGATCACACCCACACAGGTGACAGTGGGTGGAGGCATGCCTTTGGAGGGCTTGTCGTGTCCCCAGACCCACTGTCTCTCCCTGCTTCCTGGATTACATGAAGCTGAGATGTCTACATCTTCTTTCTCTTCTGCTGTACTCTGCCCAACCACTGGCTCACAGCAGAGGGGACATACAACCACAGAATGAAATATTAAAACTGTGACCCAAAACAAACATATCCTCCTTTTGCTTTTCCTAAGTATCTGCCACAGCAGTATAGAACTCACACAAACAGCATGGCAGCCGGGATCAGGAAGAGAGGAACGCACGACGTGATGCATGGGATTTTCCATTACATCTTAGATCTTGCTTAGATCTTTCCATTACATCTTGCTAGGCAGCATACAGACTTCACCAAAAGTCTCTCCCATGTTAAAATAAAGTTATTGGCGCTTAAACGGAGAGTCCAGACGTTGAAATTTCCAATGCTCTTTATTAATCACAAACCATGTCAAATCTCAGGGAATCCCATACCCGAGAGCTAAGCAGAGACTTCATTTCTTTTTCCAATCTCTCCTCTTCTCCTTCTCAGCCCTCCTTTAACTTTTTTCCCTAGCCCCTCTCCACATCCAGGCCTTCATTACAATACAATAGTACCTTAGCATACTCGGCTAGGGGGTGATCAGAGTCTTCTTTGATCACCTGCCTGCAGTTCTTTCATGTCATGGGTCACCTTCAACTGTAAACAGTTAGTTCTATCTGTGGAGATCCCAGCAGGGCTAGCACAAGGGTGTGAATAGGTAGGAAGCAAGGCCTGCATCTGCTGCAAGGCAACTGGCTTCCCAGCTACAAGGGATCAAAGCCCTTTTGCAAACCAAAACAGCACACAGGAGTAAAATATCCCACAACACTCCCAGAGGCCTAAAGGACTCTATATGTGAGAACTCCCACCATCCTTCAGTATCGTACAGACATCCCGGTGCATGGCACCTCATGCATGCCAAGGCGGGACCTGTAATGCACTCCTGTGCATAGCACAGAGGTCTCAGCAGCAACCACAGGCCAGGAGACGGTATGCAGTCTCAAGCTACTGTCCAAGGGTCTATCAATACCAGATCTGGCAATCAAGGATCGAGAGAGAAAAAAATGTAATTCTAGTCTTCGTCACATAAGAGGGAACAAATGAGAAGTCTCTGTAGAAACGGGCTGAGAGACCTCAGAATTTCTAGCTGGGCTCATTGGTAAAGGCCCTTCTCTGCCAAAGTCTGTGAAGAACACTTGGCCTCTTCCTTCACTGTGAAGGCAGCCATAGAAGCTAAAAAGAACTCAAAGAATCAGAGAACATATGACACCGTGGGTAGAATCCAAGGACATGGGGGTCTATTATTTTCCTTACAAACCACTTAAAACCATCACTTCAACCAGCAAGCTACAAGAGTGCACAGGTGGAGAACTAAAAGCTGGAGAATAGCTTGCGAACAAAATGGCAAGTCCAAAAGAGACGTTGAAAATGGAACAAAATTTGGCAACTGAAGGATAAAATATTTGAAGCGAACACTTCAGTGGGTGGCTTCAGGAACGGACCTAGTCAACTGAGAGAATCGGCAGAAGCAGAAACATTGGAAATTACACAATCAGAAGTCAGAGGACTAAGGAGACTCTGGGATACGTGGGACGCCATGGAATGAATGGATATACGCACTCTCGGAGCCCCGGGAGAAGCAGAGAACAAGGGCGAGGGGAAAAGTTCCCAAGATTCCCAAGAGAATCCCTAATGAGGTCTTCCCTGAGACAACTGTGACAAAGTCCATCATTCGAAAGTCATGAACAAGAATTTGCAAAGGCCCCTTCTGTACCAAGGAACCTACAGGACCATTGGCAGAGACTCAGTACGCAGGGAGAGAATGGGATATTTTCAAAACGGTGAAAGATAAAACTACCCAGACTGCAAATGCAGGCCTTTAGAAATGGAGGAGAGAGACTTTCCCAAGCAAAAGGTGAGGAAGCTCGCTGTTAATAGATGTGCCCTATGAGAAAGGCTAAAGGTATCAACTTACATTAAAACATATGAAAATATAAAGCACACATACAACTGTTACTATTCAGTCAAATTCAGAGAGCTCTCGGCTTCTAGTATAAAGGTTGAATACAAAAGAATTAAAAATAACTATTGAGAGAATAATGTGAGTGGCTATATAATTTAGAAATATGCAAACTGTGCCCTTATTAACAATTTGAGGAGAAGTGTAAAAATACTTTGAATACACTCAAAATGACACCATCCATTTTAATGAACTACAATCATATTTTTAATGTAAGTGTAAGAAAAAACTAAGTTTGGGTTTTATTTTGTTTCGATATAAAACAATTGACTGGATCAAAAAGAAAATGACACAAATAAGGTTATAAACAAGAAGGGAAACGATGCACTGAAACCAGGGAAATGCTAAAGGCCATGGGACTACCATGCACAATTACTCACCAACCTCTTCCAGAGGTCCTGAGCCGTTCACAACCTCCCTTCTCTGCAAAGGGGGGTGATAACTGCCTCTTCCTTGTACGGCAGGGCTGCAGTGGACTCCACTGGCACGTGACAAGGTCACACTCCAGCCAAGGCTGATTCTGTAAACCCAAGGGATCGGACACTCCACCCAACAGACCATGCTACTCCCCCAGCATTACACAGGACTGTTTGAAACCTACCTGCCTATACCTGACAGCAGCCAAGGCTTGTGTTGGGCTGTTTTATAAACTTAAAGGGCAAGCAAGGTTCTCTAGTCTTGGGGGGGAGGGGAGATGTACCATGTTTAAATTGGTGGCTATTAAAGGACCACACCCCCACCTGGTGGCATTGATCTGCAGCCCTTGTGTAAGGACCCCACCTGGGACCCCAGTCAACCAAGGGACAAGAGAAGAGTTTGCACTGAAGTCCGAGCTTAAAAAGCAATTTAATAGCAAACATAACCATGGTCTTTTACAAACACAGTGTGTCATGTTTATTGGGCTGTTCACAGTTAAGCTTAAAACAGGAAAAGACCAGATGCTATCAATAACATCGGGAAACAAAATCTTTAACTTTCTTAGCTGCAAGGGTGCGCTCTGCTGCAGCTAAGGACTAAACAGGCCATCTGTCCACATATCTGCAGCGGGCGCAATGCACTTTTTTTTTTTTTTTTTTTTTTTTTTTTTTTTTAGCAACAGGAAGCAAATACATTTAACCAATGACTTTTTAGAACAAGAAGAAAACTATCTTTATGAGTTAGGACAAAGTAATCAGTTATACAATTTAAATTGATACAAAATACATTATGAAGAAAACACACATACAAAAGTCATCAAGTGGGCCGAGAACGGGATGTCACAGAACACCACACTGAGAGAACACGGGTGCGAATTCATTTTGGTTAGGTCCAAAAGATACGTTTACGGAGGTAAAGGCACAATGACTTCCACGTAATTGATGGGGAAGAAGCCGGATTCCCCGTGCAGCATCCCTTCGTACCAGTTTTCATCTATCTGATTGGTTAATGTAATGATGTCCCCTTCTTTAAATCCTAATTCTCCTGCGTTTTCTGCCACAAAGTCATAGAGACCACGACAGCAGGGCTGGTCCTCCGAGACACTGTAGGAACCTGTCCGCGTGATATGGAGACAAAACGGACAGGTTAACAGGACAGACCACCCAGGGGAACCACGGGGGAGGAGCCTGTGTTTGCGCCCCGCCCACCCCGAGGCTGGCTTCTCGGGTACTGTTTGTGGCCCCTGGCCGCCTCCACTCTCCAGTGGCCTTAGCCGACCCCTGCGACCCCCTGACACATGCCCAGCCCACCTCCCGCTCAGGCACTCAGAACCTAGGAGGAAGGGCCGCAGTCCTGCCTCTGGAATGCTCAGACTTTCTTTGCGGTGACTGGATGGCACAGGTGGTGTGTCACACATGTCCAGGGGTGCCCAGGTGTAAGGGGGTGGGGTGAGGTGTTGGGGGGGTAAGGATGGGGGTGGGGCGACAAGAAGACAGGAGCCAGAACAGGAATACGAACATTCACAGAGCAGACTAACGCCAAGCCTAGAGTTCTCACTACAGCGATTTTCCACATACACACCCTCAAAAAAAACCCTGAAAAATGGTCACTGTGAAAGAGAAAACATGTATGCAGATTTGGGATAAGTCAACTGTAACTCATTCACTCAGAGATAACCAGTGTGAAGCCTTTGAATGCCAGGTTTCTGTATGAAATTGTATTTGTGAATGTGTTTCCAGATGTTTGCTCCCGTTAGGTAATATCCTTGTACTTACTACTGCGAGCCTAGCCATACACACGACTATTAGTTACTGGCCAGCTGCCAACTGTACCAATTTTCCTTTATTGTTGCTGGCAACTATTGTGGCCAGTCCCATCTGACCACACCTGATCTTCTAGAATCTATAACTGGACATTTGTCGCTCGCTCTCCCTCCCTCCTTCCTCCCTCCCTCCCCCCCTCCATCTTCTTCCTTCCCTCCTTCCTTCCTTCCTTCCTTCTCTCCTTCCTCCTCTCTTTCCCCTTTCCCCTTCCTTCCTCTTTCAGTCTTTGGCTTTCATAGGTGACTCTGAAGAAAGCCGCGTGGACATCTCTTAATGTATACACACACAAACATCTTTTCCTAAGAACAACTGCCTAGAACGGGATTTGATCATCATACAACATAAAGTCTGCCAAGATGTTTGACATTTGCTATTTAATATTCTAGCTTTATTTTTAAAAAATTAGAAGCCCTTATATATGCCCAACACTGGCCCTCCATCTGCCAAGTTTGGTACAGACTGTCCCAGCTTCCCGTCTGTTTATGTTTTATTTTTTGCAGTTTGTGCAGGCAACTGGGCAAGTAGTAAGTTTCCTGTTTTACTTTGGAATATATGACTCCAGGACAGTAAAGGAGGGTAAACGAGGCTTTTCATCCGTGGTTTATCCTCCATGGTCATGTATGGTTATTGAACAGAGTTTTATTTCAGAATTTTAATTAATTTTTTTTCATGTTACAACTTTTACTTTTAATCCGTTTAGATTTTGGCAAAAAAAAAAAAAAAAAGGAGGAAAGAATTGTCTGTCTTGGTAATGCCAAAGCAGTCCTAACGACTGAAGAGTGAGCCTTTCCTTCACCATCTAAACACTACTTTTATATCTTCTTGGTGAGAGTCTTCCCATGGAGCCTCGAACTCAAAGGGATCCTCCTGCCTCCACTTCCCACGGGATGGGATTACACGCATGCCATCACACCTGGTTTTATCGTTGAGTTACCAGGAGCCCTGGGGCCAGCTTTGAGATTTTCAGTTTGGTTCAATTGATCCATCTGGTGTAAAAGCTGACAACGAGTCCCCGGCCACTGGCTATGCCCGTAGTCATTCAGGTGAACTTCAGTGCCTCTGCACAGTTTCCTTTTGGACTGGATTGCACTCCGTGTTTTTTCCTCTGAGTTTTAATAAAACTAATTTTAAGAGGGTTTTAAATGACTGCTCGCTTGACAAGGTCACGCTAATTCAAGCGCCGTGCTCTGTGGTAGGAACACACTTGCTGCTGGTCTGAGGCCTTTGTGCCTATGCTTGGAAGTGACATGACGAGCAGGCTTTGGAAACTCGGTTATGCCTTTATTTTTAGGAGATAAATACTTCTTGTTTTCGAGATATTCTGAAGATCTGCCACAAATTCCCTGAGCCTGTGAGTGGGTGAATATGGGTCCTTCCCAGGCTGGCTTAAGGTGAAGTCTTAATATGTCTGGGGTCAGACATGGCTTCCTGCTCCAGCTCTCAGCAGCCCCCAGAACCTCAGAGGTTCCCACAGTCCCATGGGTGAGAGCTGAGGTTATAAAGTCAGGCAAGAGCTGAGGGGCCTTGGCCAAGGGATATGAAGCATTAGTTAGAGGAAGCCTGGGAGCATGAACCATTGGAGAGACCAGGATGGCCGCTAAGGATGGGATGGAAGGAAGCTCCACCCAACCCAGACTACACACACAGGAAGGCCACAGGCATTGGAAATCAATTATCCAAAACGAGACTGGGAGTCTCTACCACCAGCAGCTGCCTCCTGTTGGGAAGGGCTTCCCTAGGCTCCTGAGCCCAGCACCAGCCATGATAATTCTAGAAAAGGAGTGAGGGCTCCCAGATCAAAACCAGATTCCAGATTCTGGACACAAATATCTGACATACTTTTCCTTCTGCCATTCAGTTTTATGGTTTCCATTTTTAGTTCCTTTTTCTATTGCTAATAGGTCAGTGGTGGCTTGATTGAGGCTTGCATATTTGAATGTTTGGCCCCAGTTGATGGACTGTTGAGGGAGGATTCGGAGGTGTGGCCCTGTTACAGGGGGTGTGGCCCTGTTACAGGGGTGTGTCTATTACAGGAGGTGTGTCCCTGTTACAGGGGTGTGTCCCTGTTACAGGAGGTGTGGCCATGTTGTAGGGGGTGTGGCCATGTTACAGGGGGTGTGGTCCTGTTACAGGAGGTGTGTCCCTGATACAGAGGGTGTGGCCCTGTTACAGGAGGTGTGGCCCTGTTACAGGAGGTGTGGCCCTGTTACAGGAGGTGTGGCCCTGTTACAGGAGATGTGTCACTAGCCGTGGCTCTGAGGTTTCAAAGGCCCACCAGGCCTAGTCTTGCTCTTTCTCTCTGCCACTTGCCTGGGGATTAGGGTGTGAGCTCTTGGCTACTGCTCTGGGGCTGTACCTGTCTGCTGCGACGGCCCTGCCATGACCGTCATGGACTCACTCTCTGAAACTGTGAGCAAGCCCCAAATGCTTTCCTTTAGGAGTTCCCTCGGGTCGTTGTGTCTCACAGCAAGAGAACAGTAACTAAGACAAGGTTTCCCTTCCAAGCTTGAGACTGCAGGTGAGGTCTGTGTCCGCAGCAAACCTCTGGGGTTCACGTAAAGTAAACAAGGGGAAAAGCCAGAGAGAAAGAATGAGAAGGGATTTGGGTATTTCTGTGGTTGGCCAAGAACGACACCCAGACCTGTTAAAGCCAGCAGACGCTCTAGCAATGTAAGAGATCTTTTTAAAATTTACAGACCTAATCCGGGGGAGGGGGACTGAGAACAACCCCTGTCACGGCGACATCTGTGACCTCCATAGGAGACACCTGGCTCCAGCCCAATTCCCTTTGTCATGATGATGGCTGTCGTGGAGACAAACTAAATACTGGGGCTTACTGTTTCATTATTTCAAATCTGGACAGAATGACTGACGTTCAGTGATTTCAGAGCACTAGGGGACTGGGTTTCCAACAGAGAACTCTCCATTTTTTCCTCTGCTAACAGTACCTAATGAAGGTGGGTAGCCTCGGACACTGAAAACTTAGAGCTGTGAGTCAAAGCCTCGCTGAAGGACAACTGCTTCAGCACGGCATGTGAACATCCAGGTTCTTTCCACACTCTTGCCACTAGCAGATTTAACTGAGGGGGACGCAGGCGGGCCAGACACTGTAGGCTCGGAGACAGACTGCCTGGGCGGAGGGCAATCAGGCAAGAGCCCCTCTTTTCGGATATCAAGGCCAGAAAGAAACACCAAGATTCCAGGCCCCAAATCGTGACCCTGCACACAGTCTAGGGTGCTGTCGAGGCACCATGTGAGTTACCTGGTACTGTGGGGCTCACTACCCGGTTTCTCTCCCACTTATCCTACCAGCCACCAAATGACCAAAACCTATTTTAAGTAGGAGGCAGCTGTCCAAGCCAAACACTGTAAGTGCATTCATGTACACCACACACATGTAACCACACACACAGAGAACAAACCAGGACACAGACATGTGACTCACTTCTCACATCATTCACTACAGGCTCCGCCCACTTGCCGTGCAGCCCACTTACAGGCTCCGCCCACCACAGTGTTGCCCACTTTGATATTCCGAGAGAGGCGGTGACCAGCACTCATATCACACCGCACCAGCAAATAAAACTTAGACAACGTGCCCCTCATGAGACCACTAGCGAGAAAGACTCCGTAAAGGAGCTCCCTGCCCCGTGCACCCCGGGAACCTTCACATCCTTCCTGCACCGCTCCAACGCCAAGCGCGACCCTCGGCTGTACAGACTGGCCGGTGCGCACCCATCAGAGCTTGGGCTAGCTGGCCCGAACCACGCTCGAGGAAGTACAATCCTCTGAAATAACCTCCTGTTAGGTTTTTCATTCTGGGTCATTTCTGGTACCTGGGGGGGCCTCGGCCGAGCAAGCCCCACCTCCTACCAAGGAAGCACAGAGCCTGGACGTGATCCAAGCGGTCCATGTACCACTTGCAGGTTCCAAAATGATGCTATTTCCGTTGTGAAATACTGTGACAGTCAAGGCTTTCAGGCTTGTGCGCCAGAGGCCAGGCACAATGTGTAAGATTTAAGAAAGGAGCAAACTCTAGTTCCAGAGAACTAGAGCTTGAAGACCTCAGAGCCTGGAGATTTTATTTCAATTTGTGGAGATGGTGTTGGGTTGGGGGTTGGGGAGGGGGGTGGCGACTATTTCCTGCTACTTAAAAAAGAGTTCTTCCTGGAGGGGAAGGGACCTGGCGAGAGAAGACACTAGCCTACAGGGTGGAAATGTTTCCTAGATTACACCCAGAGGATGAAGTCGGCCCCACTCTCCACTGGAACTCTGGGTTAAGGCAGAATCCCAGAGTGCTCTGAGCCAGGAAAACGTGGTGTGTAATGAAACCCAAGAGGGGTCTGCGCTAAGAATGTGGGCCAGTGAGGCAGGGCTGAGGGTCCACAGGCCACCTGAAGAAAGCCACGGACACTCAGCACACACAGACCTGGCTTCTGAGGGGGAGGGGGGAAGACATCCAGCCCTGAAGCTGGGCCACCTGTGGCTGGTCACCCCACTGTGGAAGCAAGCTCCCACATACGCAACCCTCAGCTCTCCCGTGCGTTTGGGCAACAGCTCGGAAAGCACTATGGGAGAACACGGCTAGGGAAAACTGGGAGGGTGTCATCTCTGAACCAACTGCAGTGATTTCCTAAGTCAGTGAGTGCTAAGGGGGCCTTCTATACTTTTCACTGGAAGAGACTGAGTTACCTTGAAATGGCAAGATTACATTTTTTTCCATTAGAAGAAATGGAAAAAAGATTATTTTTTTTTTTCCTCTTTCCATTTTTGGCAAACAGTAGAAATGGAAAAGAGATCAAGCTGTTTCCGCTGCTGGTCTAAATGCAGACTCATAGCAAGCCCAGCTCGAGAAATTAAGTTTCTGCCCACCTGAGAGACAGTGGCTGGGCCTTCCAGGACACAAAATCCGTGTCACAGAAGAGGGAACTTGCAGCCAGTCAGGACAGTCTCTGCTTCCTCGGTGTTTGAGATGCCCATCCAGTACATGCGGGAAAGGTGCCTGAATGCTTGGTTTCCCACTGCCAGACACACCTCCCACAAAACTTCTGGCGAGAGAACAGAGCTCCCAGGGAGCCCCCAGTCTCCTTGTCCCTGTGCTCTCTGAGCTCTGAACCCCTCCCCACGCCCGCTTATCCACATACATGGAGAAAACGTGCACACAAGTTTGTCACTGGCTAGCACAGGTCTGTGTGCTGTACAAACAGGGATCAGACACCTAGGACCCCGAGGAGTTCGCCTGGAAAGGCCACAGCCCCCGCCACCTACCACCCTCAGGAGACCTTGTTAGACCTGGCCTTAGTGTAACATGAGAGGAGAGGTAGGAAACACAGTCTGTCTTCGTGAGTGTAATGAAACAAAGATTATTTTAACAGAGGAAAGAGAGCATCCCTCTTAAATATTTATTATTCAAACTCTGCTCGACACCATTAGGAGGAAGGAGAGAGAGGAGGATGGGGGAGAGGAGAGAGAGAGAGAGTATTCTGTCAGTCACAACAACAGAGATGGAAACCATACTCTTCCTAAAACAAACTTCCCTCTTGGCAATGATGTGGCCCACTTTCTAACACCAGCAGGTCCCGCCCTAACCTCAGGAAGATTCTTTCCAGTGCGCCTCCCCTAACCCCATCCTGGCTTGCTCAAAGCTTCTGCTCAAAGCTTCACTGGGCATACACAAACTCTGACCACATATTTTTCATGGGGTATCCATCCAATCCCACAAATGCCTATCAGCTGCAAACCTCTCAGGGGTAAGAGTTTACCACGTGTGAGGCAACCGTCACACCTCAGCCTCAGAGATGGCGGATTTAATTCAATGATTAGTTACTGCTATGTCCCTCGAGTGTAAGGGACAGAGAGAGCAGTGCAGAGTCTGATTTGTGGACCACTCTGCCTCATACATCTCTGAGTCACCTGTGGGAAGGGGGATCCCTTCTCCGTGTCTGTGTCTCAGCCAACCCTGACCCCTCTCTACACCTGAGCCAATCCTGCTCCCATCCTCAGCTGAACTAGCCCCAGGGAGCTCCCAGGCCCAAGGAAACTAGAACATCCTCCTCTGCCAGGATCCTATCCACCCTCAAGGTCCGCCCTCGTGGGACTTCAGCTTCAAACAGCATCCACTCCCCAGACTCAAGCATAGGGCCGGGCTCAGGTGGGGGGGGAGCTGATTCTCCCTCTCCCTCCTCCCTCTCCCCTGCCCTTTCCTCAGGCTAGGGAGTCTTCTTAAATGCTGTTCCCACACTTGACTCTGAGGGAAATTGAGATAGAAGGAATGGCGAGCAGGGGGAGGGATGAGCTCTCTTCTTACAGGCCATCTTGACCTGTCTTTTGGACCAAAGGGGTTTCCTCCCCTCTCCCGCTAGCCCTGACTCTAGGGATCTCCGGACTCGGGACACACTGGGTCTGAGCATCACCAAGCAGGCACACTTGTTCCCCTTCACACACACCTACTTCCTGGGATGGGGACAGGGTGGGGGACGGAGAGGGGACTCGCACCACCTAATGCCAGCATGAGCCCTGTGGAGGGACAAGGTGTAGGGTGGGTCTCCAGGGTACTACTGACCTGAGGAGAGCGCTTTGTCTTTTAGTAAATGCCCCAGACTGTTGTGTCTTTGAGATTTTGTTCCTGGTTTTGTTTTTGTTTTTTTTTTTTGTTTTGTTTTTTTGTTTTTTTAAGTATAGCTTTTTTTCTTGCCTCCCTTGTAGCCAGGCTGCGACCTGTCACTTTTTCCCGCTGCCAGTGGACCTTCCTGAAGCAGTCCCTCGGGCCCTTCTAATCTGCTGCCTTCAGTCTGCGGTAGGCTGGGAAATCAGACAACCGATTATGTAGCATCAGAAGTGGCGGGCTCTTACACTGTAGCGCGCACCACGCCCCGTACCTCTAGTTCACAGGCTCTACCTTTATCCTGCAATAATTCTGCCCAGTGGGGAGTTACGATCCCTGCTCTTCAGAGGACAGAACCGGGACCCGAAGTACAAAGCGACAGAGACGGGATGTTGTTCCCTCTGACCCCAAAACTCCCTTTATCCCTCTTGGCTGAGGCGGGGTGGGGAGCGAGGGGAGACGTGTTTTCCGCTGTCTTCCTTTTCTCATCCAAATGCTCAATCCTGCTTCCTTATTGCTTCAGCTACATCCAGGGCCACTAAGGCTCAGAGAAGGAGGTGCCTGGCCAGTAGTGAGATCAGCATTTCAATCAGGGACTTGTCCCAAGTGTCCTTCTGGAAGCTTGCTTTCCATAATCACCCTGAGATTCGACTACACCCAGAGTGTTTGACTCAGTAATGTATCTCCTTTTCTTCATCTTCTCTCCCCTCATCCTCCTCCCCCCAACCCCTTCTGTCTTGTCTGGCTGGCCTCAAACTCCCTATGCAGTTAAGGATGACCTTGAATGCATACTCTCTGGACTCTGCCTCCCACGTGCTGGGATTACCACAATACGTCACTAGACCCAGTTTATGCAACAGTTAGTTTATTCTACCTCAGGCTCCTGCTCTCACCCAGGGTGTGTGCTCGGACGGGCACCGTGCTCAACCTGTCCCTAAATGTGCCCTTTGAGTTAGAAGGTGAATATTTGGTCCAGGTACTCTCTTTTCTCTCTCTCTCCTCTCTCCTCTCCCCCCCACCAAAACTTCTCCATCGCGACTAAGATACAACACTGGTGTATAATTCTGATACACACCAACACAAACTACAATTTGTACCCATCAGACTAGACAGAGAGTCGCAGTGCCTAGGTCCTATCTCTGAATTGAACCCCTGCCCCCACCTCCCGCTTGGCTCTACCCAGCCGAGCCTCACACTTCCTGTTCTGATCCTCTGGACTCCAACTCCCAAAGGGCCGGGATTATAACAAAGTAAATTATCTTAATCTGTGATGGATACATTGTAAATGGCCGAGTAAAGTCTACAAACTGACGTTTTAGAGATAACAGCCCGTGATTTGTCTACGACAGGTGTTTTATCAGGGGAACGCAAGTTTATTATCATCTGTAGGAAAAAGATGTTGGGGTTCATTTTGACCTTACACCAACCCCGTACCACCCACCAGGGTTTCATCACTGTGTCTGTGTGTGTGTGGGGGGTAATCCATAAAGCCGGTGCCCTACCCCAACAGAGGCCAGAGTTGTCTATTAGGACAACTGGTGCAGAGACCGAAGAAGCTGTGGCCCTTTAGTTACCCCAACTTCCAGACGGGTGACCCCTTCAACGACAACCAGGCCCAATGTTTATGAGTTATCCTTGCCAAGACACGGGAACAGGAACGATATGGCTGTCACCAGAGGTGGCCTTCTGGTCACTGGAGTAGGGGTCAGATGGTGGAGGCCCCTGGGTAGGGCTGCCCCTCGATTTGTACGGCATGGGTTATGTTAGTCACCAATGCCAAAACGACCCCGTGTAAATGTGACAGGGCTTCAGGTTTCTGAGAAGCATCCAGACTGGCCATGGGCTCTCATTTTCCACCAAAGGGAAGGACTGTAGATCACCCCTTCAGGGGAATCCTTTGTGTGGACTCCTATCATGCCCAGGGTTGTGCTTCACAGCTGCCCTGTTCACAGTCCCCAGACACAACGGACTCCTACGCTCTTTTAAAACTCATTTGGATTATGATATTTGAAATGTTAGCTTATGGCCTAGCCATGTTGTTATAAAATGCGTAGATGAATGTTAAAAGATATTCTGCCTGTGAGATAATATCATCGCACAGCCACTTCCACCAAGTTCTACTGAAGGTCCCAAAGCTAGTGGCAAGGCCCCGTCTTACAGCTCTCAGAATCTCCTGTGGCAAGGCATGTAGAAGAATTCGAGGAAACCGTTCCCTACAGTGAGAAAGCCCTTCCCTCCCAAAGCCTCCTTCAGTGCGGAAACCAGCAAAGGGCTTCAGACACTTCCCCACCCCGGAGCTGCCGGCCAATGACCATGGCAGTTTCCCCGTTGGTTCCTCATGGTGACTTCCCAGTATCGGAAATACTAGGTGCTCATGCTGTCCTCTTTTACAACGTTAAGAATACCAAGTACTCGGAGACAAACACGGCAGACGCAGCACTCAGAGGATCTCGGAGTAGGAAGCCTTCGTTCGGCACCGATTCAGATCAGTCTGGAGACATTAAGAAACCCACCCGAAGTTGGCCGTAGTTGCCAGAATCTGAATGCAGTGTGGGACTCCTGCTGCCTTCTTTATCGGGCCCTTGAAAGGACACAAGTCAAAACCACTACTATGAGCTACAGGAAGGGATGCTGAGGAAGGCTAGGCGAGGGTGGGGGTGGGGGGGGGCGAGGGTGGGCGGGGGAGACAAACTTTCTGACTGAATGAACTCCATCCTCTGGACTCTGTGAAATCTTAATTTCCTCTTCGGAAATTTAGGTCAATGAATGTGTATGCTCCTGTCGCAAAGTGCTTGTCTTTTTCTCTAACTTGTAAGCCCTGCCTTCCCCTTTTGAACACATGTTTATTTCGCAATGTAATCCCCGGGGATTGGTGCCCATGGGAGGAATAACTTGGGCTCTAGAAGCTATTTCTGAGCAGCCTTCAAAGTGTCAAGAAGTTTATAAAAGTCTCTTTTATACCAAACGAGAGGTAGAATGTCTTAACACAAGTCATTGGAGAGATTTATTTTGCCTGTTCTGACAGGTCTGTGGCACACATCTGTTAACGAGCCTCAGCCTTCTCTAGCACTTGAAGCAGAGCTCAGCCTGTTAACCCTTAGCTATCACAATGTTAATTTGAACCTTCGGAATCTCAGCAGAGAAGGGGAGAAAAGGCTTTATAAATCCATGCTGCCAAAATCATAGGTGTAAGAAGCCGCGGCAGAGAAGCCAGAGCCTGTGTCTTGGGTGTGTGCTGTCCTTTTCCCAAATGCCTCTCTCTCCTAATGTCTGCTCTTGAATCTGTGTTAAAGCCTTCCCCCAGTAACTCCAACACTGCTAAAGCTAAAATATATAAACAGTAAAAAAGGTAATACAGCCTGCCCTCTATCGGTGATAACCCGGAGCCTTGTGCGAGGTCTCCGGGTGGAGAAGGTTGTGGGACACAGGTCTCAAGGGCCACGCTGTTTTCTAACCCCTAACTCTCTGAGAACTGCCAGGGCACAGAGTTTGGCTCAGGGACTTCCCTCGGCTTCCTGTTCTCTCTGGGGACAAAGGGACATCCTGAGCTGGTGAAGCAATGTGACCCTTGCAAGGGGCTTTGACAGACGCTCATCTCTCCTGGCCAGGGTCTGACCTTGGTCTCTGTCTGCACCCCCTCGTTCCACAGCAGAGGCCCCCTCCCCCTCCTCTCTGGCTCACTCTACTGGCTCTCTTCACTGCCTAGCAATGGCATTATCAGTGACTCCATCTCAGTCCCTGGATGTGAAGGGCCTAACTGACCGACATCCGTTCATCGCTCTCCGTTCTTTTTCCCTCTCTAGAAAGAAGAAACGATGAAGAAAATGTTCTTGGAATCCGTTTCTGGCAGAGTCTTCAGAGCTTTGCTTAAAATTGCTAGTGAAATGCTTGACATTTTTCCTTTCCTTTATAAACATTTCGGGCAAATCATTCAGAATCCTAATGGAAAGTAATTTCCCATTAATGCAGGCTGTAAAATGCTGTTTTCTTTTGAAACTGTGCCTGAGAAACAAACAGTACAGGGCCCTTTTACACTCAAAAATTCCACCGACAAATCAGCAGCGCTCAGATGAATCTGTGACGAGGGACCCCCGAGACTAGCACCGAGGGAAAGTTCAAGGAAGTGGCCACAGTGGCTCCAGGGCGACTCCGCAGCCACAGAGAGTAGTTTCTGGATAGAGCCCTGCTAAGTCCAGCGAGGCGTCACCTTTCTGATAATCTCCTAGGGACTGAGCTACGCGCCAAGGGGAAGGGACAGAAGCTTGGACACACGCAGCCTGAGTGCAGAGGCCACGGGCTCCCTCGTCCTGTCCTGGTTCCCCTCCTCCAACCAGATGCACACAGCAGATGTCCTTGGCCACCACACACTGGCCACACACACCCGTGAGCATGAAATAAATCACTCCCAGTGCCCTTAAACATTCTGTTACATTTGCCAGGATTTCCTCCCTGTCTGTCTCTGTGTGTGTGTGTGTGTGTGTGTGTGTGTGTGTGTGTGTGTATACACACGCATGTGCCTGTATGTGGAGGCAAGAGATCAATGTTAAGAGTCTTCTGTTGCTCTCCACCTTATTTTTGAGGCAGGGTCTCTCGCTGAGCCTGGCTGGCTGTGCTACTCCGGCCTCTGCTTTCCCAACCCTGGGCTCGCAGGTACACGCCGCGCGGCACCTGTGCTTCCAGTGTGGGTGCTGAGGCTCTGAACTCGGGTCCCTGTCACAACGTGGTGAGGCAAGCTCTTCACCAGCCGAGCCACCTCTCCACCCGCAGGTAAAACAGGACAGCACAAGGGAAGGAAGGCTTCAACCGCAGCCACTCGCTGGCCACGTGACCTGCGAGACGATCCCATCTGACCACCCCGAGAGCACACTTACTATCTGTAAAGCGGGGGTGCGTCAGCCGCATCTAGCGGACTCTGACCTAATGGGGTGCTGCCGTATGCCGCTGCTGTCGTTACTCCTCACTGTGGCTTTAGTCTCCTGATCACAATCCGCGACATCCACGTGAGGAAGGAAGGAGAACCGGGCACAAAGCAACGGGTGCTGCGGGTGCTACGGTGCTGCAGGGATTGGTCTTCTCCCCTCAACTTCGTGAAAGAGAAAGGAGGGTAGAAAGAGAGCGCCACTGCTTTCGCAGCGGCCTTGATGGAGAGGGAAAGGCAGAAGTCTTCGCAGCCTCTGTAGGCTGCCCTGAGCATGGAGAGGACTCGCTGACAGCCAGAACAGCGTCTCGGCTCACGGTCTGCAAACTCAGTCTCTCCAGCCACGTCCTTCTGGGCAAGGACCAACACACTAAGGACGTCCGAGCCAGCCAATGATCCACCAACCAACACCCACCCCGGCTCACGGGGATTCCCATCAACCCAAGCTGCACGCAATCCCAAGAACAAGCTCCAGGTGCCAGAACCACTGCACCCAACCAAATTATAGCCACCTGCACCAAGCACTCCAAATCCACCTCGTAATCATCTCCCACAGCTGGGGTGGGAACGCAAACCTAGTGCAAATGCCATTTTGCGTTTTTAAAGAAACCAAAATAACAAAAACTTCTTGCAAGCGTCCCGCTACACGCTGATGCCGAGGGCCCTGTGCCTTTCCTTGACGTTTGATTCAAATGCTTTATTTCTCACAGAACTCAGTACTCTCCAGTCTGAGGGACTGAAACAAGAGAGAGCCGGTCCCGCCTGGCAGCCATGAGCGATGGTGTGTGCGTGAGCTCGATCTAGTCTATGGAGCCCTGTCTGGGGACAAGCCCCTTGCTCTGCTGCTGGCCGGGAGGGAGGAGAGAGCAGCAGAGCGAGCCTTGGTGACCAGGCTCTGCTCCACCCAAAGATAATACACTGGAGGTGGAGGCTCAGATTGTACTCATTTTCAAAATTCTTAATTTATGTCCACCATCTTTCTAAATAGAAAGCTTGAAATGGCTTCCAGAAAAAACGAATTCAAAGTAAAGATTCATTTCACGCCAGAAATAGGCAAATCATAAAAGGCACAGAAAACTGCACATTTTATCCGAACAACCGAAGTTCTGCGACAGGGAGGGAGGCACTCCGGAAAAGACACCGGGGCAACAGATGGAGGACTGGCCCGGCAAAGCAGGGTGCGGGTGTCCCCAGCAGTCAGCTCGGGGGGACGGAGAGCTTCCTGGCGGCCAGAGACAGTGGTGCCGTTTAACATGGTACATGGTTTCCTTAAAGTGGTCATGTCAATTTTTCAAAGTCACTGAGTTTCCTATGCGGAGATACATTTGCATTTACTCAAATAGGTGCTGCTGAAATGCAATTTTAAAGGCGTCTCTAAACCAGATATATTGCCTACAAGCACTTAGCCCTCCCTGCACGCAGCGGAGTACAGTCATGCAGCCACTGCTATCCGCTTAACTCCGTCTCTCTTCCTGTTGGACCCACACTTCAGGATGTGTAAGTAGGTGCAGTATAGCTCCTTACTCAGCCTTCCGAAGCTTGCTTACCATCGTCCCACCAGGGACGGCGTGTCTACAGATAAATAGCTAACAGGTTGTTCCCATTCGCAGCTTCTTAGAGATGACTTAGCAGGTATAACACTATTTCTTTAGGGTCCGTTTCCAGGAGCAGAGCCCCTGAAGTGCCCAGACACTTGACGGAGTTAACCGCGCCTGTTTCCCAGTGAGTCCTTGTCAGGGGCTGGCAGGCGGCTGTGGGCTGGAAGCCGAATACTCTAAGACCGGGGGCCGGTTACACTCACTCACTCATCTACGGGCGTGTCTGGATGATGTAAAATTAGTCGAGTAGCTGTTACAGAGACCACACGGCCCTGTAGAGACCATACGTCTAACATGTTTACTGTCTGGCCCCCTACCAAAATGTCTGCCCACGCCTCAGGGATTCTAATGTAAGACTGCACCGGGCTTGCGAGGTTGTTAACAGAAATGGGGTCTGCAGCCCCTCACAGAAGGCAATGCGTAGCAGAGCAGGCATTTCCTCCCCGTGACTTTCTAATACACACGCGAGGCCTGCACAGTGTCCACCCAACTCTCCGCCCCTCCCGTATCGATAGCATTATGGGTACCATCCGGATCCCCAGTCCACCTCTCCCTGCCCTTGCTGCTGGCTGTGTCATGTGACTAAGCCCCTGCCAGTGGTGGTGGGAGTCACTCACGCTCGTTTCCTTAAGGGGGAACTCTATGCCTAGACTGCGCCCTTTGTTTCTTGAGTCTCGTGGGAGCGGTGACTCCTATTACCCCCGGTAGAAACTGTTACCGGAAGCCCGGTACTGCCACGCTAAAACCCACAACCAGGGACTCAGAGGGCGGCAAGGGAGAGAACGAGTGTGTGATTGGGCCGAGAGCCGGTGCTGCCTGGGAGGTCACCGCGCGCCATTCGGTCCAAGTTTTACCTGCGGCAACCCTGAGAGACCGCCACACACCGGGAACTCTAAAGAGGAAGATGGACAAAACTGGGATGCCTGCATGTTAGTCACTCCCCGCAGAAGCTGTGAGTTAGTACAAGAAGGCTGAGAACCACCCAGCCTGTGAGAGGGAGCTCTCCGCTTCCCGAGAACCCCCAAGAACCTCCCAGGAGCCCCAAGGAACAGGAGGTAAGGAGGCTGCCGTTGCAGTCACCCTCAAGACCGCACCCAACCACGGGACCCCGCTGTGTCAGTGGCTTATGGCCTGTCCTCCACTCAAGTCTGTTGCTTCAAGTGGCCTCAGGGCAAACTCTACAGAGCGAGGGGAGCACGCCGAGCCGTCTGAAGCGCTGTGTCTAAGTGGGGACCCTGGTTCTGGGCATCCATAATCGCTGAGGACGCGCAGGGCAGAAGTTCACTGGGGCTTTGAGGGGGAATCAAACAGCGACTGACGTGCACACCTAACCTGGAGATACCTGCACTTAGTAAACTTCAGAGCTTGCAAGACCAACTGCAAATGTGACGTTTCTGAGGAGCAGTCTTGGGGGCCGCCAGGATGAAGGACAGGAGAGGACTCTACCCCCCTAACACACACGTGCATATGCACATGCACACATACATACACATACACACATGCAAACACGTACACGCACACACGTGCACACACACGTGTGCACACTCACATGCACACACATGCACTCACACACACACACACACACCACACCGTCTCTCATGTACCCCAGAGAACTGAACCAGAGTCAAATCAAAGCAGGTCCCCCACCAACAGAGCGAGGCCCCTGCAATGTGTTAAGCAAGAGCCCGTCAGTGTCGGGGAGCTGCACCTGCTGCGAATTTCTATTTGCTGTGCTTTTGATCCTGTTGTCAATACTGACCTGCACCTGGGCCCCAAATTCATATACTGTGACCTAATTCCCCGTGAGTCAAGGGGCCTTCCCAGCATGAGTTCATAAGGATGCCCCCCCCATTAATGAAGCTAGTGTCCTTATTTTAAAAAAAAGAGCTTGTTTGCCACTTCCACGTGACACACGGCCACATGCCAGTCACCAAGTGTGCCGGCATTCGGCCTTAGGCTGTCAATCACCAGAGCATCTTCTCGTTCCTAACTTACCCTGCTGTGGAAGTTTATTTTTAGTTCTGTTTAAAATAACCGTTTTTGTACTGAGTATGGCAGTGGCCATGACGGTGGTTCCCTCTGCTGAGGTCTGGAAGGGTCTGCACCGACGACTGTGCCTCCTTGGCATCCTTGGTGAGCTGCCACAGCCGCAAACTACCACACTTCCCACCCTCGGGTGCTCTGCTGCATCGCGTGAACAAGCTCAGGCACCAGTGTGAGGCAGCTGGACTCTGCATCCTAAGCTGCTCTGTCCTCATGGGCCGATGCCCAGATGTGCCTGTCGCTGCTCTCTGCTTTCTCCCCCTTTCCTCCTGGCTCCATCAGCCAAGGCCTATGAGTGTGTCCGTGGATGGGAACACACACACCCCACACTATTCTCTGTGTGTCCGTGGATGGGAACCCCCCCACACTATTCTCTGTGTGTCCATGGATGGGAACCCCCCACACACTATTCTCTGTGTGAGTGTGTCCATGGATGGGAACACACCCCCCCACACTATTCTCTGTGTGTCCATGGATGGGAACCCCCCCACACTATTCTCTGTGTGTCCATGGATGGGAACACACACACCCCACACTATTCTCTGTGTGTCCGTGGATGGGAACCACACCCCACCCACTATTCTCTGTGTGTGTCCGTGGATGGGAAACACACACACCCCACTATTCTCTGAGTGCGTCCGTGGATGGGAACCCCCCCCACACACTATTCTCTGTGTGTCCGTGGATGGGAACACCCCCCACACACTATTCTGAGTGTGTCCATGGATGGGAACACCCCCACACACACTATTCTCTGTGTGTGTCCGTGGATGGGAACACCTCCCCCACACTATTCTCTGTGTGTCCATGGATGGGAACCACCCCCACACTATTCTCTGTGTGTCCATGGATGGGAACCTCCCCACAATTTCTGTGGTGTCATGGATGGGAACAAACACAACTATTCTCTGTGTGTCCATGGATGGGAACACCACCCACACACTATTCTCTGTGTGTCCGTGGATGGGAACACACACACCCCCACCCACTATTCTCTGTGTGTCCGTGGATGGGAACACCCCCCCACACTATTCTCTGTGTGTCCGTGGATGGGAAACACCCACCCACACACTATTCTCTGTGAGTGTGTCCATGTATGGGAACACCCCCCACACTATTCTCTGTGTGTGTGTCCATGGATGGGAACCCCCCACACACTATTCTCTGTGTGTCCGTGGATGGGAACACCCCCCACACTATTCTCTGTGAGTGTGTCCATGTATGGGAACACCCCCCACACTATTCTCTGTGTGTCCGTCTGTGGATGGGAACACCCCACCACACTATTCTCTGTGTGTGTGTCCGTGGATGGACAACCCCCCACCACACTATTCTCTGTGTGTCCGTGGATGGGAACACCCCCACACTAATATCCCTTCTGTGAGTGGTGTCCATGTATGGGAACCCCCCCACACTAATTTTCTCTGTGTGTCCATGTATGGGAACCCCCCACACACTATTCTCTGTGTGTCCGTGGATGGGAACACACCCCCCCACACTATTCTCTGTGTGTCCATGGATTGGGAAACCCCCCCACACTATTCTCTGTGTGTCCATGGATGGGAACACCCCCACACACTATTCTCTGTGAGTGTGTCCATCAGTGGATGGGAACCCCCCCCCACCACTATTCTCTGTGTGTCCGTGGATGGGAACCCCCCCCACACTATTCTCTGTGTGTCCGTGGATGGGAACACACACACCCCCACTATTCTCTGTGTGTCCGTGGATGGTTAACCCCCCCCACACACTATTCTCTGTGTGTCCATGGAATGGGTAACCCCCCCCCACACTATTCTCTGTAGTGTCCATGGATGGGAACACACAAAAGCCCACAAGCTATTCTCTGTGAGTGTGTCCTGTGGATGGGAACACACACACACACATCTATTCTGAGTGTGTGTCTGTGGATGGGAACCCCCCCACACACACTATTCTCTGTGTGTCCGTGGATGGGAACCTCCCCCACACTATATCTCTGTGTGCATCCATGGATGGGAACACACTCCACCCCCACACCCCCACACTATTCTCTGTGTGGTCCGTGGATGGGAACCCACCCCACACTATTCTCTGTGTGTCACATACAGGATGGGAAACCCCCACAACACACACTATTCTCTGTGTGTCCGTGGATGGGAACCTCCCCCACACACTATTCTCTGTGTGTCCATGGATGGGAACCCCCCCACACTCACACATATTCTCTGTGTGTCCGTGTGATGGGAACCCCCCCACACTATTCTCTGTGTGTCCATGGATGGGAACCCCCCCAACACTATTCCTCTGTGTGTCCATGTATGGGAACACAACCCCCACTTCTATGTGTGAGTGTCTGTGAGTGTGTCTGTGGATGGGAACACACACCACACCCACTATTCTGAGTGCATCCATGGATGGGAACCCACACCCGCGCGACGCGCTAAATATCTCATGTGTGTCCATGTGATGGGAACGACCCCCACACTATTCTCTGTGAGTGTGTCTGTGGATGGGAACACACACACACCACTATTCTGAGTGCATCCATGGATGGGACCCCCCCCCACACCATTCTCTGTGTGTCCGTGGATGGGAACCTCCCCCACACTATTCTCTGTGTGTCCATGGATGGGAACACCCCCCCACTATTCTCTGTGTGTCCGTGGATGGGAACCCCCCCACACTATTCTCTGTGTGTCCATGGATGGGAACCCCCCCCACACTATTCTCTGTGAGTGCGTCTGTGGATGGGAACCCCCCCACACTATTCTCTGAGTTGTGTCCGTGGATGGGAACCCCCCCACTATTCTCTGTGAGTGCGTCTGTGGATGGGAACACACACACTCCCACTATCCTCCCATTCTCTGTGCAGCTGCCTGCTCCGGTCGTTTTTTTGTGGGTTTGTTGCTGTTTATTTTGTGTTTCCCCGGTAGGAAAGTCTTGAGGGACCTGGTCTGAGAATGCCCGTAATGGCTCTTAATGAGGCAAATGCCATTTAAATCACAAAATGAAGCGCTGGATCACCGTGTAAATTGAAAACCAGCACAAGGCGCTATAAACAACTACTTCAGGCTGAGCCCCTAAGATAAATACGATGGGAGCGAAACAGTTTGGCCAAGCTAGGCGCCTTTGCTGAAGAAGGCTTAACTGAAGCTTCTGCGTTAAACTTGGATATTGAAACTATTTCAGGACGAGGCTCGGTATGTAAAGTGCTCGCCTGGCTGTACAACATGAGGCTGAGTTCAGATCTAAAAAACAAAGCCACTGGGTGTGGTAACATATGCCTGTGACCCCAGCAGGGAGGGGCGGAGACAGGTTTGGCTCCTAGCACCCAGGGGGATCTGATGCCCTCTTCTGGCCTCCATGAGCACTTGCACGCAGGTGCACACACCTCCACGCAGACAAGCACCCATATGCAAGGGCCCAGGGACTTGGCTCAGTTGCTAGCGTGCTCCTCTAAAGAAGCCCTGGGTTCGTTCCCAGTACCACATAAGCCTGGCCATGGTGGCACATGTCTGTACTGCTGGCCAGAGTCAGGGGGAGGTCTGCGTCCTCTGTCACCAGCGTTGACGATGGAGCAAAGTGCCACAAGCCGCCAAGGACACGCATGTGGCCTCCAGAGAGTGGAGAAGGCAAGACATGGGTCCTCTCCTAGAGCTTCCCCAGGGCACAGCGGCATCTGGACATTGGGACTATGGGTCCCCAGGTCGGTGGGACGGGTAACACATAGCTTTGTGTCACAAGGTGCGCGGTGGTTTGCTGAGAACCCAGCAGGAGAGTGACGCGATCGGAGAGAAGTCTGAGCAGCCGTGCTTCATAAGGGGACAGACCCAGACCCTCAGGGCGCGGCCGCCGAGAGATGGAAGAGGGAGAGCCCAAAGCCACCCAGGGCATCACAGGCCTGTCGTCCCAGCACTTGGGAGGAGGAGGTGGGGGATCAAGAGTTCAGTAATTCTGAGGTCTCAGTCTGGTGTGAGACTCTGTCTCAACGTGCCAGTGATAGTGATGACGACAAGAAACAGCAGTAATAACAGACGTTTTAAGAGGGAATATAAGGAAAGTGTTTAAGGTAATGATGGTACCCCCGCATTTATAAGCGATTAGCAATTGGGTTAATTGAGTAATTAAGAGTAAATAGGTTAAAAGGGTCAGTGAGAATGCAGGACGGAGACAGGAACCGGACCGCCTTCTCGGCATCCGGATGCAACAAGACACGCCCACACCGCCACGCCCACCGCCGCCACGCCCACCGCCGCCACGCCCACCGCCGCCACTCAACGCAAACCAATCGGGAAAGACAAAGCCAGAAACAGACACAGGTGACGAGGTCTGGCTTGACGCTTACACAACAGCCAGCAAGAGTGACACACGGACTGTCTGGGGGCGCGCAAGGGTGTTCACCGGGATGGCCTGTTAGGACAAGTCTCAAACATCGCTAAGCGGTAAGATCCGTACGCCGCGGACTGGGTGGGGGAGAATGTGAAAGGTGAACTCGCGTCCTGTGTGTGTCACGTGGGAGGGTCACGCCACATGTGGGTGCATGCACGTGTGCTCCCTGGGGACAGGCTTGTGGGTCGCACAGAGGTCAGCCTTCGGTGGAGTCATTCACCTTGCGGCTTTGGTGGTGGTTGTTGGGGGGGGTGTTTTGGGGGTTTTTTTGACAGGAGACCCAGAGATCTGTCACCCACCATGACAGCACCCCGACTACAGAACTCCCTAAAACCCGCGCCAGCATGAACCCCTTCTCCTCTCGGTGTTTTTGTACTAACTGTGAAACGTCGTTGATCTAAACGCGGAGTAAAACGGTTTGCGGTCAAGATCAGGAGGCTCAGTGGGATCAAGCCATCGCCCCCCACAACCGTCTGTAGGTTCCACGCAAACAAAATGGAAGTCCGAGTGTGCTCGGAATGCCGCGATTCACCTGGAAATGCGAAGGAACTAGAGAAGCCAAGGAAGACGCAAAGCCGGAAGAGAGGAACCGTGTGGCCTGGCTGCAGACACAGAACCGCAGGGCCGGGACACAGAAGCTGTGGGAGGGCAGCGGTGCGGCCACGGCGGGTGCGTGGGTGGTGTGTGTGTGCGTGGGTGTGTGCGCGCGTGCGTGTTCTCCTGTGTGCGCGCGTGCATGTGTGAGCGTGTGTGTGTGTGCGTGCACGTGTGCGTGTTCTGTGTGCGTGCATGTGTGAGCGTGTGCGTGTGTGTGCACGTGTGCGTGTTCTCCTGTGTGCGTGTGTGTGTACGTATGTGTGCATGCGTGTTCTCCTGTGTGCGTGCGTGTGCGTGTGTGCGTGCGTGTTCTGTGTGCGTGTGTGTGTGAGCGTGTGCGTGTGTGTGCACGTGTGCGTGTTCTCCTGTGTGCGTGTGTGTACGTATGTGTGCATGCGTGTTCTCCTGTGTGCGTGCGTGTGCGTGTGTGTGCGTGCGTTTCTCCTGTGTGCGTGCGTGTGTGAGCGTGTGCGTGTGTGTGCACGTGTGCGTGTTCTCCTGTGTGCGTGCGTGTGCGTGTGTGTGCGTGTGTGTTCTGTGTGCGTGCGTGTGTGAGCGTGTGCGTGTGTGTGCACGTGTGCGTGTTCTCCTGTGTGCGCGCGTGCATGTGTGTACATGTGTGTGCGTGTGTGCGTGCGGTCAGCGTGTGTGTGAGTGTGTACGTATGTTCGCGTGCGTGTGTTCTCCTGTGTGCGTGCATGTGTGAGTGTGTACGTGTGTGTGCGTGCATGTGTGAGCATGTGTACATGTGTTCTGTGTGCGTGTGTGCCTGCGTGTGTGCGTGCGTGTGTGCGTGCACGCGTGTGTGAGCGTGAGTGTGCGTGTGCACGCGTGTTCTCCTGGGTGTGTTCATGCGTGCGCATGTGCATGTGTTCTCCTGTGTTGCGTGTATGAGCATGAGTGTGAGCGTGCGCACGTGTTCTCCTGGGTGTGAGCACATCTGCTGTATGCAATTCGAGTCAGAGTTGACTTCCTAGATCTCCCTCCACCTTGTATGTTGCGAGTCTCTCCTGTGATCCCAGATCTCACCGATTCAGCTACAGCCTACCCAGCCGGCCGCTCTGAAGGTCCTGCCTGTCTCCCAAAGCCTGGGACTGTGGGTGCGCCCCACCGTGCCCACCTGGCACTGCAGGTCTCCAGCTCTGGGAACGCTGGTTTTCTGTTCATAACACTACGAATCATTGTTATGAGCATAAGCAGATGCCTATCCTGAGACTGCACAGCTGTTTGGGGCTTTTTGTTTTGTCTTGTTTTTAATGCTATGCAGGAGCTGGAGAGATGGTTCAGCGGTTAAGAGCACTGCCTGCTCTTACAGAAGACCCAGGTTCGATTCCCAGCATTTACATAGCTCACAACTACAACTCCATTCCGGAGCATCTGGCTCCCTCTTCTGGCCTCTTCGGGCACTGCATGCATATGGAAGCACATGCAGGCAAAACACTTGTACACATAAAATAAAAACAAATTTTCAAAAATTTGTTGTGCAGAAGAGCGCCAGACAGGAACTGCAAAGAAACAAACACAGAAGTGAGAGGGAGAAGCCTGTTGTGATTGTTAACGCAGCCCAACCTAGTGTGTGGCACAGGTGGGCCTAGAGATGGAAGAGTTTAAAGAAGTCTGTGGAAATGGAATAAAGGAAATAATGTGTGTGTGAGAGAGAGAGAGAGATGGAGAGTCAGAGGGAGAGACAGAGACAGACAGTAGCCACACACACCTGCTTTTCTGATATCCAAAGGCTTCCAGCTGCAACCCTTCAAGGGAGGCTGTAACTTCGATGGGAAACAGGCGGTGGCAGGCAGAGTAACAGCAGGAAACGCAGGAGAGGGGGCATTTAAGACTCCTCATGGGAGTCATGTTCACAGCATGAATATTCGTTTTAAATGGTGCCTGTAAGTGAGCGGGGGCCGGGCTAAGCGTGTGTGGGAGACGGAAGGGATCATATCAGGAAAGCGTGCGCGGCTCAAAATAGAACAGGAACGATGCCGACTTCTCATTTGGAACAAGGAGCTAACCGTCAGTCAAGTGGCAAGCACAACAGGAAAGGGTTTCTTCTGAGAGCAGGAGATGAGTCTGGGGTGGAAAGGGAGCTGCCATTTGTCATGGCTCGGACCCTGGAGCACCATCTTCTTTTTAAGTTATATACAGATTACGCTGGTAGCTTTGATTTTTTCAAGAAAAGAAAAAAACCTGTGGCAGTGTTGGGGAAGATTCAGACCTCAGCTTCTCCGGCTGCGTGCATTCCAAAAGAACACCTGGGGATCCAGGCGCACAGTAAATGAACAGCAACCGGAGTCTCACACCCGCGCAGACACAAACACCGCGTGGATCATGGACTGCAGGAGGAGGATGGGGGGATACCTTCAGCACCCAGGGCAGAGAACGCTCAGCACTCCACACCAAACACACGGCGTCTAAGAGGAAAAGCTGAAACTCAGGACTCCAAGATTAAGAACTCTGCGAAGATCTCATTAAAAGAATAAAAAGAGGTTTTTTTTTTTAAAAAAAAAGAGAATACACTGAAAACCATGCAAATATCTTCTCAAAGGGCTTCTATTCAGACTATCTGAAGAACTGACCAAGCTCAGCAGTAAAAACCCAAAACAACTCAATTGTAAAATGGGAGAGGGCGAGAAGAGGTATTTCATGCAGAAGAACCTGCACGGCACACGGGGTGCATGAAGAGATTCTCTGCGTCGTTCATCAGCGCGGCTAAAATAAAAGGCGGTAGCAACGGCACACACTGGCCCAGATGTGGAGAGGCGGAGTCACACGCCGTGCTGGTGGACTGTAAGACAGCCCAGCAACTCTGGTGTCCTTAGAGTCTCGCTGAATGTATAAAATCCAACTCCAGATGACAAAAGACCTAAATATTAAGGCATGGGTTTTTAAAGTAGTAGAAAACCATAACAGAATAATCCTGGGGACAGGAAGGTGGGGCAAGAGGACACAAAACGTTGGCTCCACCAAAATAAGAGTCCTGTGTCTCCTAACCAAAATTAGGCGGGGCAAATAAGACAGAAACGAAAACACTTCCACAGCTAGAGCCCAAGCAGCAAAGTAGGGAAGGAAAGCTATTAGAAACCCACATGTAGAGATTTCCTACAGTCACACAGGCGAGCAAATCCTTCTAAAAGAAAACAAATGGTGTAACTTAGATAAACACTAATGACCAACTTTTAAAAAAAAATGGAAAAATATCTAATCTAGTGATTTCAGACAGGTTAAAATGGAGAGTGAAGACCGTTTCTCATGTAGAAATGCTTACAACTGAGGCCTGGCACACTGACAGCATAGCCATTTTCAAGTGTCACGTGGCTACCCACCATCATTTAAACGCTGCCACCACCCTTGGCTTCCGTGCCGACTTGGCAATTTCATTTCTAGGAAGTCTTGCTCAGTTGCATGTAGAGGCAGGTAAGGTCGCCATTGCAGGTCATAGGGCCGTGCAAAACCACGAAGCTGCTAACCACAGTGAGAGATGTCTATGTACAACCCAGAGACAATGGCAAGAAGCAGCAATGCGTTTTGGAAAGAGAACTGTAGGACAATACGGTTGCTTTTGTTTTTTTATTTACAAGAAAAAAATTAAGACTGCGTCCTATGCGGAACTATTGTGGCAGCCACAGACAGGACAATATTCATTGCACAGTCATTAGGAAAGACTGTCTAGGGAGGAGACCGGATACCGTCAGAAATCACACACGGACTATGGGAAAGCATACACCGTCTGAATTTTCCCCCGTGGTTTGTTTTACTCTAGATTGTATTTAAAACCTAACAGTACAGTGATTGAGTTGGTGTTGGGGACATCTCAGGTGCTCAGAGAATGCTCATTAAAGCTTTCTAACAATTGGGAAGGCATTTTGAAGGTGTTAAAACTTTATAAGATAACATACGACTATGTTTCTCTAGCCAAGGGGCTGTCTGACAACCACGTTAGAAGGAATTAGCACATGATGGACTTCTCGGTACTGGTTTCCAAAATTCAAACACCTGACGATTGGGGTTGGGCGCAGGGGAGGCGGCTGGCTTACCTGTTATCTTTGATGAAGAGCTGGTCGAGACCCCGTTGATGTCAGTGGAACTGGTGCTCACAGACTTTGGCAGGCACTCTCGTTTGGGGAGCTTGGATGCAACTGCTATCCTGTAACACACATAGGAGGCCAGGTCGGCCTCTGTCCCGACAGCAGGGCCTTTGCTTTTCCTGAGGAGGACCAGACCCAGCGGGATTGTGGGAGCCCAGTGTGTCAGGGGCTGCGGACCCATTTCTAGTTGAGATTCAACCAGAAGAGATGTCCTCATAAGGCACCTGCGGCTTAGCAAGTGGGCATCCCTAGGTTAGCTGCCTTCTCTCCTCTCTGCTTGAGAGGGAACCATGCAAACATGGCACCTGGAGGGCCATCTGCCCACAGAAGCAGAGCTTCAGAAATGGCCCTCCCCTCTGCAGCCGCCATCTGCTGAAGCAGAAATCCCCCCTAGTCTACTCATTACTATAAACCTAGGTAGAGCCATTTTCTGTCATCAAGCCTGGTCAAAACACAGGCTAGGTTTAATTTGATTAATAGGGCTGATGTGAACACTATAAATGGTATCAAAAAGTGGAGATTGCATTGACCATGAAAGTCCCAAGGCAGGAGACATATATATATATATATATATATATATATATATATATATATATATATATATAATTTCAGAGGTATCATCAACTGTTTCAGTGCCTGGGATCAGTCACATGAACACAGCCTGATAACGTTTTTCACAGACTTTTATGCAGTTCTGAGTATCACCTGGCTCTCTTCGCATCCCTAGACTTTGGGGATGGACTGCATGCCCCTCCCCCCTCAACGGGCAAAACAGAGAGGTAACCCTGTGGAAAGTGAACCAGGAAGCTGACTTCTCAGACTGGTAAGCCACAGTGCTTGTATGCTCTGCACATGGGCTGCAAAAAAGAAATAAAGAGAAGGAAAGGAAGGGAGGGAGGGAGGGAGGAAGGAAGGAGAAAAGCCACCACAGCCTTTACCCAGTCCTGCCCTGCTGTCCCAAATTACATGCATATTATCTGAGCCTCATCTCACACCCCACCTGAAAGTCAGCCAGAGAAAATTCCAAACCGAATGGTTTGGAGGGCTGGGAAGCAGAGACTGACCGCCCAGTGCTGTGCTCTGCAGCCCCCTGCCTGAGCAGGAGAAGGCATTTACCTCATCTGAAGCTTCTTCTGCAGCTCCTTGAGGATGTCTGCGGACTGTCTGTGATAGTCTAACGCAGCCTCTACAAACGTGGCCAGCTGGTTGACTTGCTCTACCTGTGGCAGAACCACAAAGTTACTCCATGCCGGTCAGAGCCTGTGGGGCGTCCAGAGCCAACGGGAAGCTGACGGGAAGCCCAGTGCAGCAGCCGAGCTCCTCCTCAGCCCCGGTGCTGCTGCCCACCCCACCCCATCTTGGAGCCCCTACAGAGCTGCAGAAGCTGGAAAAACAAGGTCAGATCTGTGATTGATTATGAATCTGCTCTAACTCCACCAAACACAGTTATAAGATGACATTATTACTTTGGGTTTGTTTTTTGTTTTTTTTCAAGACAGGGTTTCTCTGCTGTAACTCTGGCGGCCCTAGAAGTCACTCTGTAGACCAGGCTGGCCTTGAACTCACAGAGATCCTCCCCAGTGCTGGGGCTAAAGGCGTGTGCCACCGCTGCCCCACCCCTAGCCCCCAGCGACATTATTTTTAATGCTCTAAAATTCATGGATCTGATGCTGGCCGCTGGAGAGAGCTCTTCCAACTGTGCTCGGTAAATGAGCTTTCTTAGTTAAGCCAGACCAAAAAAAAATAAAGTCCTTTAAGCTGTGCTCAGAGAAGGCAGGGGAGTCAGGCAAGTCACACCTCCAGGGCAAAGAGCTGCTTGTCCCAGTGCTTCTGCTGCCACCAACAAAGGATGTTCCCTGAAACTAAGCCAGGAAGGGGTAAGCCCTGCAGACAGCCCCAGCAGACAGCCCTGCAGACTGACATGTTCCTTCATGAAACTAGTAGCCAGTTCATTACAGCGGCACTTGAGGGGAGGTTGGGAAGGGGATTATAACAGGGTCCCACGTGGCTCAGATTCTCCTCGAGCTTTTCATATAGCCAAGGCTGGCCTCAAACTCCTGATTTCCCTGCTTCATCCTCCCAAGTGCTGTGAGGCTTTTGTTTTTGTTTTTGTTTTTAACAGTTGGAAAGAAAAGCCCAGAAGAGCTGCATATCTTGAAGCGCCTGAGAGCTTTCCTGTTCATCGATGGGGTTGTGGAGCCAACTACAGCAAATAAGGATTAAGGTTATTTCTAGAACATTCTATATCAAGCCCCAGAGTATTGAGGTGGTACCCCCACCCATCCTCCCCACTCCCAGCCCAAATCTCAGGAACTCCAGATCTGGACAGAGATAGCAGCATTTTCTCACATAGTATTCTAACCAGCTTTGTGGCCAATCTGGCTGCCCCTCACCCTGGCATCTGCTCTGCCCCTGCACAGAGATCCTCCCCAGTGCTGGGGTAAAGGCTGGGGTTAAAGCCACCGGCGACTTGCCCCCACAGACCCACGTTGCTCCCGTGTGTCGCTGAGGACTCCTTCGGCTCTGCCCTTTACTTTTACTGACCACTTATTCTAGACGTGGGTTCAGGGTGCGTTTACAATACACACGGAGCCCACTCAGGCCAAGAATGCAGTGGGCACATGACTAAGGAAAGTCCTGCCCCTGTGCTGACTTTACCATGCTCACGCTCACGGCTTCACGGCTGGAGAAGCAGCAGCGGCCCTTCCGTTTCGAAAAACCCAATAAGCAAAACAAAGACAGCCTGGCCCCTGCAAAATCCTGAGGATTTCTTCAGTTTCACCTCCCTGGCTTTTAAGAATACTTTTGAGTAAGCGCAGCACCACAGCCTGACATGAACGAGGCAGGATCTGCAAAGGAATGAGCACTGCTCCCCTCGAGCCTCTGGAGCTGCGTGTCCCATGGAAACCGCTGTGACCTCGCTGCCTGTAGTCATAGTGATCTGTCTGTTCGGTACCCCACTCGGAACTGAGCTTGCCATTCGTGTAACTTACAGGACAGTGAAAGACCACTGAATGTGTGTGCGGGAGTGGGAATCACCAGCTACTCTGACAGCTGAGATTATGCAACCAGGAACTGGATCTGGAGTCCTCTGCTCCATAGCTGACTTTGGGAAGCCAACAGATCGCAGAGCCCCTGAATGCTTGGGAGAGGGCGGAGGCACTGCACACAGCGGGCACAGCGGGAAAGACCTCAGCTCCTCTTACTGAGCTCGTGAGGGCCAGTCAGGCCCAAACCATCGCTGTGAAGAGTCAAAAGCTCCCAGCTGCCCCCAGGACCTGTGCTGGAACCAGCAGAGGCGGCCTCTGCTTCCAAGGCTACAACTCAGATTGAACGCCTAGAAAGACAGGGTCAAGCTAAATCAACAAACTCCGGCCCTGCAAAAGCCAAAGGCTGTCCAGGTGAAACACACGCTCCACTGGCGACATCACACATTTGAAAACCTGCCCGTCGGTTTCAGCTGTGATTGAAAGTTATGAATGTGCTACTTTGTAGCTCACGGGGCACTTTGCAGATAGTCGGAGTTAGGAATCTTGAAATGGGCAGTATCTTGGGCTGAGGATGCTGCTCAGTTGGTAAATGCTGGCCTTTCATTCACTGAGCCTTGGGTTCGAATCCCAGTGCCACTCAAACCAGAGGTAGTAATGATAATCCTAGATTTTAACAGGTAGACACAACAGGAAGACAGGAGTTCAAGGTCAGCCTCATTGCAGAGCAAGTTTAAGACCAGCCTAAACTACATGAACCCTGTCTAAACACATACACACTCATATATACATGTATACACACACACACGTACACACACGTACACACACATACACACGTACACATACACATATATATATATACATGTATACACACACACACGTACACACACATACATACACGCGTACACATACACACACATACCCACGCCTGCACCCGCACGCGCACATGCACACACATGCACGCGCGCACACACAGCATTTTTTTTTTTCGAGACAGGGTTTCTCTGTTGTAACACTGGCTGTCCTGGAAACTCACTCTGTAGACCAGGCTGGCCCCAAACTCACAGAGATCTGCCTGCCTCTGCCTCCCGAGTTCTGGGATTAAATTCGTGTTCCACTACCACCCAGCAATTTCTTTAAGAGACTCCTTATAAGAGGGAGCAGAAGTGACAGAATCAGAGTAGAAGACGGGAAACGTCAGAGTGGGAGGCT
>JAMJFZ010004319.1:0-152459 GCA_026225945.1 Cricetomys ansorgei | reverse complement strand
TAATTCAAACTCCTAGACCTCAAGAGGACCTCTCATCCCTTCCTTAGCTCAATTCTTGTCCGTTCTGATGGTTTAACTCAGAAGATTAGAAAGTCTTTGGTTAAGCCACACAGGGTTGTGTTAGGTCTTTGTCACTTGCATCCAGAAAGTTCTGACAAATGCATAAGCTGCCTTGGCAAGACTCGCCACTTCCTGGAACAAGGAACTCACTCTTCCTCCCTCTGAAGATGAAGCACTGGTTAATTTATATGCAAATGAGACAGTGGCCTCTCCCTTATCAGCTGGACTCACTTTCTTTTTACAAAACAGAAACAAACTTTCCACTTTATATAAATGATACAACACAGGGCTGCAGCCTGAAGCAAAAATCTCTCTCTCTCTCTCTCTCTCTCTCTCTCTCTTCCCTCCAATTGCTAAGCAAGACCTCACTTGCTGTGTAAAGGCTTTTGTAACCTTTGACACAGTTACTTCAGAGCTTTCCTCCTGGGTGAAACTTTAGGCAGAAAGGGCTGGGCCAGGAGCACTCATCAGAAAGCAAATCACCCACCGCCCATGTGAGCAAACTGCAGAGTGTGTCTGTCTCTGGCGGCTGGCATTCTAGAAAGAGCAATTGAGGGCAGATGAATATGTGTGCGTGCCAGGTGTTGGCCAGCAGATCAGCACTGGGAGGGAATGACCCTGGATTCCTGATGCAGAATAACACAGATTATGGGAACCTTGACAAGATGGAAGAGAAAAAAGGATCTCATCGAGATGACACAGTGATGCTCCCAGTGACAGTGAGCCTAACTTCCAAAAGAGCCGTAGTCTAAAAAATATTTTTCCTTCAGATCTGTGTTCACTTTGAATCTAACAAACTATGAGGGAAAGCAGCAAAGACTCACGTATTTACTTCTGTATTTGTGTTGTGTGTGAGTGGGTTTGCATATGCTGTTGTCTGTGTACATGTGTGAGTGTGGGTACATGTGTGTGTGTGAATGTATTTGTGTGGAGGCCAGGGTTAGGATTAGGGTTAGGGTTAGGGTCTGGAGGTTGGGTGGGGAGTGGGGGGCCAGGTGGAAAGAGGATGAGATGCTGGTGCTTGTGCAAGATGCTGGGGACACCAGGCTGAAAGAACATAACTGTCTCTCTCAAGCTGGGGGTGGGGGCTCAAGAGAAGGAAGGCAATGAGGGTGGGGAGACAGGTGAGGTCTATGTATAGGACTTGAGCCTTGGAAGCCATGCTCTTACCTGAAGGCTCTGTGTCATTGATTCCTCTGCATGGTTGGTGTTCCCCAGTCTCCTGTTCATTCCAACGCATAGCAATGCATACAACAATGCTTCCCTCTCGCCCCTGCTCTCCATCTGACTGACAGCTTGGATCCATCGGAGGAAGAGCTCACGAGCTGCATCTGTCCTTATTAAACAGAAATCGATACAGCGCATTCTGTGGAGGAAGCTGCAGGTCTGTAAAAAGGCAAGGTTTTCCTCTAAACTTTCAAGTCCATTCCCGTTCCCCAGCTCCAGGATTTTGGGAGACCCTGTTGGAACTGAGATTCCCTTCCCTTCTAGTTGTACCAAGTTGAAAGTTAAAGCTAACCAGGACACAGGTGTCCCCACTAGGTGGCTCTGGTTCAGAGTCTCTTATGAAGCCGAAGTGGAAGTGGAGATGTCGGCAGGGGGCGCTGTATTGGAAGGCCCACCTACAGTGAGGCTATCCACCAGTGTGACAGTGTTCCATCAAGGCCAACCTATTAGGTGCCTCCGGGAAGGAGGTCCCCAGGTCTCACCACTCGAGACTCTGCATTGAATATCCTCATAGCTCAGTGACAAGCTTCTTTCAGAGTGAGTGGTTCAAGAGGTGGGAGAGCCTGCAAGGCGTCTTAGTATCCAGCCTTTGAAGGCACACATTATCTTTCCCACAGTGTCCCGTGATCATGGGTCCATCCTGTTTCAAGGTGGGAGGAGCTGTGCCAGGCTGCAGATCTCAGTACGGAAGAAAGCACCTTGGAGCTGCCCTGGGAATGCTCTGTGGGACTTTCCATGACACCATGCCCTCCAGGGCCTCTTTCTATTTGTGGTTCTGGTTTCCTACTCTTTCAGTTTGTCTTGGGTCTTTCTTTCTTTTTCCTTTTCCTTTATTTTCATTTTAGTTAGCTGAGCCTAGCTTAATTTAGCTTACTTTATTACTGGGGATAGAACCCAGGACCTCAAACATGTCAGATAATTGCTCTACCACTAAGCCAATCCCCTAGCTCCTCGCTGGTATTCTAGGCAGGAGCTTGACTTCTGACTTCTGACGTATAACACTAGTCCTTTAAACAAGCAAGCAAACATCCTTTTATTTTAGAACAGGCTCTCACACTAAGTTGTCCAGTCTGAGCTTGAACTCTCTCCCTATCCCAGAGAGGCCCTGAAGTTTCAGCCCTCCTGCCTCAGCTTACTAAGTAGCCAGGATCACAGGCTGTGCACCCAACCAAATAGCATCTCTTCTCACTTTCACATGGACACCCCCCAAAGATTTGCAGCTGAGACCCCAGCATGTGACACACAGCACTGCTTCCCCCCCATTGTCTCCAGCTTTGTTTTTCACACCATCAGAGTACCACGTGGAGCCTCACCCTCCTTTGCTCTGGCCCTGACCTGCTCCCAGGAGCCCCCATTCCCTTAAATGTCTCTATATCCATTGGCTGAGGTCATAACAGAATGATCACCCAGCACACAGGACAGATGATACCTTTTTTAAAAGGTGGTCTTGAGGACTGGACCCAGAACCTAGAGCATGCTAATCGAGAGCTCAGTCCCTGAGCCACATTGCTCAGATCCCATCAATACCATTTGCTAACCCCCAGATGACCCTTCATAGCAGCTAATACTGTCTGCCTTTCACAGGAGCAATTTGTGTGCATGTGTGTGTGCTTATATGTGTACATGTGTGCATGCATGTAGAAGCCAGAGGATAAGCCTGAGGGCCATTCCTTGAGTGCTGCAAACCTTTCCATTGAGTCACTAGCCTGGGAGTACACCTTGTAGACTAGGCTATCTAGCAAGGGACCACACCCCCTGGGACCACCTGTCTCTGCCTCTCTGGGTCTGATAGAAGGCACATCATGAAGCACACATCACCGCTTTACATGGCCTCAGATCCTCAAGCTAGCACTTTACCACCCAAGCCCTCTCCCCAGGCCCATAGGAAGGATCCCTACTTTAAGAAAATAAGCAAAATGTTTACATTTACGTCTGAGCTGCCACTCAGACCCACATCTGGAATGTTCAGCACCTACATTTGCTCTCTGGTCACTCTCTCCAGCTCCCAAGGTCTGACCCTCCTAAAGAAGGCTACAGATGGAGACAGACATAATATTCACAACTGTCAGCCACCCCATCCTGTGGTCCACAACCCCTTTTACTGGCACACTGTTCACTTCCTGTCCTCCGATACCCACACTGGGAAATCCCAGCATGCACTTGCTTTTCCTGCTTTGACCAGCCCAGGACTGTGGTCGTCATTCTGGTGAGGACATGTAAACCTCTGCCACCTTATCCTCCCAGCCTCAATACCCATGATTCAGAAACTCCACATCCTCTGAGGCACCAGGCATCCTGCCTGGCTGCAGAAGGCAGAAGGGCCTCCTCTCGGACAAAATAAACTTCTTCCCTTACACTGGGGTTGAGCCTGGATATGTAGGCATGGCGTACCTGCTTTAGAAATGACTCCACGGGTAAAGCACTGGATGCACAAGCCCAATGGCCTGAGTTCAGTCCTCAGAACTCACAGCAGAAGGAGAGAACCAATGCCTAAAAGCTTTCCTCTGGCCTTGTTATATAGGACTCCTCTCTGAGCCAAACTGCCGCCATCTTGTGGAGTTTGGCAGGGCCTGATCTACAAAGAGCAGCACAGCTGGGCTTGACTGTTGACCCTCCCCCTTTGGTGGGGGTAAGTTTAATAAATTTGGTGGTTCCCAAAGGCAACTTGAATAGACAGCACCTTAGTCTGTCCTTGGGACCATAAGAGAAGGGATAGCCATTGTTTACATTTGCCTCAGGGAAGGAAGTTTAGCCACGTACATCCACGAAGCACCCCACTGTAGCAGCACGCTGCTGTTGCTGCGGTGGCTCACCAAGAGAGACAAAGAGGCATTCTTATATGCGCAAACCCTGCCAGACCTCAGCAGAGGGGAACGCCGTCATGGCCAGAGCCATCCTCACAGTGGAACCCCGAGCATCTCAGCTCAGGTGTTCTTTATTGATTCCGAACTCCTCAGGCGCAGATCATAAGCAATCAAACAACCCCGACAGAAATCCAACACCTGCAGACAAGATCCAGGATAGCCCCTCACCCAACAGTGCATGAAACAATTTCAAAGATAACTAAAAATAAACTTCCCAACACACATGGCATACACACACACACACACACACACACACACACACACACACACACACGAACCAATAATAAAAAAATATATATATAATTTTAAAACAAAGAAATGGAATTGTTGTGGGGCTGAGATGGCTCAGTGGCAATGTCTGCAAGCATGAGGACCTAAATTTGATCCCCAGAACGCATTTAAAAAGAAAACCAGTCATGGTGGTGCATGCTTATAGTACAGTTGCCGATGGGCAGAGACAGATGGGTCCCTGACGCTCAGTGGCCAGCTAGCCTAGCTGGATCAGCAAGCTCCTAGCCAGTGAAGAAAGGGCCCTGCCTCAAAACATCAAACATTCCTCAGGACACCCAAAATGGACCTCTGGCCTCCAACCACACCCTCACCTATACGCATGCACGCCAACACACGACCAAGCATGCACACACGAACACACACAACCGCTATCCTTCACTTACACCGCCTCTCCTCTATGCGAACACTCGTCTCTAGACAGAGACCTCTCTGAACTCCTGCAGGGGGCGCCAGGGTCTCTCAACATGATCCTTGGGAAGGAGCAGTCCACCAGTCAGTGATTCAGGTCACCTTCCACATTTAGCTCTTCACAGGGAAATAGAAGGGAAGTCCTGCGAATGCAAATAATTACTTCCAATCTGTTTATGGACTGGTCAGAGCTATTGAGCTATTAAAAAAAAAAAAAAGGGAAATAGCTCAGTTAGTAAAATGCTTGCTTGCCTTACAGTCATAAGGATCTGAGTTCAATTCCCCAAGCTTCAGTATAGAGAAGCCGGGAATGCTGGTGTGGGAGGGTAAATCCACAGCTGGGGAGGTAGATACAAGAAGCTCATTGGCCAGCCAGTCTCGCCTAATTAGGGAACTCCAGGCCAGTTGAGAGATCCCATATCAAAAGAGGTGAATTGCATTCCTGAGGTTGTCCTCTGGTTCAACACACACACACACACACACACACACACACACACATACACACACACACAGTTTTTTTAAAAGCTGCTGATAACATTTCATGTCACGTAATGCTTCCCTTCTCCATGGACTTCTCCAGAAACAACCTGTTATTCGGGTGCTCAAAAATGTCAGAGTTAGTTTATTGCCCTTGGAAGTACAGGGATTGAACCTCGAGCCCCAGGCTCCACTCCCGAGCTACAGCCCCCACCCACCGCTGGCTGTGCTCACGTGACTGTGTCAGGATTTCTTCTCAGCATCTAGCAAGCGTTGACTAAGTTATCTTCAGCACGAGAGTCGAACTCAGTCACCAAATGCGTACAGTGAGGCACAGAATGGCTAAGAAAATGGCCCCCAAAGCTTGTAAAGACAGAACTAGAAGCCGATTGCAGGAAGGAGAGGATCTAGGTGCTTCTGGGTCTTGTGTAGCCGTTGATGCCACCAAGCGATGACCCGCCCCTCTGCAAAACAGGCACGGAGTCAGAGCGCACAGCCTGGACGGGAGGGACGCACAGTCCCCTTTGGCTGATTCAAACTTTCCAAAGTGTTTGTCCACCAGGCCAGGAAAACGGAAGAGCAAACTTCGACCAGCTGTTCTAAAACCAAAAGTACACAGAAAGGAGATGAGTCTGCAAACCTGAACCCCATCCTCTTCCAGAGGAAAAAAGATGGAATGTTCCAGGCCAGCCTGGGATACAGAGGGAGACTGTGTATCAAAAAATAAGTAAGTAAACAAAGAGCTGAAGGGACGGCTCGGCAATCAAGAGTACATGTTTACTTTGCAGAGGACCCACAGTCAGTTCCCGCATCTGCATGGGGTGGTTCAAAACCTGTAACCCCAGTTCAGAGGATCCAATAGCCTCTTCTGACCTCCCTGGACACACACACACACACACACACACACACACACACACACACTAAAAATAGATCTTTTGAGGGGAAAAAAATAGCATTGAGCTGGGGAGATGGCTCAGTAGGATAAATGCTTGCCATGCAAACTTGAAGACCTGAGTTTGAGCCCAGCGCCCATGATGTAAAAAGCCAGGCATGGCTGTGTGCACCTATAATCCCAGTCTTGAGAACCCAGAGACAAGAGGATCCCTGGAGCTCGCTGGCCAGCCAGTCTAGCTGAATCAGTGAATTCCAGGTTGAGTAAGAGATTCTGTCTTAAAAAAAAAAATAAAAGGAGCTGGAGAGTTGGCTGGGTGGTTAACAGCTCAGTGGCCGTTCTCACAGAGGACCCAGGTTCAGTTCCCAGAGCCCACATAGCTGCTCACAACTATCTGTAACTCCAGTTCCAGGGAGTCCATGGCCCCTTCTGACCTCTGTGGGTCCCTGCACACACATGGCACACATACACCACTCGGGCACATGCACATGTACGTCGAACAAACTATTTGTTAAAGGTGGGGAGAGATTTAGCAAGATATGCTATGTTAACCTCTGACCTACACAGGTGCATATGAACACAGTTACATGTTCACTCACCAAAAACAAGAAACACCGCACTAAAGGACACTTAGCCTAAAAGCGACTGTGTGTCCAACTATGTAGCCGGCTGCTGCGACCAAGACCATCAGGAAAGACATGCATAGTGACATATACTTGTAATCCCAGCAGTCAGGGGGCTGAGGTAGGAGGGTCTCCACAAGTTCCAGGCTAGCCTGGGCTGTGTAGCATAAACATCTCCAAAAACCAAAGAGAGAGAGAGACAGTCAGTGGCGGAAGACAGCTGAGAAAAGTGGTTACACGTGGTTTCCATTTCAAAATATGTACGTGCTCTCACAAACGCAAGCTGAATATACATGTGATGCAGAATAAAATCCATGAGCCAAAATCCAAACGACAAAACTTGGACCTCTTCCAGCCTTGGAACACATCCTGCGAGGAGATTTCCTACAAAGCCGAGAAAAATATAAGGTTAGCCTTTTGCAAGGAAGTCACAAGATCACAGTCTACAGGGCCTGGGAAGGCCAGTGATCAGTGGCCTGGATTGTTGCTGGTTAAGAGCAGAGGGAAGTCAGGAGGTGGCTTCCAGGACAGGCTCTGGGAAGGGGGAGGGTACAAGACTGAGGCTACTAACCTTTCTGTAAACTTCAATGCTCTTTGTTTGGCATCACTCAAAATATACTTTGTTACTGCATTGGTTACTTTTCTGTTGCTGCGGCCAAAGGACTTGAGAAGATGAAATTTAACGTAGGTAGGGTTTATCTATCTTGGAGGAGAAGACATGGCGGTGGGAAATGAGGTCAGCCGGTCACATGGCATTGGCAGTCTAGAGGCAAGAGGGAACAGGAAGTGGAGCCAGGCTCCAAAAATCTCAAGGCCCACCCCCAGTGACATACTTCCTTCAGCAAGACTCTACATCCGAGAGTTCTAGCTCTTTCCAAACACCCCCACCAGCTAGGGACCCAATGTTCAAACGCATGAGCCTATTGAGGACATTTCACGTTTAAACCACAACATATGGGAAGGTCTCCCTAGTGTTGAGAACCGGGGTCAGACTGAGACCTCACACATCATGCCCAGCCCTTGGCTGGCCTTAAAGGCCAGCATCCCCTGTACCTTGGATTTCTTCATCGCAAAAGTAAGTTCCCAGTAAGAGAGGCTCAGAGAGGTGTCTTTCTCAGTCATTCTCGAAGAGCCTGGTAGGTACATAGCCTTGTCTAACCTGGCCTTGGGAAGGCTCAGCATCACCACCAACCACATCTGTTTGGTTCTATCATATTGAATCGGCCAGTCTGAATCCGAGTGGATTCTCTATTTCACGTGGAGCACAGCAAGGCCTCACTGAAGAAGCACAGAGAGAATATTGAGCAGGGGGTGGGAGGGTGAGGGTATACCCAAACACATTCCGAGCCATGCCTGCATCTCTCCACCCACCTTCTGCATGTGCTGGAATCCAAACCACCTGTGCCTCCCTTAACACCTGCAGCAGTGCCTGCATAGGATCTGCCAGTGAGGGAATGAGGTGATCAGCTCAGCAGTGGAGCCCCTGCCTAGAATCTGACAATAAGAGGGCTGGAACATGACTCACTGGTAGAGTGCATTCCTAGAATCCTCCAGTGAGGGAGATGGGTGCGTGGCACATAACAGTGAGGAGCTGGGGAAGTTGCTTATGAGTAGGGTACCTGCCTAGAACCCCCCCAGGGAACACCTAGAGGCCTGGCTCGGTGGTACACAGCTTGCCTAAAATATCCCAGTGAAGGCCGGGGGCATAGTTCAGCCACAGAGTATCTGCCTTCAGGTGAGCCCCCCAGCGCTCTGTCTATAGCTCCTGTTCTACTTTGTGTAGGAAATAACCCTCACAGGCTCATATGTTTGGATGTTTGGTCCCCAGTTAGTGGAACCATTTGGGAAGGATTAGGAGGTGTGGCCTTGTTGGAAGAGACGTGTCACTGGGAGTAGAATTTTAAGGTTTCAGAAGCCCATGACAGGCCTGGTTCTCTTCCCCTGCTGCCTGCAGATCAAGATATAGAACTCTCAGTTACTTCTCTAACACAATGTCTGCCTGTGTACCACCATACTCCAGGCCAGGATGATAATGGACCAAGTCTCTAAAACTGCAAGCAAGCCACCAGTTGAATTCTTTCTTTTATAAGTGTTACCCTGGTCAAGGTGTCTCTTCACAGCAAAAGAATAGTGACTAAGGCAAAGTATGTCACTTGGAGTAGGCTTTAAGTCTTCAAAAGCTCATACAGGACCAGTCTCTCTCTCTCTCTCTCTCTTTCTCTCTCTCTTTTTCTCCCTAGGCTTGCTCCCTGTGGATCAGGAGGCAAAGCTCTCAGCTACTGCTCCAGCACCACGCCTGTCTGCTCCCCGCCATGATGATAATGGACTCACCCTCTGAAACTGTAAGCAAGCCCCCAACTAAATGCTTTCTTTTATAAGAGTTGCCTTGGTCATGGGATCTCTTCACAGCGTTAGAACAGTGACTAAGACAGTTCCTAATAGCCAAATGTGTCTCTTGCTCCCCACCAGGATCACCTGGTGTTCCAGGATCAAGCTAAAGGCCCTTCCATGACACAAGGGTTCCCCTGTGGTCTGACTTCAGCACTCCTACCAACCCAGTTCGTGTTCAGGACTCTGTCCAGTCACCTTCTCCAGGGGCTCAAGGGCATCTCACCACACTGCATGGTACTCAGGCATCAGCCATTGTGCACTGTGAGCTCCTGCCAGCGTGTCACTCACCCCTGCTCACTGCAGAGGTGACACTGACACAGCTCCTCCTGGGGATACAGAAGATGTGGGCCTGAAAGTTAGCGAAGGAGACAGTGGGGTCAGAAGGCAGAAGCATAGCATGCATCTAAGCTCTGTGGCTCCTGTTCGGTTTACTCATTCCCCGTGGGCTCTCAGTTCCAAATGTCAAGAGTCTCCAGTTCCAAATTTAAAAAAATACCAAAGGCTGGGCTGGTTTCTGGTCAGACTCATCTGACCGGGGATATATCTGGAGGTCAAGAGAGCATGAACTTCCCCTTTCTAAGAACAACTCAAACTGAATTTGGAAAGGCAGAAGTCAAAAATAGGGAAAGGGAAGTGAGCGCCCACAATCAGTGGAAACAGAATTTGAGTTCCATGGCTTCATGGTCTCTTCAAGACAATGTGAGCACCCAGGAGGTGAAGGCAGCAGGAGCCTGGGTTCCAGGCAGGCCAGTCTGAGCTTAAGTAAGGAGACCCTTACTGAAGATCCTTTGTTTGTCTTAAACAAACAAAACGAAACACCAGAGCCAAGTTTTGTGACATAGACCTGTAATTCCAGTTACTTGGAGGCTGCTGCTAAAGAATTGCAAGTTCAGGGCCAACCCAAGCAATTGAACGAGATTCTCCCAAAATAAAAAGTAAATAGCCTGAGGTTGGAGCTCAGCCTTACCTGCCTAGAATCCCCCAGTGAGGGGCTGGGGTGTGGCTCAGTGGCAGAGTACTTCCTCACGTGTACAAAATTCTGGATTCAATCACTGGTATCCAAAAAAAAACAGAAAAGTCCTATCCCTACTTGTCTCGTGGACCATTTGAGCTGCATTAGCTTTAATAACCAGTTAAAAGTGTCTGACTTGAGGCAAAGTGGAAACTCGGTATTTTTTTTTTCTTTTTTTCAAATTAAAATGATAATAAAACTACTTTGGAAAAGAATAAGAGAAAACAGACTTAAAGAGGCCCAGACACATCTGTCCATCAGTCTCACTGATATAAATAGAATTAATCCACACATTTAAGTGGCTTCACGGTGCGACTCCATTGGGCTTCCTGGGCAAATGCTGTCTGTGTAGAACCCTGTTAGCTGTGATTTGCCATTCCCTAATTTATTAAATTTTTTTGTCTGCATAGCTGTGCACTTATTTTAACAAAGAGGTTTTTAAACAAATAGAAGTAAATGTAGATTTAATTTATTTCTTCACATGAAGAATTCTCAAGAAAATCAATTTTCATTTGCACAGGTATCTTGGTACCCAGCATCCCTATTACTTCCTGCTTGCTTCTTCAGTTGCTGGCATGTATGTGACAGATGGCTTCATTTCCTGCCATGGTTCTATTGCTTGCACAAAAAATATATTTAAGGCCTATTAAAGATCTTACTTAAAATGACAAAAATCACTAAAGCTTAAGCTGACATCATCTTATTGTGTTTATTTACTTTTAGCGTGTGTTTGTGTGCCCACGTGCCGCGGCCCACGTGTGGAAGTCAGAGGACAATTTCCAAGAGTCAGCTCTCTCCTTCCACTGTGTAGATCCCAGGATCAAACTCCAGGCATCAGGCTCAGTGCCTTTTACCCACTGAGTCATCCCAGTGGCACCTAATCCTCTAACCAGAGACATCCAGGAAGGTACATGGTGCTCAGGCAGCGGGACTTGATTTAATTTGCAGTCCTGGGGTCAGTTCATTAACAGATCTGTAATAATTTCAAGATGGAAGCAGCCGTCTCCACCGGGCATGAGAAAGTCTAAGGATGAATCCTCCCTCCTCACTCAGAGATTGTTCTTCTTGGGACAAAGGCGTGCCCAAGATATCCACCACCACAGTTCTAAAGCTGGTAGATCTTAGGTCTCGGGTCTGCTCCTAAATGGCCCGGTTCAAGCTCTTCCCAGTTGGAAACACACTACCAAACTTCTCCCTGCTTCTCTTGAGACCTTCCCAGGGTCTCTCCTGGTTTCATCCCAAACTTATCTTTGTCCCTTTCCTGAAAGCTAATGACAAGTTGCACCATCGTGTGTGTGTGTGTGTGTGTGTGTAATGTACATATGTGTGTGCATATGTGTGCATGCGTTTGTGCATTGTGCACGTGTGTGCATGTGTGTACATGTGTGCATTCCTGTGTGCACTCGTGTGTGTATGTGTGTATGCACATGTGCACATGTGTGTGTGCATATGTGCATGGGGGGTTTGCACCTGTGCACATATGTATGTGTGTGTACTTGTGCACATGTATGTATTTGTGTGTGTATTCATGTGTGTGTGTGTATGCATATGTGCACATGTGTGTACACATACGTGTGTACATGTGCAGCACAGATCAATGTTATCTGTATTCCTCACACTTCACCTCATTTATTTAAATTCTTTTCTATTACATTTATTACTTATTTACTAACTTATTTGTTTATTTTTATTTATTTATTGGGGGAAAAGGCATGGGTTTGAGATGCACCATGCCATACATGTGGAGGTCACAGGACAACTTGCAAGAGTCCATTTTCTCCTTTTACCATGTGGGCCCTGAATGTTGAACATGGCTGTCAGGATTGGGGCAAGCACCCTCACTCTGGCCGCATCCACCTCAGAGAGACAGGCTCTGTCACTGACCTGGGAGGTCACTGATTTGGTTAGACTGGCTAGCCAGCAAACTCCATCCATCCACCTTCCCGTGCGTCCCCACCCAGTGCTGGGGTGACAGTCGAGTGCCACCACGCCTAGCTTTAAGTGGGTGCTGGAGATCTAAACTTGGTCCTCATACGTGTGCAGCCAGCTCTTAACTAACGGATCTGCCTGCTCGGTTACTCTTATCTTGGTGCCTTCAGCATTGGACGGAGAGGATATCGGTTACTTGCCACCAGACAGGCTTCTGGAGTGCTTAATATGCTTGTATGTGGGGTCGGCAGATGACTGACCCAAAGAAAAGGAGACAGGTAATGAAGCCAGAGGATCAAGGCCTTTCTTCTTCTTGGACTCACCTTCTTGAGAAAGAATCAAGCTCTTTACCAAACCAGCTTTCTGAATGCCTGTTATACATATTCAGTGAGCAAATATTTGCTGAACTAAGAATACAAGGCTTAGTAAGACAGGCTTGGGGCTCCCATATACACAGGAACTGACCGTGTTTTAAGAGCAATGAGGAGGTCTGTGGGTTGAGTTGAAGGAAGAAAAACCTTCCCGGGGTTGGCATAGTCCTCCCTGCACTACCCCTCCCCCCGCTCAGGCTGCTGGCATTCCCATCAAGGACTCATTAGAACTAGAATGAGCACCCTAGAGAGGGTGTTCTCCACAGTCCTTCCAGAGATGCATAACACACCTGTGTATCAAAGGTCCTGATCATCCCTACAATAAAAATCAATAGCAGAAAGGAGATTAGAGCAGGTGTTTCGCTCTGTTTTGTTTTGTTGTTGTTTGTGTGGCTCTGTCTTTTCCAGTGCTGCGAATCTCAAAAAGCAAAACTATCAAACTTACTGGAACATGGAACCTTTCGCCCCGTGAGAACTGCTTTCCTCCCATTCCAACACATGTTTTCTTTTGCCTGCTTTCAGTCAGGCACCACGGTGGGTGCTAGGGTGGTGACGGAGAAGGAACTAGAAAGGCCTCTCAGCCATATTAGAAAAGACAGGTATCAAAGACACGCTTGAAACATGGATTCAAACATGCCGTGAGCCTGGTGGTGGTGGGAAATTCTAGAAGCTAGTCTGCCTTGGGAAACACTAGCCTATGCCCATGACTCTAAAGCTTATCTGTTGAGATAGTTCTGTAGTTCTGTGGTCCAGCCGGGCCTTGAACTTACTCTGTAGCAAGATTTACCTCAATCTCATGGTAATCTTCCTGTGATATGCATCAGCATATCCATTTGTCTCTCAAGCATTTATTTATTTATTTATTTATTTATTTATTTATTCATTTATTTATTTATTCATTTATTTATTTATTCATTCATTTATTTATTGAGACATGGGCTCACTATATAGCACTGGTTGTCCTGGAATACTCTATATCAGTGGTTCTCAACCTTCCTAATGCTGGGACCCTTTAATACAGTGCCTCATGATGCGGTGACCCCCCAACCATAAAATTATTTTATTGCCACTTTATAACCGAATTTTGCTACTGTTATGAATAGTAATGTAAGCATCTGCTATACAGATAGTCTTAGGTGACCCCTGTGAAGAGGTGACCACCAAAGGGGTCGAGACCCATGCGTTGACAACCGCTGCTGTATATGGACCAGGCTGGCATGGAAAATCACATCTGTCTCCTTCGTGCTGGGATGAATGGTGTACACCACCACGCCCAGCCTCTCAAGCGTTTTTTAGGGAAACATTTTTTCAGTTTCTTCATTATTATTATTATTACTAATTATTATTATTATTATTATTAGGAGTATTGGTATATTTTTCATTATTTAAAACAATTTTCAAGTTCAAATATATTTTGATCATATTCTTCCACCCCCCAAGTCACTCCATAGCCCCCCTCCCTACGAACCCAACTTTAAGTTCTTTCTCAAAAAGAAACAAAAGTCCAATACAAAAAAACAAGATAAAACTATATCCAAAAAGATTTTTTAAAAAAACCACACCATATATATAACCATATATATATATATATATATATATATATATATATATATATATATAAAACCATAACTATAACCAAATAAAAGCACAAAAAAAGGAAAACAAAACAAAACAAATCCGTGAAGTCCAATTACGCGTTGGTCAACTGCTCCTGAACATGGTGGGGCCTGTCCTGAAATGGCTGATATCACTCTAGTGGAGAAAACTGATTTTCCCTCTCCCAGCAGGTAAAAATGGCAGCCCCTTTGTTAACCTTTACCCTAATGGCTGAGTTTTCACTCATTCATTTTTAAAAATATAACAAAACAAAGCATAATAAGATAAAACAAAAAGTATCATCTCAGAGTTGGACAAGACAAACCAACAGGAGGAAACGAGCCCAAGAAAAGGCGCAAGAAACAGAGACCCACTCATTTGCACACTCAGGAAAACCGTAGGAAAAGTAAACCGGGAGGCGTAGGCATGACAGATGTGCACAGAGGATCTGGTGCAGACCCATGGAGCCCTGTGCTGCCTCAGTCTCTGTGATTCATAGGAGCTTTTGATTTAGAGCGGCTTGTCCTCCTGGCGCCCTCCATCCCCTTTGGCTCTTTACTCTTCTGCCTCCTCTCCACAGGGTTCCCTGGGCTCTGAGGGGAGGGGTTTGATAGAGATATCCCATTTAGGACTGGACATTCCAAGGTCTCTCACTGTCTGCGCAATGTCTGGCTGTGAGTCTGTGTTTGTTCTCATCTGCTGCAGGAGGAAGCTTCTCTGGTGATGGCTGAACCAGGCACGGATCCATGAGTGCAGCAGAATAACACCAGGAGTTATTTTATCACCACGTTTTTTTCTTTTTTTAGACCAGTAGTATTTGGTTTTACCCTAGGTCCCTGGACGATCTCACATCAGGTTCTTAGTCACCCAAGTAGTGTCAGGTGTGGGTTCCATCTCGTGGCACGAGCCTTCAGTCAAGTCAGATATTGGTTGGTTACTCCCACAACATTTGTGCCACTATTGCCTCTCCTGCAAGCAGTACACCATTGTTGATAAAGGGTTTGTGGCTGGCCTGGTGTTTAAGTCTCTCTTTTGAAAGCACACAGAGTACATTCCTATACCAAAGACTCTGGAACACAGGAGTGAAGGCTCTATATAGGCACCAGCTCAAATTCTCCATGTTCAATAAGTTGTGTAGGTGTTGTCTTCAGCAGTGGGCTTTGCCTTCAGTTTTCAGAGTGCTCTTAGGGAAGCTTTTCATTATCAAAGGACTCAAAAGCTCATCCTGGGGGCTGGAGAGACAGCACAGCAGTTAAAAGCAATTGCTGCTTTTGCAAAGGGCCGGGGTTCAGTTCCCAGCACCCACATGGCAGCTCAAAACCATCTGTAATTCCAGTCCTAAGGGATCTGACGTTCTCCTGACCTCCATATCATGGACACATGTGGTGCAGACATCCATCCATGTGGGCAAACCACTTATACACATAAAATCAATAAATAGATAGGCCTACCCCCTTCAGCTTCTGCCAGTCCCAAGCTCTTGTATAACGGCTGCTTCAGGAGACCCAAGAGAGTCACTGTAGATGCAGAAACACAGCCTTCACCTCAAAGGTGATAAGAGATAGTTTATTTTGGAGCCAAATATGAGTGACCATGGCCTGGGAACACAGATTTAGGTTGGTTGGTTAGTTAGTTGGTTAGCACCAACTCCATGTTGCAGTATGGTAACAGTTTGATGAGGTTTTGTACTAAGAGGATACAGGAAGTCATAAGTCAAGGCCCTTTCCGAATCATTGGTGGGAACAGCAGGGAGTTAAGTTACAGCAAAGGGAGAAGCCTCTTTCATAGGTCTTGGACATTTCTGAAGACATTCTTAGCGTTTTGGTTAATGCAAGCCAGTGGTCTGTTAACACATCCAAAACGTTTTATCTGTTAGTCACAGGATGTCAAGTCACACACAGAGGTGGGCAAGGGATGGCTACTAAGGGGCTGGAGACAGGCCGAGATAAACTGTCATCAGGCTCTGGACCTGCAACATCCCAACCTCCCCACAACCACCTAAGTTCTAATCAGGAGGCTCAGCAGAAGGTGCAAATCTTCCCAGGAACTTTGGTTCACACCACGTTCCAATTTCTTTTCACTTTCAAAGCAAGCCATTTCACAAGGGAAATGCAAACAGCATTTTCAAACTGATTCGGTCAGAGATGCTCACTGGAGGGTGGTTTGGGATTACAGATCTTAGGGTCCTGATTGGGGAGCTCCGAGTTCAAGATCAAGATTCTGACGGGCTTGATGTAGAATCTTCCTATGGGAATGGTAAGACTAGAGCATCCTTGTTGAGGTGCTCGGAGACAATGAGCAAGGGCACCGGCAGGGTCCACGGCCCAATGGGTGAAGTGCTTGGGCAAGCATGCGGTCCTGAATTTGGATCCTCTGTACACTGTAAAAGCCAATACAGCGGCATGAACCTGTAACTCCAGCACTGATGGGAGGGGCACAGAGGTAGGTGGATCCTATCTCCGGGATAGGACAGGACAGGACAGGACAGGACAGGACAGGACAGGACAGGACAGGAGGATTCTATCCTATCACAGAGGTAGGCGGATCCTATCCCCGGAGCCACTGGCCAGTGAGTCTGCTGAAGTGATGAGCTCCGTGTTCAGTGTGAAACAGTGTTTCAAAAACTGAAGTATTCAGTGGTTGAGGAAGACACCTGATGTTCACATCTGTCTTTCACACACACGTGCACAGTGAGCACGCACACACACACACACACCAAAAAATTGAAAGAAAAAAAAAAACAGTGAAGGGGCTGCCAAGGTGGCTCAGTAGGCAAAGGAGCTTGCTGCCAAGACTGATGGACTAAGTTCAATCCCCAGAACCCACGTGGTTGAAGGAGAGAACTCACTCCTGCAAGGTGTCCTGTGACTCCATAAGCATGCCATGCATGCATGCACATGTACAAACACACACAATAGATAGATAGATAGATAGATAGATAGATAGATAGATAGATAGATAGTGTTGGTTTTTTGTTTTTTCTTTAATCAAGCAACATCAGCAACCAAGACTCATCATCACTCTGGGCTCTTCTACTAGTTCTGTTTTGAGACCAGATCTTGCTTTGTAGCCCAGGCTATCCTTAAACTCACAATCCTCCCATCTTAGGGTTTACATGCTGGACAAGGGCGCGCCAGCTCCACACAGCTCCTCCTCTCTTTGGGGGAACTCTGATTTCTAGGTCTTTGCCTTCTGAAATCCCACACTGGAAATACACAGTAAAACCAGGGCATGGAGTAGGTTCCAGAATCCTAAAGCTACCCAGCAACCCCCGCGGCTGTGAGGAGCTGGGCTTTGGCTCAGGAAACTGGAGATGGATCTCGTCACATTCTGCTGTGTAATTAAAGCCGGAGACAACCAGACAACCGCATCTCTTCACAGGTAAGGCACACTGTAATTTGCTGTTCTGTAAACCGTTAACACCTTGGCTAGGAACACACCCCCTCTCCCTTCTTCACAATATGGGCCGGAAAAGCTTTCTCCCAGGCAGTCTCTTTCTTCATGGGCGTGGAAGGGAGGTCTCAGAAGAGATCAGTGTTTTCTTCCATGTTGGAACATGAGTGACACTTCAGAAACTGGACACTATTCTCTCACGGGGCAATCTGCTTTTCTAATGAGGTTTTCACAGTGACATATTTAGGGAATTACGTGCAAGCTGTCCCACACTGAGGTCTAGTCAAGGCTGAACTTTGATTATGCAGTTGTAGCAAGCCCCTGAGAGACAATAAGTAATTAAACATTTCTTCTATGCTACATTCTGTTCATCTCCACTGCTGAGATGCTGGGAGCTGTTGTGGGTTTTCCCTTCAGGCCTCCACTGATTGGACTTGGAGCAATCTGCCTACATACTAGGTGTAAACTCTGCCACATGAGCCACACCCCAGCCCCTCACTGGGGGATTCTAGGCAGGGGCTCTACCACTGAGCCACACCCCAGCCCCTCACTGGGGGATTCTAGGCAGGTGCTCTACCACTGAGCCACACCCCAGCCCCTCACCGGGGGATTCTAGGCAGGTGCTCTACCACTGAGCCACACCCCAGCCCCTCACTGGGGATTCTAGGCAGGTGCTCTACCACTGAGCCACACCCCAGCCCCTCACTGGGGGATTCTAGGCAGGTGTTGTACCACTGAGCCACACCCCAGCCCCTCACTGGGGGATTCTAGGCAGGTGCTCTACCACTGAGCCACACCCCAGCCCCACACTGGGGGATTCTAGGCAGGTGCTCTACCACTGAGCCACACCCCAGCCCCTCACTGGGGGATTCTAGGCAGGTGCTCTACCACTGAGCCACACCCCAGCCCCTCACTGGGGGATTCTAGGCAGGTGCTGTACCACTGAGCCACACCCCAGCCCCTCACTGGGGGATTCTAGGCAGGTGCTCTACCACTGAGCCACACACATTTTATTTTGAGAAAGAGTCTCACTTTAAATTGCCCAGGCTGGTCTAGAAACTTTCCATCCTCCTACCTCAGCCTCCTGAGTGTCTGGAATGACAATTCTGTGCCACAACACTTGGCCTCGTCTTTATTTGAGAAAGGAAAGCCTCAGGGGTTAAGAAAGGTCCCAGGCTCCCAGATAAAGTCACGAATCCAAAGCTATGATACACACAGAAGCCTTTCTGATCTTGTAACTACTCTGGGAACTCTGAGCCTTTTATGTAACCAGCTGGGCAGCAGTTACGTCTTCTGGTGTGATCTGGAGAAAACTCTAGGAGATCTGGATCTCTGGCCTTGATGTTCTGCTCCCAGGGGCACATGTATCTACTTTAGGACTGAGTCTCTCCTTTCCTGTGTTTGTTGGGGTGTGTGTGTGTGTGTGTGTGTGTGTGTGTGTGTGTGTGTGTTATGTGTGTATGTGTGTGTGTTATGTGTGTGTGTGTTATGTGTGTGTGTGTGTTATGTGTGTGTGTGTGTTATGTGTGTGTGTGTGAGTGTGTGTGTGTGTGTTATGTGTGTGTGTGTGTGTGTGTGTGTGTGTGTGTGTGTGTGTGTGTGTGTGTGTGTGTGTGTGTGTGTGTGTGTGTGAAGAGCTCAACAAGAAGCCAACTTCAGCTGCCCTCCCGCAGACACTGGTCTACAGTATAGTTCACTTTTCATTTTATTTTATTTTATTTTTAGGCAGGGTTTCTCACTGACCTGGAACTTGCCACGTAGTTAAGATCGCCTGCTCAGCAGGCGCTAGTGGCCCTCCTGTCCCTGCCTTCCCTATTATTTTGTGTTCTTGAGACAGGATCTTAGTATGCACCTCCAACTAACCTCAAACTCAGAGCAAGCAACCCTCCTGCAGGAGCCTCTCAAATGCTGGGATTACAGGCGTGTTCCCATGATGCCCAGCTTTGGTTTTTTACACAGGGTTTCACTATGTAGCCTAAGCTGACCTTGAACTCACAATCCTCCTGCCTCGGCTTCCTAAAAGCTGGCACTGCAGCTCTGTACCCCTAAACCTGGCTGTTTTGTTTTGTTTTTCATTTTCACAGAGCAGGTCCGTCGCCATTTCAAGCCTCTGTGCTTCCTCCTTTGGGCCTTGACAGAGCTGAGCAGTTTCATGTGCGATCCGTGTGTGAGTGTGTATGGTATGTGTGCATGCGTGTGCGTGTTTGTGAGTGCTGTCCGAAGACACCTCAGTGGCACCCTTGCCATCCGCTTTGAGACAAAGTCACTTGTTCACCTCTGCTGCCTACACCAGGGCAGCTGACCCATCGCCTTCTGGGCCTCTCTTCTCTGTTCTTCACCTTGCCCTAGGAGAGCTAGGATTGCAGATGTGCACAACCCAATCTGGTTTACCTGTGTCCCGGGGACTTGAACTGGGATCCTGACACTTGACCAGGGAGCGCTTTACCTACTGACCCACCATCCTCGAAGCCTCCACACTTCCTCTTTGGAGCCCTGAGAGAAGTCCCAGCACGTCTCCCCAGCGGCTTCCTAACTCCCTGACATTAAACAAAAGCGAAACCGAGCTTTCCCTAATTGAGGATCATAATCAAGAATCTGTCATGGGGTCGCTTAGAAATTAATTCAGCTTGATCGCTCTTCAGACCTTCACTAAGGAGCTGCGTGTTCTCCCTGACACCGCCGTGTCCCGTTTCATCCCGTATTAGCTCCCTAACAAGGCTGCATGCTCAGCTCAAAGCTCACAAATTAGAAAAACAGGCAGCAATCCCGCAGCTCTCTCCCTGGATTACAGTGATGGCTTGTCTACAGGCTTCCAGATCTTTCTATGCAAGCCGAAATGGGTTCCTATGTAACTTCCTGTTGGATTCTCCCGACCACACCCTCCTCGTGTGTAGCTGTCATTGAGCTACATTTAATATTGATCAATTGATTATAAAGGACTTCACCTAGGTACTGGTCTTATGGAAACTAGAACAGAGTGTTGAGCCATACACTTAATGAAACTTTAACATAGAAGTATAGATAGATGTCTTCAGAACATATCCCTCTGGCTACAAGCAAGGCTGTGCTTCCCTTTAGTGAGTTCTGGAGAAGGGGCGCTTGGGGCGTGGACAGTTCTAGATGGATGAGGTCATACCAGTAAACATCACATATTATTCCCCTACTGAAGCTTCCAATTCCAGACCCACTTGCAGCTGAGACATTTTATCTATCTATCATCTATCTATCTATCTATTTTGAATGGGTCTCCTGTAGCCCAGGCTGGTCTTGAACTCACTCTGTAGCCCAGGATGACCCAGACCTTCTGATCTCCCTGTCTTCACTTCCCTAGTGATTACAGGCATATGTCACCACATCCCATTTAGGCAGTGCTGGGGATGGAACCTAGGGCTTCGGGCATGCTAGGCAAGCGCTCGACTCACTGAGCTACAGCCCCAGTTCAGCAATTGCCATCTTGATCCCCAGGGCTCAGCACACTTGGGTTCCGATGCCTGCCTGGTAGGCCTACAGGTGTGCTGGTCTCTGTCTTGTGCCTCCACCTCCTCATCTGTAATATATGACAGTCACAACCCACCACCCAGGGAGGCTGGAGCATCAGGGGTGATACAGAACACAGCAGGGCCCAGCTCTAGGAGGCTCAGGTAGGAGACAGGGTTTCTCTGTTGTAACTCTGGCTGTCCTGGAACTCACCCTGTAGACCAGGCTGGCCTCAAACTCCCAGAGATCCATCTGCTTCTGCCTTCCCAGTGCTGGGATTAAAAGAGTGTGCCTTCACCATCACCCAGGAGACCAGCTGGTTTCTCACCTTGAGGCTTGAGAGGCTTTCCCTTGCATTGAAGTCTAGGGCCTTTCTAAAGGCACAGGTGTAAATCAAATCCCTGTTATAAAGGCTGGGGAGATGGCAGCCATCAGCAAAGTGTCTGCTGTGCAAACATGAGTATCTGAGCTCAGATACCCAGCACCCATGTAGAAAGTCAAGCCAGGTGGCATATAATCTCAGCGCTGGGGTGGATGGAGGCAGATGGATGCCTGGGCTTGCTGGCTTAGCCTACATGGTCAGTTCTAGGCCAGCGAGAGACTCTGTCTCAATAATCAAGGTGGACAGGAAGTAAGGACTGACATTCGAGGTTGCCGGATGTCCTCCACATGCATGTGCACATACTAACACTCATGCAAACACGCAGGCACACACACACCACGCTCATGCACACACAATCATAGTTATGAGTGTAAACATCCAGCTTGTAGCTCAACCCCTTATCCTGCTTCTGCAGCCTCTGATTCTTATCTGTGGGAAATCACAAGGCCCTGTGGTATGAGGATCCCACCCTCCACCCCAGGCAGAGGTAGCTGCAGAAACAGGAAGTGTTCATCCACACAGAGACTGCTAGCAAAAGCTGAGGAGAGAAGTAAAGAAAAGAAAAAAAAAAGTATGCGTGTTTCGTGGACCTATTTTCATAAAATTAACATGATAGTGTATAATAACATTCCCAATATAACGTCTTTTCCCAATTAATATTTATAACCTTGCACGGATTAAATCATACTTTTGTGATTATGTTAATCATCATTTTTAAGCCTTATTCAGGTCCAAAGATAACGGCTGGCTGCACTTTTTTGTTCTGTTTTGTTTCCTTTTCTTTTTTGAGACAGTCTTCCTATGTAGCCCAGGCTAGCCTCAAACTCTGAATCCTGTCACCTGGGCCTCTGGCGTGCAGGGATTACAGGCGCAGGCTGATGCGCCTGGCTTTTTCTTTTGTTGGCTTTTGTCTTGAGGATGTTCTAGTGACATTCTGAATTCTTCCAAGAGGGAGCCATTGTAACTTTAATAATGGCGACACACGCACACATAGGCATCAACGCCTGGGCCTGAAGTCTCCTCAGACACCTGGCTTGAAAAGGCTTTCAGGTTTTTATGTTTCCTTCCCGAATGGGAGATAACCGCGGGGCTCCTGCCGCCCTCCTGAATCTCTGTTTCATGGCGATGAGATATGGGTCTGTGGCAAGCATGAGGAGCCAGAGTACCCAGCAGGCTAATACAGGGTTGCAGCTCCCACACTCCAGCTCCATCCAGCTCCCTAGCTTCTTGCACAGAGGCTGAACACTCCACCCCCAGGCGCCGCAGGAAGTGAAGCCCGAAGCTATAGCGAGTCTGTGGGCTGTTGGCAGTGGGCAAGCCTGAATGTTCTTCCTTTCCCAGCAACAGATTGTTTTGTTTTTGGTGTATCCTTTCAAGGACTGAAGAGATGGTCAGTCCCTGTGTTTGCTCAAGGACTTGAGTTTGGATCTCCCAGTTCCTACAGTGCACATCAAAAAACCACTGCTGAGAGCTCAGCCCTACAAGGGCCATCTATACCAAACCCTCCTCCATCGCTCAGAGGACATCATGGAAGCCGGGCAGAAGATGGGGAAGAGAGATATGAAACACTGGCTTCTGGTCACGACGTAACTGTGGTTCTCCCGAGCTCATTGCTGTGGCCACGGGCACACAGTCAAGCCTGGAAATATTCCTGCATGGCTGGGGGTGGGGCCTGGGAGCTCACAGACTCCACCCCCATCTATGATTGGCAGCTGATGGCCTCAAGTAGAGAGTTGGTTTTCTTCAAAGGCATGGCCACTGCTCTAGCCCCTTGGATATGAGCTGCACTAACTGGATCTAGCCTGTTATAACAAAATAGGAAGTCATAAAGTTGGGAGGGGGACAAGTTAGAGGGATTGGAGAAGGGAATTAGAGAATGATAAATATGATCACACTTTATTGTATACATGTAAGAAAGTCTCAAAGAATAAACATTATATATATATATATATATTGAAGCCAGGTCCTGCCACACTTATCTCTAACCCCAGCACTGAGGGACACAGAGACAGGTGGATCCCTGGGGCTCACTGTTAGCCAGCCTAGTCTAAACTATGACCTCTAAGCTCAGTGAAAGACCGTGCCCCAAGCACTAACATGGAGAACAATCAATGGAGGAAGACAACTGACCATCAGCCTCTACCCTCCACCCAAGTGCATACACACGCATGCTCATCTGCACACACATCAGCACATACATACGTGGAGAAAGACGACGGGCACGTGACCTATCTGTAGTCTTTCACCAGCCATCACCTGAGTTAGTTTACCAAGCCTGCTGAAAGAAAGTCTCACCAGCCGGGCAGCTTGAGAGTGACCCATTATGCTATGGGGGCCTGAAGTTCAAGATCAAGGGGTCTCAGCCTGGTTCCTACTGAGGACTGGGAAGGGAGAGACGGGTCTTCCCATCTCCAGGTCATTTGCTGCCCAATTTTGATGACTCTTGACTTGTGCAACTTCAGGGAGAAAGGGTTTGCTTTAGCTCACATTCCCAGATTACTTGTCCATCAGCGCGAGGAAGTCAGTAATTTAAAGCAGCTCGCCACATCACACCCACAATCAAGAGGAGAAAGAAATGAATGCAGGCATGCATAGCAGTCAGCTACCTTTCTCTACTCTTACAGGCCCAGGCTCCAAAACCAGGTGCCACTTTCAGGCTGGGTCTATGCATAAGAGTTAAGACAGCCAAAACAATCTCCCCATCACCCACACACCAACATGAACACAAGCCAACCTGATCTAGTTAATCCCTCATTGAGCCTCTTTTCCCAGGTGATTCTAGATTCTATCAAGTTGATAATTACAACTGACATCACACAGGGGGTGATGACATCACACGGGGAATGATGACATCATACGGGAGTAATGACGTCACATGAGTAGTGGTGACATCACACAGGGAGCGACGTAGGAAGAGATGAATGCTGCTGTTCAGCTGACTTTTCATCCAGGACCTCAGCACATAGGATGGTCTGGCTCACAGTGAGGGTGGGTCTTCCGACCTCAGTTTACCCAGAAACCCCCTCACAGGCATGTCCACAGGCACACACACCCCTTATTCTAAATCCTATTAATTGACATTTAAAATTAACCACTACCAGGTCTGCTTAAGGACCTTGTCTTAACTTGGTTATCTGTAAAGAACTATTACCCAATAAAGTTGCATTCCCAGGCCCTGGGAGTTAGGATTTCAACATTATTGGGGCACATGATTGAATCTAAAACAGCCCCTCTCTCTCTTTCCCTTTGAAAGGAAGTAAGTAGGGTACAGGGTTAGTAAGAGGCTATTGAGCATCTCTGAGACCCCAGTGAAAGCCTCGGGAAGCCCTTAAGGGACTCTGGAAATGCAGGAGTACCAAGGATTCTCTCTGGGCTGGAGACAGCACCCTTGCCTTCCTGCCCTGTTTGTACAAACACCACATACTGCTCTCCTGGGGTTGGATGTGAATCAGACCAGCACCCTCTCCATAAGAGGGCTTCTCACCTGCTCTCTTTACTTCACCTCATGCTCTCATCACCGCAGACTGAGCTGCTTCTAGTATGCCTGCCCAGCCATGAGCCTAAATTAACCTTTGCTGATGTCCAGGAGATGGCTTGGTTAGTGAAGTGCTTGCTTCACAAATTCAAGGGCCTGAGTTCCAGTCCCCAGCACCTACATAAAGCTTAGTGAGGTGCCATGCAGCTGTACTCCCAGAGCTGAGGAGGCAAAGACAGGAGGACTCCAGGGCTCACTGGACCAGCAGGCGAGGTGAACTAGTAAGCCTCAGATTCAGTGAGGAACCCTGTCTCAGAAAATAAGGCAGAGAAGGATTAAGAAAGACAGCCCATGTCAACTTCTGGTCCCCACACGTGTATGTTCATGCACACACACACACACACACACACACACACACACACACTCAACATATCAAAATACATGTAAATTCAGCGAGAATTTCTTCTCTTCTTTCTGTCAGGTACTAAGGTCACGGCTGTGTGAAAGTAACTAATACCACACATAAGTATGTTTCGGGTTAATTAAGTAGCCCTCTCATCGATTAGCAAAATTCTGAAATGGAGGATTTCATAGGAAACCTGTGTCACATTCCCACTGGCTGTTAAAAAATAAACACAAAAGAAAAGAAAGAACATGATGTATTTCTAGCCTTCGAAGGCTCTGAGAGATTGACTGCCTGGCTGTTAACAAACAGCCGAGGGTCTGGAGAGATACCAGGAAGCCATTTTTTCCCAGTGAGGCCACAACTCGTGGATTGGAAGGATTTAGTAAATGGGCCCCTGGTGGAATGGGGACAAATGTGCTCTCCCATGCTGGGCCTGACCCCGACACCTCTGTTGGGGGAGAAGCGATATCTCCCAATGCTCGTGCAGTGTCACTGCTGTCTGCCTGGGCTGCATCCCAGGCTTATAATCCTGATGTGTCCTGAGCTGACATCAGGAGCCAGCATGAGGCAGGAACTGGGGTGACAAGCTGGCCTTCAAACCTCTGTGTGTATATGTGTGTGTGTGTCTGTGTGTGTCTGTGTGTGTCTGTGTGTGTCTGTGATTGTGTGTCTGTGTGTGTATGTGTGTGTGTGAGTGTGTGTGTGTGTGTGTGTGTGTGTGTGTGTGTGTGTGTGTAGAAGCATGCTACTGCTTGGCATATGAAGGTCAGAGGACAACCTTGAGTGTCTCTCTTTGCCTTCCACCTTGCTCTAGGCAGGGTCCCTTGGTTGTTTGTCCCTGTGTACACAGCTAGCTGGCCTGGGTGATTCCAAGCATTCTGCTGCCTCCACCTCCCGTCTTGCCATAGAAGCACTAGGTGTGCAGACATGTACTACTAGGTTCAGCCTTAGTGAGTCCTGAGAATCTGAGCTTGGGTCCTCATACTTGTGAGACAAGTGCTTTCCCTCCTAAGACATCTCCCTACCTCCTGTATTAGTGACTTGTGTCATCATCACAACAAACACCCAAGGAAGACTGAGCAACTTCAAGGGAAGAATCACTCCTTTGGGATGACAGGTTCCCCACTTTCTGTAGTTGATCCCCTACCCACCCCCTATTCCCTACCCCCCCTACTCTCTGTGTGTGGGAGTGGAACATGATGGTGGCAGAAATGTGTGACAGAGGAACTTCTTCATGGTGGACAGGAAGCTGAGAGACAGACAGGAAAGAGGGACTGGATACAATCTTCAATGGCCTATCTCTCTGCCCTGCTTCCTCTAACCAGATCCCACATTGTAGAGCTTCCACAACCTCCCAAAACGCCACTCCCACCTTGGGACCAAGTGTTCAAATCAGAACAATTACATGGTATGTGCCCCCTTGGAAACCTCTCTTTGCCTTCCTCCTTCTCTAAGGCAGAGTCTCCAGTTTGCTGCCACTTATGCTAGGCCAGGAATCTTCCTGTCTCCACCTCCTCTCACCATAGAAGTGTTCACCTTTATGTGGGTTCTGATCTCAGGGCCTTACACTTTTGTGGCCAGAGCTTTAACCACTGAGTCTCCTCCCACCCCCACCACCCGCTCCCTTTTAGCTCAACTGTGTGGTTCTCTGGCATGGACTTCACATCTGACACTGTCTTGTCATGATGTCTTGAGGTTGGACATGTCTACAACCCAGGTAAGAATGCTCAGACACCCGGAGGCCAAGTAAGAATTTACACCATTTCCCTTTCCACCCCTTCCTGTCACAGCCCCCTCAGGGGGATCTCTTGTAAGAATGAAGGGACCCAGAGAGGCTTCTCACAAGCAGCCGAGAAGATGGGCGTTATGATTTCCCATCAGCCCTCAGCGACTTCCGGGCTTACTTCCTCTGTCACTGTCTTTGTTGCTGTCCCATGACAAAGACATCCTCAGCCACAAGAGAAAATGCATCCCTGCCAGTATCTGCAAGACCAACTACATTGACTGAGCACCTCACTGTTGCTGCAGACCCTGGGCATGACTGGGGACACGAGACAGGCAACAGGGCATCCGGGAACCTACACTGTCTTCATTGCATTCAAGCCCTAAATAGCAGATCAAGCCAAAAGCCACCTGCTGGGGAAGGTGGACATGGAGAGTGCCCCCTTGGAGACCCCTCTTTGAGGGAAAGTGGACCTCCCCTCAGCTCCTGTGGCCTTCTGTTCCCAGCCCTGTGCTAGAAAGTAAATGTTACCCTGCGAATTCTCTCCTAACACATCAGTGGTCCGTGACCAGGGCTTCGTCCCTGGCAGAGAGGCTCATCCATCACTGCCAGTAAGTGGGATGTAGGTTTTCAGAGTTCTTGGCAAAATGCACTTACTCAAAGCCTGCACCTGTTCTGGGACAGGCTGCCAGGGTGGGAGGATTCAGGGAAGAGGAGCAGGGTCTGAGCTGCCCTTCTTCAAGGTGAATGGGAACAGTACCACGGTCAGTGGGCAATCCAGGAGGCAACACCCCGGTGCCAGGAGGATCACTCCCACAGGAGCTATAGCCCAGGTAGAAGAATTCACCTAGCTATTGTCATGACTTTCCTCGGGGAAATGACACACGCTACCAAGAAGAGGGTAGAGGAGGCTTCCAACATGGAAAAAAATGCAAAATGACCATCCTTAAGTCCATTGAATGGAAAAATAAAGCCCACCTTGGGGTCATGCTAGCTATGCAGCCTAGGGGCAGAGCTGTCACTGAGACCACATTTGGCCAAAGAAGAGCCCAGCCCTTGGAACAATGCCACCTCTGGCTCTGCTAGCAGAAGCATTATAACCCGGCTGAGGAAGACAGTTCAGTCAACAAAGCCCTTGCTGTCTAAGCAGGAGAACCTGAGTTACAGCCCTAGCACCCATGTAAAAAAGAAGGAGAAGGAGAAGGAGAGGAAAGAAAAAGAGCGTGTTGGCACGCATTGTAATCTCAGTGCTGGAGAGACAGAGGGTCCGGGAGACTTAACTAACTAGCCAGCCTAGCACACTTAGTGAGTTCCAGGTTCTGTGAGAGACCCTGTTACAAATAAACGAGGTAGAAGCTGGAGAGATGGCTCAGTTGGTGAGGCGTTTGCCACACAAGCATGAAGATCAGAGTGCGAATCCCCAGCGCCCGTGCGAACAAGCAGGCAGGAGGACTTGGAACTTCAGTTGCAGCAGAAGATGCAGGGACAGCGGGATCTCTCCAGTGCACTGCCAGCCAGCCCGGCCAAACTGCTGAGCTCCAGGTTTAGGGAGAGACGCTGTATCAAGAAATGAAATGGAGAAAATCAAGGGAGACAGCCAACATTGCCATCGAGTCTCCACATGCACACAAGCACATATTCCACACGGCCGAAGAAAGAAAGAAGACCTTAAAAAAAAAAAAACTACCAAGGGCGGGGTGACGGTGACACATGCTTTTAATCCCAGCACTCGGGCGGCAGAGGTGGGCGGATCTGTGAGTTCGAGGCCAGCCTGGTCTACAGAGTGAGTTCCAGGACAGCCAGCGTAACAATAGAGAAACCCTGTCTCGAAATAAATAAATAATAAAAACCTACAAAAGAATGTGGCTCCCAGAGAAACACACACACACACACACACACACACACACACACACATACCATAACTAAGGCTTTCTCTCGTTCACTATGGCATTTGGCTTTTTTTTTTTTTTTTTTTTGCTGCCCAGGACATTTTACACGTGTGACATTGAGTTCCTTAGGAGAAAGTTCTGCTGTGTGTCACACTTAAATGAATTAATAGCACCAACGTCCACTTGCATTCTGGCCCAACTCCCCATCTCAAGACAGTAAGTCCCTGCTTCTCAGATATATGGTGGCTGCCTCTGCTGTGGTGTGTGAGGACAAGATAGTAAATATTATCTCCATCTTCTCCGGCCATCAGGGGAGGACAGGTAAAAAAGGAGGCCGTAATTCTCTTTGCCGAAGTGAACAGTCACCTTGCGGCTATTATCCCAGCCCGACCCTGATGCTCAGGGCTTTCTGCTTGGTCTTCCGGCTGTTTCTAAAGGAACTGGCTGCGGAAGAGTTAGAAGAATTGAAGTAGCTTCAGTGTTCCTCTTAGCTGGGTTGTAGATGAGAAAGGAAGGAAAAGAGTGGGGGAGGAGGGGAGAAAGACAAAGGAAGTAAAAGACGGAGGGAGGGAGGGAGGGAAGGAGGGAGGGAGGGAGGGAGGGAAGCCCTGGCCCAACATAAACTAGATCAATACTGCATGCCTGTAATCTGGGCCCTTGGGATGTAGAAGCCGGAGGATAAGAAGAAGTTTAAGGTTATCCTTGGCAACATAGGGAGTTGGAGCCCAGCCTGGGCTACCTAGGACTCTGTCTCACTCAAATGAATGGATGAATGATCAATCGGATACCCCTACCTGAGTGGGCTCTCACACAAGGTTGACTGGCCCTCCTAGCCCTAACTGGCATACACATGCTAGCAAACCTCCAGAGGGTTAATTTGGCACTTGTCTTGAGCCTGACTTGGTCATGACCCCCAGCAATGTCCCTCAATCTGGGATACCTGTTCTAATGGCCTCTGTCTACTGTCACCAAAGACTTTCTTGGCTTCTTGTCCTTTACATCACAGCATCCCCTTCAGGTACTGTTCCAACACGTCACATGTCCTCCAGGCAGAATAGCCCCAGGCCTCATTTCTTCCGATCAGTTCCCTCTGACAGGGGTATGTCCGTTCCTGGTTCTATCTAAGCTTTTGGGGTGTCTCTTTAGCTCCCTGATAACATCCAGATCCCTCTGGCACTGTCTCCCTCCAGAGGACCACTTTGCTCCTAGTCCTCAGTGCCTTGGCTACTCCCTCCCCACCCCTGCTGGTCCAGTCCCTCTCTGCAGTGATTCTTGTGAGTTTTCCAACTTCATCCATTTGATAAATTACACACTTTGCTCGTATTTGCAAAGGAAGTCCGTAACTAGCCGTGGGCCATTTTGTTAGACTTCTCTGTGAAAGATGCTGGATAAAACCGAATCCATTCTGTATGGTATTGCATCCCTGGGTGAGCTCTCAGCTCCCCACCTCCACATAGCCCCCCACCCCATCACCAGCTGGTTCTTTTCAGCCTCCAAATTCATTTTCAGGGTCCAGAGCGGTTTCCAACATCCCCATCTTCGTCAGGAGGGTCTTATTTACAAAGTTAATTTTGTTCATATTGCAACGTGCTTGAAAATAACTGTGAATCTTGTTTATCTGCATTCGCTGTGCTCTGCCAGTGAGTAGCGATCGGACCTGCATTAGCATTGTTCAAGGAACTTGCTCACATGTTTCAGAGCTGTTGAGAGACATCAGGCTGGACAAAGCTGGGATCAAGGAAAGCTCTATACCAAAGCACTGTTACCTTAGGGTCCCCCAGGAAGGGAGCCCCTAGGAGCTGCATTAGGACCTTAGGGGTAGTATTTGCTTCAGCCTCCATCTGTCTCTCTAAATCCCTGGCAGGCTGGCTGAAGGCTGGATTCACAGGATGGCTCTGTGCCCGTTAGAAATGCGGAACCTTTTTATTTCCTTGTAAAGAAATCTCTGGCTCTTTTCAAGGCTTCCCAAAAGGAATAGGGCTGTCAAGGAAGAACTTTGTACTTGGCTCAACAAGGTTATTCTCCGTTTATTTCCCAGAAAGCAATCACGCTCTGTACTCTAGGGAAGAGATCAGGGAAGTATATCAGCAGAGACTCCCAGGGTCTCACCAGTGCTGGGAAAATAAGCCTTGCGAAGTCTGTACCTTCTCACAGCCTCTACTACAACAGACAAGGGAGCCCACAGAACTCACTGGGAGAGGTGCTGTCTTGAGAACAAGCTCAGAAGTCAACTCAAAATAAAAGCAAGGATCTCTCCCTTTAGGATGGAGCCCTGCCAGGGACTCCTTTCCTGTCTTATTCTGTTTCTCTTTATGGTGCTGGGGGTGTTACTCAGTGGCCTGCACTCAGTAGGCAAGGCTTCTGCCACTGAGCCACACCCCAGCCCCTCACTGGGGGATTCTAGGCAGGTGCTCTGCCACTGAGCCACACCCCAGCCCCTCACTGGGGAATTCTAGGTAGGGGCTCTACCATTGAGCCACACCCCAGCCCCTCACTGGGGGATTCTAGGCAGGGGCTCTACCACTGAACCACACCCCAGCCCCTCACTGGGGGATTCTAGGCAGGGGCTCTACCACTGAGCCACACCCCAGCCCCTCACTGGGGAATTCTAGGTAGGGGCTCTACCACTGAGCCACACCCCAGCCCCTCACTGGGGGATTCTAGGCAGGGGCTCTACCACTGAGCCACACCCCAGCCCCTCACTGGGAGATTCTAGGCAGGAGCTCTACAACTGAGTCACACCCCAGCCCCTCACTAAGGGATTTCCTTCCCCCAGCATGAGATTTCCAAGAAAATTCCCATTTTTTTGGGGGTCCATTGTCAATAGTCCAATAGTCAAGTTGAGTGCCTCTTTAGAATATCTTCATTTTTGCCACATTGGGTACAAAATGGCACACCGACACCTGTCTGAAATCAACTCCATCAGCTGAGTAGACTTTGTCTTGGGCCTCACTGAGGGGCTAATCACCTCTTTTCCTATTAAACACATATAGATTTCCTGGGAAAACCCCCAAAGTCTTAGGACACATCATTAGAAATTTTATAGATCAGTCCTGCATATTCCTTTGTACTTAATCTACCTAGGGAAATCTACCTAAGTCTCCTAATCAACTACAAAACTCAACACCTCCAAGGTCTTCTTTCCCAGCCAGGAGCGACTATGTGTCAGTAATCCCTTAACCACGTCAGAAAGTTCTGGGATCAAGAGACCCTGGGATGGGTTTTCTGTATAGCAAGGAATCCTTTTGTAATTGTTTTGTGTGTGTACACATATGCGTGTGTGTGTCCAAGTTTGCATGTGTGGGGGTGTGTGTGGAGGCCAGAGGATAATCGTGTGGGGTCATTCCTCAGGCACCATCAATCTATTTCTTTTGATACAGGGATTCGCCGACTAGGCTAGGCTGACCAGAGACCCCTAGTCCTCCTGTCTCCCCATCTCCAGTGCTGAGGTTACAGGTATATGGTACCCATGCCTGGTTTTTATGTGGGTTCTGAGGCCTCAACTCAGGTCCTCATGCTTGTGAAGTAAGCATTTTACCCAGGGAGCAGTTTCCCCAGCCCCCAGAGGTCTTTAATAGATAATTGGCTTCTAAATGATTGCTTTCATAAGGTCAAACTTTACATTCAAAGTGGAAAGTCTAGTGATCTTCCAGATTGATAGCAAATGCTCCATTTCTCCAGCCCTCCTTGAACCTTTGCCTTGGGGAGCCTGCAGCACACCACCAGGAAATGCCACCAGTTTGAACCAGTCTGATCACGTGACTTCCAATGGCCAAAAGCGGAAACAAGGGCAAGTCTGTCAGAAGGTTAGGCTTCAAGTGTGTGTGTGCACAGGTTCAGCCTGTCTTCGAATGATGCTGTCTCCATGGCAACAAGCCCAAGTCATGCTGGACCATGTACCACTCCAGGGACTGCAGCTGCTAGCCCTCACCCACAACAGAGGTGAACTCAACCAAGATGCTGAGGTTCAGCTTGTTGAGGTTCTGAAGTCGGGGGCACCCAAATTTATAAATGGGGCACACCTTTCAGTCCACACAGTATTTTGTTTCCTGTCATTATATACGATGATGGACATTTCTGGTAAGCTCCGGGCACTGTGCTTGCTCTGGCATCATGAACAATATCTAACCATGATTCCTGGCTTATCCAGGGGCTCAGAGTCTGTGGCCTTTTCCACAGCAGCAATTCTGGCCTTGCTGTTTTTGTGTTACTGTGACCAAATGCCTGATGAGAGCAATTAAAGAGAAGAAAGGTTTGTTTGGGCTCATGGTTTCAGGGGAGTCTCGGTCTGTTATTGCAGAGAAGGCATGGCAGTGGGAATGAGTGTGTGGGGCTCCTCAAATCTCTTAAGATAGGAAGCAGAAAACAAGACTGAAACCAGAGGTTGGCATAAGCTACAAAGTCTCACTCCTAGTGCCTACATCCATCAGCTAGGCCTGCAAGTTGCACAATCCCCAACAGCCACCTGTGGGACACACAGTGTTCAAACACATGCGCTTGTTGGGGACTATGCTAGGTAATCTTGTCAACCTTGGAGCTAGAGAGATGGCTCCGTGGTTAAAGAGCACTGGCTGCTCTTCCAGAGGACCCAGGTTCAATTCCCAGCATCCACACAGCAGCTCACAACCATCTCACACAGACATGCATGCAGCCAAAGCACCAATGCACATAAAATAAAAATTAGGATCATCATGGAAGCAAGCCTCTGAGATGTCTGTGAAGGACTTTCTAACTTAGGTTCACTGAAGTAGAAAGGCCCACCCTACATGTGGACAGCACCATTCTATGGGCTGGACCCCTGGACTGAATAAAAAGGACCACATCTCTCTCTGCATCCTGACTGTGGGTGCAGTGTGAGCAGCCGCCTCAAGACCCTGCTTCTGTGGCTTTGCCACTAGGACGGAGGGTACGCTCGAATCGTGCGCTAAAGTAAACCTCTCTTTCCTTAAGTTGCAACAGTAACTAATACAGAGACATTTCACATTTAAACTGTAACCAGCCCCAAATTCAGGGCCCGCTATACATGTGTGCAACACACACACACACACACACACACTCCGCTGTTTAGAAGCACGCACTATTTGGCCCTCATATGCATTACCTGCCTTGGTTCAACTGGCCCAGAAGAAGCACAGAGAACAGCATAGTATTCTCTTTGCACCTTAACTCTCAGTCACATAAACATTTGAGTTTTGCTGCCCCAGGCAATAGTGTGTTCCTTTTTAATTAACTTGCCTTTATTGATTTTTCACATTCATCACCAAACAACAACACACCTCCATGTGTGTCTATGAAGTCAGCACTTACCCAGTGTGGTGTTCTGGGCCATACCCGGTACTCCAGCTCACATGGTATTCCCTGCTGTGTATGCCTTTTTTTTATGGTGGGGAGGCTCAGAAGGGCTCCATGAGATCAATGTATGTGTTTCCTTTTTCTAGGATTGGGCATTGAACCAAGGGTCTTGTGCATGGTGAGATGTGCAATGAGCCACACCCCAGCCCCTCACTGGGGAGTTCTAGGCAGGTGCTCTACCTCTGAGCCACACCCCAGCCCTTCACTGGTGAGTTCTAGGCAGGCCTGATGGCAGGTGCCCTCACCCACTGAGCCATCTCTCAAGTCCTTCACCTTATTTTGTGATAAAAGGTCTCTCATTGACCATGGCGCTTGCCAAGTGGGCTATACTGACTAGCCAGGGATCCAGCACTGGGATCACATGTATACACTCCTCTGTGTGGCTCTCTATGTAGGTTCTTGGGGATTGGACTCCAGTCCTTGTACTTGTGCAGCCAGCACGTTACTTGCTGAACCATCTCCCAGGTGCCATAAACCAACAGACTTTATGGAAAGTATACCTCCTTCCCATGCTGTGGCACCGCCCCCAACTCCCCTTGCTTTAGGTCTTCCAGGACAAAAACACTGACCTCCTGAGGCAGAGAGAATCCTGCTGCAGACACTCTTAGCTGCCAGGACTCTAGACCCAGCATCAGATCTTCCCAGCACTTTCAGCCCACCCATCAGATCTGCAGATCAGAGGTATGCCAGTCTCTACTGCATGTGCCAATACATCTGTGTGTGTGGCACACATGCATCTATATGCACATATGCATACACATATGTACATGCCCACATATATATTCCTCCTGCTGCTTCCGTGTCTGTGGAGAACCCAGACAGACATCTCAGGTTTCTGGCCATGAACTTTCAATAGACTCAGATTGGGCCGTGGAGATTGCAAACATACCAGGCACAGATGAGAATCTGGAGATCATATCAGTTAGCTTTCACTGCAGTGACTAAATACACAACAGAAGCAACTCAGCGAAGGGCAGCTTTGCTTTGACTTGTTATTTGAGGGTTCCGCACATTATGGTAGGGGAGGCCTGGCAGCAGGAGCGCAAGGCAGTCACACTGCACCTGGAGTCCAGAAGCAGAGAGATGGACGCTGGTGCTCAGTTCACCTTCTCCTTTTCCTTTAGTTCAGGATCCCAGCCTGGGGAATGGTGCTGTCCACGTTCTGGGTGGGTCTTCAATTAAGTCAATCTAGAAACTCCCTCACAGGAATACCCAGAGGTGTGTCTCCCAGGTGATTCTAGACCCTGTCAAGTTGACAGTCAATACAAACCATCACAAAGATCCTCCCCGTGTGCCAGATTGCAGAGCTGGGCACCAGCAGGGGCAAAGCACGCAGCACAGCTGTGTAAGGTGGGCCTCGTGTAGGAGATCAGGTGTGGATCTTGCGGTGAGGCCACAAGCAGAACTGTCTTCAGCATCCAAAGCTATGTCATGCACCGCCAGGAACACAGATCTCTCCTCAGAGTTAGTTCAGGGGTCTGTGAGTCTCCAGGTGGGTCTCTACAGCACGTGTATCAGAGAAGACAGCATTATATGGCAGGTCCCCTGGGTTGGCATGGCCCAGGCTGCTCACCATGTGGTTTAGGTCTTATCCACATGATCCTTCAAGCACCCTGGGCTTGGTCACTACATGATATCTGGGGTTTACAGAAGGCAGCCCCAGGATGCCAGGATCCACCTTCTTCGGGAGTTATGCAGAATTATTTTTTCTGGTCAGAGCCAACCTCAGGTGCATCCGGATTCAGGGTGGGAGAGTGACCAAGAGTGGAAATACTGGGCAGCATGGCTCACAGGGTGGGTGGCGCTCTGCTAGAATCTGTTCATCACAAAAGGAAATTCTGGGGTTTTTTTTTAAATCATTTTTAAAGGCTGGGTGGTGATGGCACACACCCAGCACTAGGGAGGCAGAGGCAGGCAGATCTCTGAGTTCAAGGCCAGCCTGGTCTACAGAGTGAATTCCAGGACAGTCAGAATTACAACAGAGAAATCCAGTCTTGAAAAACACACAAGAAGAAGAAGAAGAGGAAGAGGAAGAAGAAGAAGAAGGAAAAAAAGGAAGGAAGGGAGGGAGGGAGAGAGACAGACAGAGACAGAGACAGAGAGAGACAGATTGAAAATGTTAAAGTCATTTTAAATGTTTTATTTGTTTACTTATTTATTTATTTACTGTATGAGCGCTCTGTCAGTGCTCTGTGCCAGAACTCAGGACCTTTGGAAGAGCAGTCAGTACTCTTAACTGCTGAGCCATCTCTCCAGCCCAGAAAATTCAGTTTTAAAGACACTGCTAAGACACAATTAAATATCCTCTAGTAAGTTTGGTCTACAAAAATTCCGCGTGGGATCGCCCACGTGCTACCCCCTGTGTCAGGCTCCTTCACTGACTGTCCTGTCCTCAAAGCTAGCCCGTCCGTCTTGAAGTGTCTCTCGGTGCTGTCTCCCCTTTTCATGGCTTAGTACTGTGTCCGTTGTGTGGCTGTTCTAGAGCGCACCCCTCCACACTCCCACTGGTGGGCATGCTGGCTGTTTCAAACATTGTGAATAAGACTGATATGGATATTCAGGCACCATCGGAGTGAATACAGGGATTTTTTAAAGCCATGCTCTTAGAAGCAGATCTTAAATGAAAATGTAGGTTCTTTGGTTCTCGAGCTAACACATATTCCTGGATCGTGTTCGAACTAGAAAGAGCTAAGAGGTGCGTGAGGAGGTGAGCAGTCTGCCAGATCCTGGCTGTGTCTGTGGTGATTTTAACAGTGAATCAGAACCAGAAATTTGCTCTGGTCAAATCTTTCCCAGATGCTCAGAGAACATAAATAAAACCACCTTGGCAGGGTGGTTTCCAGGGGTGGAGATAAGTTTGATCTCCCTCTTTCCTTTGAAAGGCAAGTGCATGTGTATGCACTGATATGCACACACATACACACACACACACACACACACACACACACACATCCAATCACTGCTGTGCCCAGAGACAGGACTATCATTTTCAATATTAAGAAGGGTTCCCAAAGTGTTCCCCCAAGCCCTTCCAGAACAGGCTGTGTGTGTGTGTGTGTGTGTGTGTGTGTGTGTGTGTGTGTGTGTGTGTGTCTGCAGGTGCATGCACGCCACAGCACATGTGTGGACTTTAGAGAACAATCTCCAATTCCAGCTCTTCCACCTTGCTTGAGGCAGGGCCCCTCTCTTGTTCTTTGCTGCTGTGTCTGCTAGGTTAACTAGCCCAGGAGCTTCTGAGGCTCCTCCTTCCCCTGCCTCCCACTTCATCACAGAAACACATGCATTACAGATGGATGCTACCCCATCAGGCTTCCCTGATCAGGCTTCTGGGGGATTTAACTCAGGTCTCCACGGTTAGCCAGCAAATGCTTTACCCACTGAGCCACTGCTCCTACTAGAAATGGCAGCATCTGAGAAAACATGCAGATATGGTCAGAACAGCAACAACAACAAAGAGACCCTTTGCCGGGCAGTGGTAATGCACATCTTTAATCCCAGCATTCAGGCAGAGGCAGGCAGATCTCTGTGAGTTCGAGGCCAGCCTGGTCTACAGAGTGAGATCCAGGACAGCTAGAGCTACAACAGAGAAACTTTCTTGAAAAAAGAAACTGTCTTGAAAAAAAACAAAAAAGACCCCAACATTTCAAGCCTTGGACCTCTGCTTTTCACGGGTCCACAGAGCTGTCATTGTTGTTACATTTTGAAAGAAACATGGCAACCCCTAGGGGCTCTGGAGGTCTGGAGCTTTGAGTTACAACTTGGGATCTCAATAGATGTTGGCTGTTATGCAAAATTAATTATCTTGGTCATTTGAATGTTTTTCCCCAAACATAATATAATCTCATTACAGACTACTCCATACCACAGTGAATCCTGAGCCAAATTCCATTTAGGAAATGGAAGGTAATTTAGAGTTAGATGATGTGAAGGGAGGGAAAAAAAAGAAAAGGAAGAAAGAAACCCTTTTCTTTGCTAAATGCTAATTTGGTCCGACTCCATAATATAAAAGTGACTTTCATTTGCTTAGGAACTGCTGTAAACGAGGGGGTTGGTGTGTGGGGGTGAAGGCTCAGTTTGAAATGTTTAAGTCAGTTCTTTAGGCGTCTTTGAAGGAATCTTGAGATAGAGCAGCAGAGGACAAAAGTCCAATGGGCTTCCATAAGACAGAATTGGTCTGCTGGTGGGGAACGCCCCTGCAAGGGAATCCATGGGCAATGCAGCCCTGGGAGCCATAGACAGCCGAGAATTCCAGAAAGGAGAGACAGTAGGGGGAGCAGAGAAAGAGGACAGTCCCCTGGGCAGTTTGAGCATGCACAGTGTATGTTAAGTCAGCTCAGCTGCTGTAACAAAAGTGTGTGTGTTAGCTCAGCTAATGTAACAAAAGGGATACCTACGAGCTCAGTTGCTATTAAAAAGGAGTGTGTACTAGCTAGCTTAGCTACAGTAACAAAAGAATGTGTATTAGCTCATCTGTTAATAACAAAAGGATGTGTATTAGTTCAGTTGCTGTAACAAAAAGGTATGCATCTGTCAGCAGAGTACAGTAACAAAATGGTATATATTAGCTCAGCTCTCATAACAAAAGCATGCATATTCGTCAGCTCAGCTGCTGGCCAAAAATGCCACCAGCTGGGTGGTTGAACAGTAGAAACCCATTTTCTCACAATTGGAGAAGCTGAGAGCCTGAGGTTGGAGTATCAGCATGTTGGCAGCTCCTGAGGCTTCACCCTTGGCTCCTAGATACTGTCTTCTCAGAGCATCCGCATGTGGTCATCTCCCTCTCGTGTCTGTGCTCCGGTCTCCTCTCTTCTGTGCCATCTGTATAAAATTGTGCTCACTCGGACTGGATGCAGGCCCAGCTCATTCACCTTAACTACATTTCTCAAGGTCCTCTTTCCAAACACGGCTGCTTGGCGAGGCAGTGGAAGGTAGGGTTTTGGTGTATGGATCTAGGAGAATACAGCTCTCCCTTAACTCACTATGGGGCCAACTGCCTCAGTCCAGACCCATCCTGTCAAACTGAGATGCCAATATCCTCATCCGCTCACCCTGCTCCCTCCCTCATCTTTCTAAGCTTTCTCTACATAGTAGCCAGAGTAACAGTTGTCCCTTCCTCCTTCTCTCTCCCTCTCTCTTCCCTTCTTTCTTTTTTCCTTTTTTTCTATCCTTCCTCCCTTCCTCCTGAAAGTGGAGGGGTGATAGGTTTCTTCATGAGTGTGACTTCTGACTCCAAGTGCCCATTTCCTGGTTTCATTCTGTTGCTGTGACAAATACCACAACAGAAAGCAACTTGGGAAAAGAAAGGGTTTCTTTCAGCTTACAGGTCCTCCTTGTCTTTCACTGAGGGAAGTCAGGGCAGGAATTCAAGCAGGAACTTGAAACAGAAACTAGGGAAGGATGCTGCTTATTGGCTTGTTCACAGTCTTATTGCTCCTTCAAAGGCCCAGGACTGTTTGCCTAGGGGATGGTACCACCCACACTGGGCTGGGCCTTCCCACATCAATTTGCAACCAAGACAATTCCCCATAGACAAGCCCACAGATAAAGCTGATCTGAGCGATTCCTTCATTGAGAATCTCATCTCAGGTGTCTTTAGGGTGTGTGAAGTTGACAGTTAACAATCACTATGTCAGAGGGAAATATGGGTATGGCTGTAGGATTTAGACTCCTACTTCAGTGTGGTATTGTTTGAAACAGTCATCCAGGTCATAACTTCCCACCTTTCTTCTCATCTTTAGTTAAAAGCAGAAAATGGGAGCTGAGGAGATGGCTTAGTGGTTAAAAACTTGCCTTGCAAGTGTGTGGACCTAAGTTTGAATCCCAAGAATCCACATAAACAGTGAAGTGATACACCTATAACACTGGTATTCAGGGGATAGGAAGTGAAGACAGGTGGATCTCTGGAAGTTCATGGGCCCACTAACCTTTCCTACTTGCCAGGTTTCGGGACAATGAAAAACTGGTCTCAAACAAAAATTGCTTAGTTTCATTTTGTTGCTGACTACTAGCAGCTTGGGAGAGAAAGGGTTTATTTTAGTTCCAGAATACAGTCCATCACTATGGGGAAGTCAAGGCAGGACTGCAAACAGCTGGACACAGCATATCCATAGTCAAGAGCAGAGGGAGATGAGTGCATATATGCTCAATTTTTTGCTTGCTTGAGCTTGACTCCATTTCTCCACTCAGACATTTCAGAATCCCCTGCTTAGGGAATAGTGTTACCCACAATGGGCTGGGTCTTTTCACATCAATTAACTTAATGAAGTCAGTCTCCCATAGACATGCCCCAAGTCCAGCCCAGAGTAGACATTCCCTCATTAAGACTCTTTTCTGTGGTTGTTATGCTGCTGTGGTAACTCAGGATGGAAGACACAGAGGCATTTTCATAGCTGCAAACTCTGATAGACCTCTGCAGAGGGAACCACCGTTGTAGCCTGCACCATACTGGATCAACAGTGGAACCTCGAGCCTCTGAGCTCAGGTGTTTATATTGACTCAGAACTCCTCAGGTGCAGATCATAAGCAATCAAGCATCCCCACAGAAATCCAACACCTGCAGACAATACAAAATGCCAAGGCCTATGCATCCCTTTTCCAACAGTGCACAAACACAATTATTTTAAACACAACTAAAAATAAACTTCTACAACACTCTTCCCAGGTGATTCTACCATCTGTCAAGTTGACACTTAGAGCCAACCATCACAGCACCTGAGTTCCCTCGTGAATCAGGGAATGAGGCAGACACGGCCATAATTACCCTTCATCAAGTTCTCATGGCTTTCCTGACAAGGATCTACATTTCAGTGCCTGAGGGAGAGGTCAAGAAAGAGATGGTATATGAAGCAGGGCTTGATGGCACAGGCCTTTCATCACAGCATTTGGGGGGCAGAGGCAGGTAGAGTTCTGTGAGTTCAAGGCCAGCCTAGCCTAAATAGTGAGTTCCAGGACAGTCAGGGCTACCTAGAGGGACTCTGTCTCAAAACAACAACAATAAAAAAAAAATGGTAAACGAACACTCCAACTTCTGAGCAGGCTTGTCAGTGATAATCTCAGAGGGGGGGACCCCAAAACTCAGTCTCTCCAGGAAGAAGACATTTAAGGGCCACTCAGGTGGCTCAGCAGGTAAGAGCCCTTGCTGACAAGCCTGAATAGCTGAGTTGGAGCCCTGGGAGCCACATATAGAAGGAAAGAATCGACTCCCAAAGCTGACCTCTGACCTCTACTCACACACGGTTGCATGTATACACCACTGTCACCCCTACACAAACAAATAAACGTTTGTTTTTTAATTTGAGAAAATATTTTAAAGTCCAGGTCCCAATTTTTCAAAGAAAAGCAGAAGGGAAGGTGAGGAGGGAGGAAGAAGCAAAACCTCTCCGGATCCCTAAGGGACCTTCTGCGATCCATCCCTTTGCATCGTCTTGGGGTGGGGGAGACCCAGAAGCAGACTCTGACACACACCCTGGGGCTAGAGCTAGCTCGGTCAACACAGTGATTGCCACATGACCATGAGGACCTGCGTTTGACCAACAGGAGCCACATGAAACTCTGATGCCAGGATGTGCCTTTGTAATCCCAAGGCTTGGGGTGTGGGAGGGGGAAGAGTGAGACCCCTTGAGCTCATTGGCCAGCCAGACTAGTCCAGTCAGCAAGCTCCAGGGTCAGTGGGAGATTCTTTCTCAAACAGCAAGGTGGCAAGCAATGGAGGAAGACACCTGATATCATTCTTCATCCTCCACACACATATGTACTCACATGCATACACACATGCACACAATGAACATCTTTAACACACGCACACACACACACACACACACACACACACACACCCCAAAGGTCCATGTTGTTCCATGGGAGGTGGTCTCAGTAGTCCCCACTTTAGGAGAGTGACAATGTGAACCAGGAACGGGGAGGCAATGGGCAAAGCCCATTGTAGTATTACACTGCTGTGTGGGCTCACCGGAACGACAGGGAGGCATTGTTATATGTGCACTCCCTGCCAGACCTCAGCAGAGGGAACCACCGTCATGGCCAGCACTATGCTGGACAGTGGAACCTCGAGCATCTGAGCTCGGGTGTTTTTATTGATTCAGAACTCCTCGGGTGTTCTACTGATAGCACCGGCAGATCCTATGCAATCAAACATCCCCTACATAAATCCAACACCTACATACAATACAAAATGCCAAGACCTAGGCAACCCCTCACCCAACAGTGCATAAAACAGTTATTATATGCATAACTAAAAATAAACTTCCACAACAGATTGAGTGACCTAGACAAATAGAACAAATCGGGTATAGACGAATCTGAACATATAGATTATACAGGGGATTTGTTAGATTGGCCAATCAACAATGGCTGCCCCCAGTGAATAAGCAAAGAGCTCAGTTCAAGAAGCCAGAGGCCTCAGAACAAAGGCGGCCTCTGATGCAGCCCCACTCCAAGGCTGAAGACCCGGGACTCCATGGAGAGTCACCAGTGCTGAGTCAGCAGTAAAAGGCTGAGAACAGGGAGTCCGATGTCCATGCTGAGGGCAGCAGCAGTAAAGGGACTCTCCCATGAGGACTGGAGCGGCTGCGGGGCTGGCTGACTTCCTCTTCTTCCACTTTTTATTCCGATTGGGTAGCCGGCCCGTTGGACATGGTGTCACAGTCTTTCTCCATGCACCAATCATTTCTGTAAACATTCCCACACACCTTCCCAGGGGTGTACCTTACCTCCAAGATACTCCTCAATCCAGTAAAATTGACAATTGCGATTAACTATCAAAGGCCCAAGAAGATGGCTCAGTACGTAAAGTACTTAACTTAAAAGCAAGAGGACCTGAGTTTTGATCCCCAAAAGTCGGGCACGGTGTGCGTGCCTGGAATCCTAGCACTGGGGAGGTGGAGACAAACTGTATTAGTTACTTTTCAGTTGCTACGATGAAACACCGTGGCCAAGGCAACTTATAGGAGGGTTTATTTTGGCTAACGGTTCCAGAGGATCAGAGTCCATAATGGTGGGGACAGCGCAGCAGCAGGCTGGGTGGCAGGAGTGGGGAGATAAGAGTCAGCGTCTCGATCTGCAAGGATGAGCGGAGTGAGAGAGCTGGATATGGAATAGGGATTTTAGTCCCATGCCCTCTTCTAGTAACATATTCCCTCCAGCAATGCATACCTTCTAAACCTCCTGAGACATTGCCACCAGCCAAATGTTGAGGTGCTGGAGACTGGTGGGGTGGAGGGTGCATGTATCATCCAAACCACCATACAGATGGATTCCTGGAGCTCTGTGGCCAGTCAGTCTAGCCAGATCAGTGAGTTCCAGGCTTGGTGCAAGACCCTGCCTCATTAATATGGGAGGCATTGAGATGGGTCAGTGGGTACTTGCTGGGTACTCAGTGGGTACTCAGAGATACTCACTGCCAAGCCTGACAACCTGAATTTGATCCATAGGACCCACATAATGGAGAGAGAAAATTGACTCCCACAAGTTATTCTCTGGTCTCCACACCTATGCCATAGCTCACACACACCCACACACAGGATAGATAGATAGATAATAGATAGATAGATGATAGATAGATAGATAGATAGATAGATAGATAGATAGATAGATGATAGATAGATAGATAGATGATAGATAGATAGATGATAGATAGATAGATAGATAGATGATAGATAGATAGATAGATAGATAGATAGATAGATAGATGATAGATAGATAGATAGATAGATGATAGATAGATAGATAGATAGATAGATAGATAGATGATAGATAGATAGATAGATAGATAGATAGATAGATAGATAGATGATAGATAGATAGATAGATAGATGATAGATAGATAGATAGATAGATAGATGATAGATAGATAGATAGATAGATAGATAGATGATAGATAGATAGATGATAGATAGATAGATAGATGATAGATAGATAGATAGATAGATAGATAGATAGATAGATGATAGATAGATAGATGATAGATAGATAGATGATAGATAGAGATATTTTTAATGATGTGGAAGAGCCATTAAGGAAGACACTCAACATTGACCTCTGATCTCCAGAGCACACATGTGCATGCATATACATGTACACACACACACACACACACACACACACACACACACACAGAGATTACCCACCAGAGTGACCATAGCGAGCATTCATAGATTGGTCCTGCCAAGACCTTTGGGAGAGCAGATGGGAAGAATCAAAGATGCATTCATTGGCCCCGCCTCCTAGAGAGCCAGGGCATCCTCTTCCTTCCAGCCACCCATGCAGAAGCCTCTCTACATGGCTCAACTACAGCAGAGAAAGCCCAGGGATAGAGTCCAGGTGGTGACTCTCGGAAAGGTGGGGCTCTGTCCCCATTAGTGGAGGGGGGGGGCGCTTGGCAGCTCCATCCCCTTGACAGCTGCATCAGCAGCCAGAAGCACACTTCCTCTTTTGAAACAACCTGCCATGTCTCCCTCCTCTAGACATAGTACTCTCTCTCAGTAGGCTATGTTTATGGAAATCATCTCCCACCGTCTCCCCAACTCTGCACAGACAATGGAGCATCCTAAACTCTTTACCTGGTCAGCCCAGGACCTTAAACGATGAGATGATGCCTGCAGGTGGCATCTCCTTTTCTTCAGGGCACCTGGCTCCTTCCCAGGCTCAGTAGCAAAGCCACATTTACAAAACTTTCCACTCTCAAGCAGCTGTGAGAGAGGGGGAAGAGGAAAGGGAGGGGGCCTGGCTGCTGGCAGCAGGTGGAGGTGCTACTTCATACAAGAAAAGAAACCGAAAGAAACGTTGGGGACCCAGGATCACACAGTGAGTTCCAGGCAGGGCCCAGCTGCTCGGTTGTGCAGGGGTCTGGGGACACACACCCTACAGCCTCTGGAGAATTGCCGTTCGGCTCTGAAGGTTTGTGCCCTTGGGCTTCTGTGCTATGTTGTGACAGAAGCAGAAAGGAGCCACACACCGCTCCTGCCCATGGGGAAACCTGTGTGTGCATCAGAGAGGATTCTGTCCGAGAAGGACCTAGAGGACTCGGGAGAAGTGGGGTGAGCCTCGGTACACTCTGGGTAGGGTAGTGAGGGGCGTGTCTATGCTGGGTGCAAGCACAAGTGATACATTGTAACCATAAAACCAACTATGATTAGCTACAACTAAAAACAGTCTACCAGCAATGCCGTTCTACACAATGCCAGCAATCAATCGCCTTCCCCCTGGACGGTAATCTTGGGTAGGCGTAAGCTGCAAACAATTGCTGGGGTGACTGTTGGATTTTAATAATATATATGTGAGCCTCAAATCAGTGTGTTGTTTATTACTTGAACATAGGAACTCACTCAGAGAACCCTGCTCCAGGATGTGCCCACAAAGCAAACCTTCCCAGACGCATGCCTTGTTTCAAGAATGAGTTGCCATAGCAACAAAACAAGGCCACCCACTCTGGCTACTTCTAGTGGTCTTAGCCCAGGCAATTAGGCAAGAAAAAGAAATGAGCAGTATCCAGATGGAAAAGAAATACGATTGTTCCTATTCTCAGGTGGCGAGGCTTTGTAGAAAACCCAAGGAATCCACTAAAAACTATCACAAGTAATAAATGAGTTCAGCAAGCTTGAAAAACATGAGATCAATAGATAAAAATCAATCAGGGTGGGCCAAACTATAGAGGGTTGGGATGCCACACTTTAATGAAAATTGCTGTGCCCAGAGAATTCAGGGAGGTGTAGAGCATCTGAAGAGTTATTAATAAAATATTGATATAGTTAATTTCTCTAGTCAGGTACTTCAAAATTATACAGGCCATGTCTATTTCTATGCTGTCAGTTAACTTCAGCATTTCCTGATGCAAACAAAGTGCTGAAGGAAGTGTGTGTGTGAGCGTGTGTGTGTGTGTGTGTGTGTGTGTGTGTGTGTGTGTTTGAACATGTGTGAGTGTGTTTGTGTGAAGGATGTGTGTTTGCATGAGTGTGTGAGTCCTGTGGGAGGATAGAAGTGTGAAAGTGTTTGAATGTATGAGTATACTGTGAAAATGTACGTGTGTATGTGATTTAAAGTTAGTTCTGGTTGGCTTTTTAATCAAGTTCTGTCAACTTGATACAACCTTAAGTCATCTGAGAAGACAGTCTTGATTGGGGAGTGGCCTAGATCAGATTGGCCTGTGGGCATGTCTGTGGGGAATTGTTTTGATTATGAATTGATGTGAGAGGGCCCAGCCCACTGTGGGTGGTACCATTCCCTAAGCAATTGGTCCTGAACTGTGAGAAAGCTAGCTGAGCATGAGCCTGGGAGCCAATCAGCCAGCAGCATCCCCCATTGTTCCTGCTGGACTTCTTTGTCTGACTGAGTTCCCTGATCAGAGATAATGGAGTGTGGAATAGCAAGTAGGAACTTGAACCACCTTCAAGTTCCTGCTTCAGTGATGAGATATAATGTGCAAATGTAAGCAGAAATAAAATCTTTCCTCTTCTGCATTGCTTTTGGTCAGAGTGTTTTGTCACAGCAACAGAAATGAAAGTAGGACACCATGGTAACAAAAACAGCATGGGACCAGCCCCAGGGCAGGCACACACACATCAATGAAACACAATAGAAGGACCAGCTATAAACCTACATGGCTACAGACACCTGATTTTTGCAAAGATGCAAACATACATTGTTTTTCTTTCGATAGCATCTTAAACAGAAAGTACTGGGAAAATTGGATAGTTTCCTGTAGAAGAATGAAACTAGACTCTTATCTCTCACCCTGCATCAAATCAACTCCAGATGGATCTTAATGTCAGACCTGGAATTCTGAAACTGCAAGAGAGAAAACACTTCAAGATACTGCTGTAGGTGCCTACCCTCTCTGCACAGGACTGGGTCTCTCAGAAAATGATGACAACGGGAGATCAGAGTGCCGGGGTATTACAAACTTCTGCACAGCAAAGGAAGCTATCAAATGAATGGCCAGCCTACAGAATGAAGGAAAACGGCTCTTCTCGCTCTCCACCTGATGGAAGACTCACATCTGAAATAGTCAAAGAAGCTTAAAGACCTAAACAGAAAGCCATCAAACTTCCCAGTCAATAAATGGTCTGTGTAATTGAAGACAGAGTTTGCCAAATACAAAATGCAAATGGCCAATTATCAGGAAAAACAAATGTTGGCCCACACTCACCATCAGAGATGCAAATTAGAAATATATTGCGATTTCATCTCACCCCAGTCAGAACGACGCGGTTATCGAGAGAACAAATGGCAACAAATGCTGTCGAGGATGGGGTCAAAAAGGGACCCCCTGCACACCACTAGCGGAAGTATAAATGGGAGCAGCCAGACTTGAACAGAGATCTACCATAGAAGCAAGCGAGACCGCGCCTGCTTACTCAGAGGATGCCAAATCAACACATCACAAAGACACTCGCCCACGAGTGTTTCTTGCAGCGCCAACTCGGTCACTAAGTCACTGAAGCTGACCTAGAGGCCCATCGACAGAAGAATAAATAAAGTACTTGTAGTTTGCATGCACAGTGGGACTATTTCCGGCCGTAAAGAAGAATGATGCGGTGTGCTATGATTTGCAGGGAAGTGGATGCCGTATCACGCAAAGGAAGTCCATCTCAGAAAGGCAGATGCCACGTTGGTCTTTCGTTTGTGGGTCCTGGGTTTTATATAGATACACAGACTCACACCTGTCCAGATAATGTGAAAATAGAAGCGGAAACCATCAGATCGGTGGGGAAGGGAGAGGGGGGCAGTGGGAATTCGGGAAATGTGCACAAAGTATGTTTCATGAAAATATGCTTGCGTGGAAATGGCCTCATGTCGCCAGAATAATAAAACAAGGGGTACAACAACACACTTGGGCTGGGGAGACGGCTCAGAGGATAAGAGTGTTTGGTGCACAAGCATGAAGACCCGAGTTCAGATCCCAGCCCCCACATAACAAGCTATGCATGGTCCCACACAGGCCTAGAACCCCAGCACCAAAGGGAAGGAGCAGAGACAGGGGGATCACTGTGACTTGCCGGCTGCCAGGCTACTTGAAAAACATAAGCTCCAAGAGACCCTGCCTCAAAGGAGCAGGGTAGAGACAGACAGAGGAGGGCTTCCAACGCTCCCGCACAGACGTGTTGCACAGGCAAACACGCACATACACACGCACACAGTACAGAAGAGCACGTTTAATTTTACACGAAGTAAAATATTCTAAGGCTTAAATTAGAGAAGTCTAAGTATGCTCGGGCTCAGAGAGTCATCCGGTGTTTCATGTAACGGCACGGTCACACATCAGCTCTCGCAGTGTTGACAGGTGAGTGTCACGTCACTCTCAGATGGCTCGTATCCCTGTCGGCTGGACTGATCTTGTAAAACCGGTGCCTGGCTGAACCTTAGGGGAACTACACGGGCGTGCGCGCACACATACCCAGAGAGGCCTCATAAAAGCCCAGACTGCTATAAAGCAGCTTGAGAACCACTGAAGTGTACATGCCTGTGTTTAAAGTGGCCCATTCCATAAGCCTCAACATTCGTATTTTTAATGAGGCCTGACTTTCCCACTCAAGCACCCTGTGCTAAAAACAGACATAACTCAGGGCCATTGCCGGGTGTTCCCAGATGCTGTCTCTAAAAGCAAAGTGATAGGGGGAGGGGAAGGGAAGGGAAAAAAAAAAAACAAAAAGCAATTGGCGGACATGGTGATGGATGCACAGGGCTTCGTAGCTTCCATTTTTAAAACCTGGAAACCAGACGCAAAGATCAGGCCACTCTGAAGTTCCACGCGGAGGGGGCAGATCGGCTTGATGGAACACCTTTCAGGCCTCAGGTAACCCAGAGCGTTTTAAAGCCTAATCAGTTACACACTGGTAATACAGTCCCCAAAGACAAACAAGGCATCCATTATGCACCAGCCCGATCGCTCACACACACTGCTGGTCATTACGTGATTGTTCATTATTGATGTGGATCTGTGAGCGTATCCGCCACCCTGAAATGGATGTAATGTGCCAATTACCCTAATGCTGATTAACTGAAGGGGAAAATGACGGTCAGGTTTCAGCCACTGTCTTGTCCCCATCCCTCTGGTATGGAAAAATAAAGCAGGAAGTGGGATGATTCTTCCTGGGCCCAACATCATCTGCCAAGTACAAAAGACGGTGCCTCTGTAGGGGAAAATAGGCCAATGAGGCTGGGGCCAAACCTTTCAGTTCTTCCAAGTAGCACCTCTCCTTAAAAAAAAGTGTGTGTGTGTGTGTGTGTGTGTGTGTGCATGTATGTATGTGTGTGTGAGCCTATATGTATTTGTGTGCATGCATATGTGGGTACATGTATGTGTATGTGTGTGCATGTATGTATATGTGTGTATTGTGTGCATGTATGTATGTGTATGTATGTGTGTGCATGGATGTGTGTGTGCATGGATGTGTGTGTATGTGTGTGCATGCATGTGTGTGCATGTATGTGTGTGTATGTGTGTGCATGCACATGTGTATGTGTGCATGCACATGTGTGTGTGTGCATAGTCATGTGTGTGAGTGCAGGCACACATGTGCCATAATGCACGTGTCATGATGCACGTGTGGAAGTCACAGAGCAACCTTGGGTGTTGGTCCTTACCTTCCACCTTGCTTGAAACAGCCCGCTGTGCACAGCTGCACACACACACTAGCCGGCTCACAAGCTTTTGAGTTTCCTGTCTGCATCTCCCTTCTTACCACAAAAGAGCTGGAATTCCAGACACCTGCTACTTCATCCTGATTTGAGTGGGTTCTGGAGACCCGAACTCAAGTCCTCTCATTGCAGGAAAAGCACAACACCCACTGAGCCATCTCCCCAGCCCAGTGCTCCTGCCTCAACCTACAATTGTTGCACAAACGTGCCAATCAATACCTGCATGCTGTTACTGCTGTAGGTTAAATTTCAAGGTATCTTTACCCCAAGTGAGACAGACAGCCGACTATATAGTACTTCATAACTCAAGCTATCAAGAATTTCTGAGTCTATTGCCAGCCTACAGATGGGAAAACTTCCATCTTGGATGGGAGCCACACTTTCTGGAAGAATTAAATAGGAACGTTACGGCATTAACAAAAGAAAGGAAGAAAGAAAATATATATATACAAAACAAGTCAAGGGTCATTTATGCTCGCCATAATGAAAAGCCAATGGGCCTTTCAGCAGGCGATTTTTTTATTAGTGGAGAGAGGTCGCAAACATAGACACATGGATGCCTTTCTAGAATGTTCTCTGTATAGGGAGATGGCGGGGAAACGATGTGAAATTAAGAGGCAGCAGCCTGCAGGGGCAAGAGAGAGCAATAACGTCATAAAAGTCTAAATGTACGTAAAACATGATCAAGGGTCCAAAGTTCTGACCAATTGGTGCTGCTATTTTGAAGGGGTGTTCACGGGCACAATGGCAGTTAGGTGTGGCATCTGGGAGAAGAGTGGTATTATTAATTCTCAGATCGATAGTTTGTGAAGTGCCTTTTTGCTGTCCCGAGCGTGTGACTACTGCTCTGGTAAGGAATGATTTTCTTAGCGTCAGAAGCAGCAACAGCTACAGGGGATGGCTCTCTGGAGGGGAAGACAGGAAGGGGGCTGGTGAAGAAGGGGTCATTGAAGAGACAGATGCGTGCCTCCCCTGGGTGCCTGTTCTCATTTCATTTGGTTTTTGGCACTGTGGAAATGTCTGGAAAGGGCATTGGTATGGAGGCTGAGCGCCCCTCCCCCCACCGGGAAAATCTCAGCCTCCCATCTTTCCCTGTCTCTGACAGCTTTAGGGGGCTTTGGGATCCTTTAAGTTAGTGTGGAAAGCTAGCGTTTGTCACTGGACGGGAATGGAGGGTGGGAAATGTGTGCAGACATGCAGAGAAGGTTTGGGAGACAATGGGGAAGAAAAGGGGAAGTGCAGAAAGCAAGCTGGGGACTGGGGGAGTGGGACTCACCTGAGAAGCAGCATCAAGTTCTTTAGCTGGGACATGGGTCCTCGGGCTGCTGCGAGCTCAGATTGAGATTCGTATATTCTCTCTCTCTCTCTCTCTCTCTCTCTCTCTCTCTCTCTCTCTCTCTCCTCTTCCCTCCTTGCCCCCTCTCTCCCTTCTTTCACTCCCTTACTCTTGTTCTCCCTCCACTCTTCCAATTTTCTCTCTCCTCCCTCCCTCCCTCCCTCCCTTCTTTCTCTCTTTTGGTGTGTGTGTGTGTGTGTGTGTGTGTGTGTGTGTGTGTGTGTGTGTTTACACATTTACACGGGTGCTTGTGAAGGTCAACGAGAGCCATTGAGTGTCTTCCACACTGAACCTGGAGCTCACTAACTCCAGTAGATGGCCCGCAGAATTTAGGGGCCATTCCACCTCTGCCTCTCCAGCGCTAGGGTTACAAGCTTATACCACCAACCCAGCTTTTTATATGAGTTTGGGGGGATCTGAACTCGGGTTTTTACACTTGTAAACAAGTATTTTAGTGAGTGAGCCATGTTTCCCAAGCACATGTGCACACATGCACACGTGTACACACACACACACACACACACACACTTGATTATTGGGTTTTGTTTGTTTGGTTGGTTGGTTTGGTTTGGTTTTTAGTAAGAGTAGCATACCGTTATCCTGGTTAGCCTGTAACTTACTAAGTAGTCCAGACCAACCTAGAGCATGTGATCCTCCTGAGAGCTGGGATGACAGGCATGAACCACCATGACCAGCCTGCTCTTTCTATTTCTAAGGCAGTCCTCATTCAGGGAACCCATAGGTAAATATCTGCAGATGGTAGAACCCACGTTCCAACAAAAGGCTGCCTCCAGGGCATCTCAGGCCCAGAGGCTCCCCGATGAGGCTGGGTAGTTCGTCCCTCCTCCCTCTCCTGCTCCTGGGAACACTCTCCCCATACGTCGCGCTGGACTGTGCATACATCTCAGGGCGGGGTTGTGTCTATTCAAAGGGAGATAAGCCTTCAGAACACTGCACCCACATGGATGCCTGCATGGGGGACAGGAGAGGATACCTTCTTTTCTAGGCTCCTCAGGAGGAGTAATTGGGGATGCTGGAGGTCTCCCAGAAAGTGGGCAAAGGAGACAAAGAGAAAGCGCTGGAAGAATTTTGACTGTACTTGCAAACACTTAGCACTTCTGTCTCCAGATCTATGCTTGGTTCCAAAGCTGCTTTTCATTCCCTGGGGAAGGTGAGAGCCTGTTGGGACACTAGAGACCCTCAGACAGGAGCGGTGTTGCATGTCATCCAAGAGCTAGATGTCAATGTGAATTCTATTGGAGTCAGGTTGGTGGTCCCCGGTAAAGAGGTGCCACTAACTTATCATCCAAGCCTAGGGGCATAGGCTCAGGCACCCCACCCTCCTTTTTGTTCTCCTACCTTTCCCCAAAAGCTCATACACCCAGAGAGGAAGTTAGAGAGAGGAGTTATCAGTAGTCACCTTCATTCCAGAAAAGCCAACAGCACCTTGCCTACAAGGACTAAGAGGGGACTGGGTCGAGCTAGGTTTCAGTCAGACAGAACTACATTTTCTTTTTCCTCGTAACACACAAGGAACCCAGAAGAAAGACATCAAGTAAAACAGAGATGTTCCTCTGAACGTGTTGCGGTGGGGAGGGGAGGTAAGTAGCCCTCCATCAACTACCCAGCTGCGATCATGTGGATTTGTGGGTGCAAGGAGAAAAGAGCAACTTGGGGAGGAAAGGGTTTATTTTGTCTTATTGCTTACTGTCCATCCTGCAGAGATAGACAGTACCCCAGGGCAGGAACTCAAGGCAGAAACCCGGAGGCAGGCACTTAGGCAGAAGCCATGAAGGAACGCTGCTCGCCGGCTTGCGCTCTGGGCTCACTTTTCCTCCAGCTGCCTTTCTCACACCTCCCAGGAGTGGACCATCCACGGTGGGATGGACACGCCCACATCAATCCCTAATCACAAAAATGTCCCACAGACTAGCCTACAGCCTAATGGGAGAAAGTGAGGTTCTTCTTTCTAGATGAATCTAGTTTGTGTCAGACTGACAAGAAGAAACTAACCAGTACAAACACACATACACACACACGCACATACATATACACACACATGCACATACACACACATACATACACACATACACACACATACACATATACCTACAAACGCACACACACATACACACATATGCACATACACACACATACACACACATATGCACATATACACACACATAAATACACACACATACATACACTCATACACACACATACACACACATACACATATACCTACAAATGCACACACACATACACACATATACACACATACACACATACACACACATACACACGCACATAAATATACACACACATGCACACACATACATGCACACACACACATACATACACACACATACACACATACCTACAAACACAGACACATACACACATGTACATACATACACACATGCACATACACACATACACACACAGACACACACACATGCACATACACACATACAGACACACATACACACATATGCACACACATATAGCACACATATACACACACACATACACACTCACAAACACACTCTGGCACACATGCATGCATGCACAACCCATAGTTATTTCTTTTTACTTTCTGAAAGATGTAGAAACCGTTGTCTGCCAGAGTAGAAAATGCAACGTTTGAAAGACAACTTTTCTTCTAGAACCCACGAGGGAGTTCAAGCCACCAGGTCTTGTGCTAATGTTAAGAGGGAAGAAACTTAATCCAACAGTGGCATTTACAACTGTGGCCTGTGAGGGGTGATTAGATTAGATAAGGTCATCAGAAGGAGGCTCCAAGATTACATTTTAGTGGCTTTCCAGCAAGAAGGAAACAATTGCCCTGAGAGATACTCATATCCCACCCACAATGTGACAAGCCAACCACAGTCCTTGACAGGGCCTGTGCCATACTGTTTGGACTTCTGGTCAACCTAATCTAACCATGGCCTAAACAGAGCTCTTTTATAATTCTATAACATAGCCTGCCTCTGGTATCTTGTTGCAGTAATGAAAAGCTGACTGATACAGCACATAGGACAAATAGGAAATACAAATACAACCTTGCTTATTCCCTTTCTAGTTAGCCTTAAGAGTGACCATTTTTACCAAATCTTGGAGCATCTGGTCTAAAACTTGGCCTAATATGACACTTGGATGTTTTTTTCCAGTTCTTTTTGGTAGCTAGGATCTTTCTGTTAGCTGTTGAGGGTTTTTGGTTTTTTTTTTCTGAAATCAGTGACAGATGCTGATTTTTATCCCCTAGGTCTCTGTATCCCTTAAGTTTTCATTTCTGTGACAAAATACCTGACCAAAGCAACCTAGCAGAGGAAGGGGTTGTATTGTCTCACAGTTTGAAGGGACACTGGTTGTTGTGGGATAGTCGCCAGAGAAGACTGCTCCAGACATGGATTTAAGCCAATAGAAAGTCTTCATCAGCCGGCCATCAACTACATTGGGTGTTCAGGTTCCCAGTGTAGCTGCAAACCTTTCTTGGGGTGAGTTTTTAAGCACAAAAACCATATCCTGGGTTGACATACTTCAGTTAACAAGTACTGTTAGGCAAAAGCAGAACTACAGAAGCTAAAAGGCAAGGTTAGTACATTTTGAGACTTTTCCAGAACTGTATGGACCTTGATGGATTAGGCCTCTGTTTTAGTTTTGGAAGGTGGTGCTGTCTCCGTGCTGAGTCTTACAGCCTGAAGGGCCCTTCCATCATGGAGTCGGTTGTGCTACGGTCTCAGGGCCTACTAAGGTCTGGGGCCCTGTTACAAGGTTACTGGTGGCATTGCATTTGTGGTCAGGAAGCAGAGAGAGTTAAATGCGCTCAACTTACAGGGTATGTCTTCCCATGGTAATTAACCTCATCTAGAAAATTCCTCTCAGACATGCCCCATGACTTGTATCCACGGAGATTCTAAATCCCATCATGTTGAAAATGAAGATTTTTATCACCACAATATCTGAGGCAATTACTGCTTTCGTCCTTTTTTAAAAAATAATTTCATGTGTGCATCCACGTGTGTGCACGTGTGCATGTAGGTGCATGTGCACATGTGTGCACACACGTGTGGAGACCAGAAGTTAACATCAGTAGTTAACATCTTCCGCCAACACTATTTTTTAAGAAAGACTCTCTTGTTGGATCTGGAGCTCATTGGTTAGACTAGGCCAGCTGACCAGAGGACCCCAGATCCCGTTCCCTTTCTCCTCATCACCGGGGCTGCAGATATTCACTGCCACACGTGGCTATTACATGGGCCCTGGGGGCTCAAACCCTGATCCTCATGCTTGAGTGGCAGGCGCTTTTCCCACTGAGCCGTCTCCTCAGCACATCCTGTCCTGTTTATTATCCTCCTGGGTGTCTCTTAGCCTCTCGTGGATCCCATGTCTTTTCCTCTTGCCACGTTTCTTTTTCATTTTATGCTAGTTCATTATCTGGGAACTTGCTGGGAACTCTCTGGGACCGTGGGAAGCGAATCGCTAACGCTCCCTGCATATCTAAGAATGCGTTTGTTTTGCTCTCCCCCTTGATTGATTATCCCATTGAATACGGAACTCCAAGTTTGAAGTCGATTTCCCTGACAAGGCAGAAGCCTCACTTTGTTCTCTGTTCAACTGGAGTGGCTCTGAGAGCTCAGAACCGGCTTGGTGCACCATTTGTATGCGTGCTCTCATGCTCTTCCTATAAGATTTCAGAATCTCCTAAGCTGCTCCTAGATGCCCATTGTCTCCCAAAAGGTCCTGTGACTATAGCTGGGTGGAGATCTTTGTATGTCTGTGTGTGTGCACGCATGTGTGCAGGCACGTGTGCACATGTGTGTGTGCTTGCCTATGGAGGCCAGAGGACAACCTTGGAGCTCTTCTTCAATTATTCTCTTTATTATTTTAATTATGTTTATTTGCGTGTGTGTGTGTGTGTGTGTCACAGTGTGAGTATGAAGTCAGAGGATAATTTTCCAGAGGTAAGGCAGGCTGGGCCGGCTCGGGGCAGACACTGCTCTGCAGGGGAGCCACGCACGATCAGGCATGTGGGCCCTCATCGTCGTGGAGACCAGTCCAAAACAGATAACAGAAATGGAGAGTCAGCATTCTGAGTCTTTACAGCATGCTTGACATTGCCACGGCAGCCAAGCTTGATCGGTCAGTTTGTATCTTGAGTGTCTTTTTTAAAATTCCATTTTCTAGTAATTAATTTTTATTATACTTTACAAAACAATCAATCCATAACAGCTTAGACATTTTTTTAAACATTTGGTTTTACTCTTTTTTTTTTTAAGTCTTGCTATCCAGCCCAGGCTAACCTCAAACTGGTAATCCTCCTGCCTCAGTCTCTCAAGTGCAGTAATTGCAGGTCTACACCACCACACCCGGCTTAGACATTTATTTTCAAATGGGAGGTGGGGGAGGTCTGGGAGTGTTATACTACAGAAAGTTCCAGAAGCATTGCTGTTACGAGATTCTGATGTTTGGGTCTGAGATAGCTGTTGCAGTGTTGAAATCAGAGCGCTTGTGGCGCCTGACACGATGCTGTCACGCGGTCGGGCACACAGCGTTCCCCCCTGGAAGCTTCAAAGCCTGAATCCCCCTGCTGCTGGCCGAGGACACATAGTTAGCAGTCCCTGCAAGGACTGTCTTCAGCCCTGCATTTGTTTCTTCATGGGTGAGGCCCTAGATCCAGTCCCCAGTACAGCCCCACCCTCCAAATGAAGATCCTCTGTCTTCTTTTATGTGTTTATGTGTGGGCTCCTGCGTGTGGACAGTGTCATGCACATGTATGTGGACAGTGTCGGGCACACGTATGTACATACAAGTAGAAGGTAGAGGTTGACATCTTCTTTAATCACTCCCCACATATTCCTTTGAGGCAGGGCCTCTCTTGGGACCCAGAGCTCACAGACTCCTCGAGTCTAACTAGGCAACTTGCATCGGGAGTGACCTGTCTCTGCTTCCCGCACCTTGAAACTACAGTTGGGCTACTGTGCCTGCTCACCTTGCACATGGGTGCTGGGGATTTGAACTCTGGTCTTCATACTTGCACTGCAAGCGCTTCTCATCCGCTGAGCCATCCCTCCAGAGCCTGTCCCACCTGGTATATATCAAGTAATCCTACTCGGGTGTCTTTGAAACTTGCAGCCCATCAACAAACATTCAATTTTCTTAAGAAATACTTGATCTCTACATGAAATGTCCGAGAGGGTTGCTATGTAAATCGCTTCAGTATACTTCAAAGTGTTCCAGTGGCAGAATCAAACAATGGTTCCTAGATTTAGGATGAGATCAACCAAAACTGAATAGAATTTAAAAATTAGTGCCTGTACATAGCAGCCACCTGCCCAGCACTCAGTGGTCAGAAGTAGCTGAGTGCAGCCATATTGGACTGTGAAGTTCGGTGACTTCGTGAGGGTTTTATACCACATGGCACACACATTTACCAAAATGCATTTCATCACACAGCCAAAACCTGCCTGTCAATTTTAGGGATTGGAGAGATGGCTCATTGACTAAGAGCAATTGCTATTCTTGCAGAGGACTCAAATTCTGTTCCCAGCACCCACACCAGATCACTGCCACCTCCTGTGACTTCAGTTCCAGGGACCAGATACTCTCTGCTGGCCTCTGCAGGCACCTGCACTCATGTGAGTGGAGAGAGAGAGAGAGACAGAGAAAGACAGAGAGAGAGAAAGAGATATGCATAATATTTAAATAATATATATAGGTAATTTAAACACGCACACTCACAGAGAAACAAAGAAAGAGATAGACACACATAATTTTTAAATAATATATATAAATAATTTAAACACACACATGTACACCCACATGTAAATTGTTACCTTTAAAAGCTCTCTGAGTAGGGCTAGCCGACAGCTCAGTGGGTAAAGGGCTTGCCTTACAAACATGAAGATGTTAGCCCCACTCCCAGAACCCATGTTTTTAAAAGAAGCTGAGTACGGCACCACATGCTTGTAACCCCAGCTCTGGGGAGGCGGAGACAGGTGGGCCCCTAGGACTCGCTGGCCAGCCAGCCTAGCAACTTGGTGAATTCCAAGTTAACGACAGACATTGTCTCAAAACAAGTGCACAACACCTAGTAATCAACACCCACGGCTGAACTCTGACCTTCACACACACACATCATGCAACTACACATATGCATGTACCCTCGCGCGCGCGCGCGCGCGCGCACGCGCACACACACACACACACACACACACACACGTATAAAACCGTTTCATTTAATTTATAAAAATAAAAATAAAAAAGGTCTGCTCAATGTATGTGATGTTCTGGGTTCAATCCCCAATATGGGGACAAACCCAATTCCCCCTGTATAGGATGGAGGGTTTAGAGGGCCCCTTACCAATGTCTGCTGTTTTGAAATGCATTCAAAATAAAGATTGATGGATGGAGAGATTATGATGCACCAAAAGATCAACTACAGAATCAGGTGGTGGGGAATCATGGATTCACTATGCCGTTCTTCTAAACTTTCTGAACGTTTCTCATTTTTAATTAGATTTGGGTGGGGGGACGCCAAGTCTTAATGAACTACACCTGCATTCAATCCCAGCCATAAATGTCAAAAAGCAAAGACTGAGTGAGAGGGAAGAACAAAAGGGAGTCTATGCTTTTTCCAGCTATGGCAGTTCATGACCAGGGACTAGGGGTGAGGCTCAGTGGTAGAGCACCTGCCTAGAATCCCCCAGTGAGGGGCTGGGGTGTGGCTCAGTGGTAGAGCCCCTGCCTAGAATCCCCCAGTGAGGGGCTGGGGTGTGGCTCAGTGGTAGAGCCCCTGCCTAGAATCCCCCAGTGAGGGGCTGGGGTGTGGCTCAGTGGTAGAGCACCTGCCTAGAACCCCCCAGTGAGGGGCTGGGGTGTGGCTCAGTGGTAGAGCCCCTGCCTAGAATCCCCCAGTGAGGGGCTGGGGTGTGGCTCAGTGGTAGAGCCCCTGCCTAGAATCCCCCAGTGAGGGCCTGGGGTGTGGCTCAGTGGTAGAGCACCTGCCTAGAATCCCCTAGTGAGGGGCTGGAGGTGTGGCTCAGTGGTAGAGCACCTGCCTAGAATCCCCCAGTGAGGGGCTGGAGGTGTGGCTTAGCAGCATGCCTGCTTCCTATACAGAAAACCCTGAATCTCCATCAATGCAAAAATAAAAAGTAGCAATGCTCCAGTCTCAAATGGGGCTGAGTGTGCTGCTACCAGGTGGGACAGCGACTGGAAGACAGCTGGGGTGTATGTTGGGGGTGGGGGTGGGGTATACACAGAAGTCCCATGTTTTGATGGAACATGATATGGGTGTGAACTACAGGTTTTGTTCAGTTAGTGAGGAGTTGTCACCCTGGTGCCTGTGCCCTGTGTACATCCTCAAACACTTCAGTTTTCTTCAAGCATGTAGATTCCTTTCTCACCAACATGGGGCAGGGTGGAGACTCTCTTCACCGATCCAAAGGTTTCTAGAGGGCTTAGCAGGTAAGAGCTGTTGCTGTGCAAACAGGAGGTCCTGAGTTCAAATCCTAAGCACCCTCACAAAAAGCCCTGCTTGGCTAGGTCTGCAACCCCAGGGCTGTGGGGGTGGAAACAGGAGGGAGTCACTGTGGCTTTCTGTCCACCAGTGTAGCTCCAGGTACAGGGAGAGACTCCGGGAAGAAGGCAGCGTGTGATTGGTAAAGCTAGAAGCAGACCGTATCATCTAGATACCTGTGCACAATACCCCGCCCCCGCCCCCCCCACAATGTAAAAAGTAATCATAATTAATTTTTCAAAAAGTTTTCTCCAAAGGCAAGCCTATTTCCCTGAGCCCAGTGTTAGGGAAACATGCTGGCATTTTATTTTAGGGACATTCTCTTTGTGGTTCTTGGTACCATTTCAGAGAAACTCGAGTCTCCCGTGGTTGGAGCAGCCACCCCCCACATCACCCCTCCCAGTGAAGAAATCCAAGACCACCACCCCATTCCAAACTACCCAAGAAAACCTCAGAAAGAGGGACGCCCCTCCTAAGCCTACATTGGGGCCCTGTGGTTGACAGCCCAGGCTGGGCCAGCTTCACCCCATCTAAAGCAGACAGCCTGGTCACCTTGGACTCGGCACCCAGGACCCCTGGCCTAGCCCCTGCAGTGTGTCCACCCCAGGCCCACCTTACAGCCAGGCCGCCAAAGCCTTGGGCTCAAACTCAACCCCTCCCCCTTCCTTATCTCTTTTTCTAACCTTTCATGATTTTTTTCAAGTCTCACTTCCTGTCGGGTTTTGCATTTTTCTCCCCCATCTCCCCGCCCCTACCAGCCTATGACACACTTTCTCTCTGTCTCCTCTCTCTTCTTTCTCTCCATCTCTTCTCTCTATCTCTCCTCCCTTTGAGTCCTGGGACTCCTGGCCCCCGGCATCCCTACGGGTGCCCAAGGCCCAAGGAGGGTGGCGGCCTCGGACAGGTACACCCTGGTGACTGGAACCTGCTGGAGGAAGTCGGAGGCCTGCGTGGAGGAAGCACCCGGAGCCTGTGGAGCATGAGGGCCCTAGGTAGGTACAGTGGGGTTGGGGACGAGAGGTGATTCTGCAGGGACACCAGGGGCGTGCGTGCGTTCTGGAACGGTAGGGCAGGCGGTGTGGAGGGGTGGTAAGAATTCCACTCTGAAGCCCCCTCCCCTGCCCTTCTGCTTTCCTGACCCTCCCTAAGAGTTTTGGACCTCTCTCTGCAACTCTTGGGTCGCTAACTGCAAATATCCCTCACTCAGTCCCTAGCACTCCTCAGAGAGGAATGGGAGGGAGGCAGAGGCTAGCCCAATGAGCTGAAGGCAGAGGCTAGCCCACTCCCCTCGTTGCACCTGCCATAGAACTTGACTGACATCTGAATGACAGGAAGTTTGCAGTGGTACAGCCCAGTGTAACTCAGAAGAAGCTCTTGAGAAGATGACCCTCCTTGCTCTCCAGAGAGGGGTGGTGGCCAGGTCAAATTGGGGGACTAACAGTCTGCCACTTAAAGTCACCTCTCCAAGCCCCATGGGCAGGTTGAAGAGCTCTTCTGTACCATTGGGGTTCTGAACGCAGGAGAAGGAGGCTGGCAGCCTGGGGATATAGTTATGCTGTAGGAAGCATAGGACATTTGCCTAAGCCCGGCAAGAGGCCACCAGCTCAGCCTCGGTCTGACCCAGCCAGTTTGATTTGTAGTTTGAAGATTTTTCTTTTCTTGTGACATTTATGACTTTTCTGGAAGGTATGACCTACCAGAATGAAGCGGAGGGCGGGGGGGGGGGGCGGAGTATCACTCACCCAACATTTATTTAGTACCTTCTCATACATAATGTGTGCTGGAAATCCCAGGCAGTGAATTAGTGTATGGACAGGAATTTAACTGCAGTTCTTCACCCTGGTGCCTTCCCTGAATCCCAGTCATCTCCATCCACAAGGTATCTGTGAAGAGAAAACAGTTCCCCCTGGGCCTGTGATGGGTGCTTCCAGGGTAAGGCCAGCAGCCCTCAGTCTTGTGGCACCACCCCAACCCCCACCCTACCCCCACCCCACCACCACCCCCGGGAAGTAGCCTGCACCTGTGCAGATTCTATTAGCAAAGTATCGGCAAGGAAGGCTGACCTGTTGCCAACACCTCCACCCCCAACCCCCCACCCTCATCACCTCTACGCCTAGCCCCCTGCAGCTCGGAGCCTGCACATCCTTCGCATGACTGAAAAGGAAAATCACCATGGCAAATATCTGTAGGTAAAACTCAGAAGGTTGCCAGGCACTCTGGAAACAGACTGGAGGACTGAGAGTCCCAGGCTAGCCTGGGCTATACAGAGAAAGCCTAGACAGACATAACTCTCTGATGAGGATGTCAATGCTTTTGTCTGAGTCAATCAATCAGTGAGTACTTCCTGGACCGCTCTGTGCTTGACACATGGGGGCCACCGAAGGCCTGTGAAACATGAAGCTGCTTGCCCTGAGATGCCTACCTTGCAGGCAGTGTGCTCTGATGACAAAGAACTCAAGGGAAGTGGGGGTGGCAGCTGGACTCCAGGGCTCTGTAAGGATTCCAGGCTGAGGAGGGCTGGTAGGGCAACACTTGTGCTTCCTTCTATAGTTTCCTGTGCAGTCTTCCTGGACCCTTCCTACAAGAGCTTTTTTTTTTTTTTTTCCCATGGGACTGTGTGTCTGTGTGTTGAGAATGACAGGAGCTAGGATGATGGTCTACCACTGAGCCACACCCCAGCCCCTCATTGAGGGATTCTAGGCAGCTGCTCTACCACTGAGCCACACCCCAGCCCCTCACTGGGGGATTCTAGGCAGGTGCTCTACCACTGAGCCACACCCCAGTCCCTCACTGGGGGATTCTAGGCAAGTGCTCTATGACTGAGCTGTATCCACAATCCTACTTTTATTTTCCTTCCTCCCACTCCTCTCTGAGACAAGACCTCACTTACCTGTCCAGGCCAGCTCTTAGGAATCTTTGAATTCACTATGTAGCCTTGGCTGGCCTTTATCAGGTTATCCTCCTGCCTCAGCCTACAAGAGTATCTGGGAAGATAGGTTTTCACTAGCAGGCTCAGCTCCCCCACTGTGTTTCAAAAACTGTCCTTGCTTCCCTCTGCTTCGAAGGGCATCAAGATGGAGCATTGTTGGGTCTCAAATGGGCCAGTATCTCAGACAGCCACCTGAGATCAGACCATACCTTGGCTTGCTGTTTAGAAAAGCCAGACCTGTGATACTTGAATTAAAATATACATGCATAGGATCAAGGGAGGAGGTCCGTAGGGCCAGTGTTCTGTCTTCAGGGTCTGGGGTCTGTACCAGTTGAAAGGCCTGAGATAGGCTTGCTTCCTGCTGAGCTCTGTGATGCCAATCTCTAATAGAGTCAGAGCCCCAACCCACGTTATTTTCAGCATCCGCTATGGTGGAAGCTCTCAACCTGTGGGCAGCGGCCCCTTTGGGGATCAAATGACCCTTTCACAGGGGTCACCTAAGACCATCTGCGTCTCAGAGATTCACATTCCAATTCAGAGCAGTAGCAAAATTACAGTTATGAAGTAGCAGCGAAAATAACTTTATGATTGGGGGTCACCACAGCATGAGGATCTCTATTCAAGGGTCTCAGCGTTAGGAAAGTTGAGGACCACTGTTCTATTGTATTAGCGACAATTCTGGAAGATGTCCTGAGGCTGGAAACCTGACTCAGTGGTTAAGAACAAGTACTGCTCTTGCAGATAACCCATGTTCAGTTCCTAGTACTCACGTCAGTAACTCACAACAACCCATAAGACTAGCTCCAGGAGATACGACGCCCTCTTCTGGCCTCCATGGGCACTGCATTTACATGTGCATACCCACACAGAGACCATATACATGTTATTTAAAATAGACCCTTTTTAAATTTTTTAAAAGAAAGATGGACCTGTCACTCACTGCTTTTGCTGCTAACAACCAAGCCCTAGGCACAGACCCAGACTGGAAGGCACAGCATTACTGACTGTTCCCATGATAACCCAGCTGAGTAGGCTTCCTTGCCCAGGCTGTCTCAGCCTCAGTTTCCCTGTCTGCAGTCTCAGTCGTACAGGATGACTGTGAGGTTTGAAAGAAATCAGAGATTGGTGCTCAGTAAATCTACTCTGGAGATGAACTGCTCTCTCTCAGTTGTGTGACTGTATGGCTTAAGCTGGCTGGAAAATACCTGGATTGATTGAAATCTGGGAGCAAAAAGAAAATGCAAAAGACAGCTTTCAGAGAAGTCCCTCAAAAAATGCTCTCTGCAGAAGAAAATTGACAAGGTTTTGTTTGGATTTTTGCGATGCTAAAGACTGAAGCCAGGGACTTACTCAAGTTAGACAAGGGCTCTATCACTAAGCCACGTCTCCATTCCTTTCTGGGGGATTCTGGGCAGGTGCTTTACCACTGAGCCACACCCCAGCCCCTCACTGGGGGATTCTAGGCAGGTGCTCTACCACTAAGCCACACCCCAGCCCCTCACTGGTGGGTTCTAGGCAGGTGCTCTACCACTGAGCCACACCCCAGCCCCTCACTGGTGGGTTCTAGGCAGGTGCTCTACCACTGAGCCACATCCCAGCCCCTCACTGGGGGATTCTAGGCAGGTGCTTTATCTACCACAGAGAACACATCCCTGGTCCCAAAGAAAAATTACAAGAAACAGATTCCAGGATGTCATCCTCTTTATCCAGCCAGGCCACCTCAGGAAGACCATGGTTCTTACAAACCACCTATGCAGAGCATGCCCCATATGCATCCCCACACTCACCTCTAGGGACCCTGTTCTCTGGCCCAGCAGTTTTAATGAGGTGACTGTTTTCAGAAAGGTAACCTTTCAGGCAGTGATTTGCCCAGGGGCTCAGAGATTAGAATGGTCATTCTCAATGGGTGGTCCTGGCCCAATGGCGGGGGGGGGGGGGGGAATAGAAGCTCACCATCAGGCCCTGCTGCCTGGCAATTGCTTCCTCTTCCCACCTTTGCCTCCTCCTGTCACCACTCCACTGCAACACTGTGGTCCACACACCCATTCCTAACTGGATGGTGCTTTTGAGAAGAGTAGACAAGCTTCACTTCAACCCGCCCGTATGCTTTATGTGTTAGAATGCCATCCCCCTTCCTGCCCCTGTCTCACTGAGGAAGATGCAGAGTGAAGGCCACCCCCAGCCTCGCTCTGCACCCCCATCCCTCTCACACCTAGAGGGAATGAAGCCAGCACCTGTTGGAGCTCTTCTTGCTTTCTCTGGGCACCGCAGCCCCTAGTATCGACCTCATTGTTGGAAGGAAGATGCTTTACGAGAAAGATCCAGGGACTTAGAGTCAGGTGCTGATGCTACTGTCACAATTCCGCCCCCAACCAGCTGTGGGACCTCAGCAGAGTACCACACGTAAAGTGATGCCTCCTCAGGAATAGGAGAGGTGGCTCAGTGGTTACAGGCTTGCTGCTCTTGCACAGGGCCTGGGTTCAGTTCCCAGCACAGACATGGTGTCTCACAACTGTCTCTAACTCCAGTTCCAGGGGACCTGACACCGTCTCTGCCCTCTGTGAGCACTGGGAGCACACGTGGTGTGTACATACATGAAAGTAAACCACTTGTAAATAAAAATGAATAAGTCCTGAAACAAAAAATTTACCCTCCCAGTCTGGTGAGATGGCTCAATAAGGCATATTTGCTTTGCAAGCATGAGGACCAGAGTTCAATCCTTGGCACTGACATAAAACTCCAGGGCATGTTGGCACGTGGTTTTAATCTCAGAGCCGGGGCTGCAGAGACAGGAGGATCTCTGGGCTTGCAGCCCAGCCAGCCTAGCCTAATTGATGAGCTATAGGTAAACAGCATCACTCCTGACGATAATACTTGGGATTGTCTTCTGGCCTCCACGTGAATTTAAAAAACAAAGCAAACAACACACACACACACACACACACACACACACACGCATACATATACACACACATACACACACACACACACACACGCATACATATACACACACACACACACGCATACATATACACACACATACACACACACATACATACACACACATCTGTACATACACACTCACGTACATACACACAGATACACACACACACACACACGCATACATATACACACACACACATACATATACACACACATACACACACACATATACACACACACACGCATACATATACACACACATACACACACACACACACACATACACACACACGCATACATATACACACACACACACACATACATACACACACATCTATACATACACACTCACGTACATACACACACATACACACACACACACACACGCATACATATACACACACATACACACACACATGCATACACACACATCTGTACATACACACTCACGTACATACACACAGATACACACACACACACACACATACACACACACACACACACATACATATACACACACATACACACACACATACATATACACACATCTATACATACACACTCATGTACATACACACAGATACACACACACACACACATACAGGCATGCCAACTGGTAGTGCAAACTGGTCATCCCAATTACTTAGAAGGCTGAGGCAGGAGGATGGCAATTTCAAGTCCAACCAGGGCTACAAAGTGAGTTTAACCAATTTGGGCAACTTAGTGAGACCCTGTCTGTCTAAAATTAAAAATTAAAGAAAAAGTAAACATATTATCCCCAAATTAACACAGATAGTACTTCATGTGAAGCAACGTGTCACAGTGCTCCAGGACATCTGCTTTGAAGTTTCCCTTCTGCTTTGATCATTACGAAGATAGGAGGCAGAACCAAGTGCCAAACAGTAGATAAAACAAAGAGTCCTTTCCTTAATATATAAAGAGTCCTTGTGAATCAATTAGACACTGGAATCTGCTAACTTTATCCTGAAGTGTCCAAATAAAAAAGTATTTTAGGATATGTGAGCTAAATGGTCTCTTTCAAAATGACTCAACATTAGGCCACAGACAGGATGAGTATGTGGGTGGTACAGGACAGACCTGGGTAGAACTTCACTTACCCCAGAGTAAGACAGTTCAACCCAGTAGGGGAAATGCTAAAAGAGGCAAACAGAAAACAGGCAGAGCAATCGACACGTGGCTTTGATGAATCCATGTGAAATAACATGGGGGGGAGGGAGGGAATGCCAGTTTTAGCTGCTGGATTAGAAACACTCAAAACAGCTCTATGGGGAAAGTGAAGCAGGGAGGGTACCCGGCTGTAAAGCCAGGGCACTGAGGAGGACCCACGTTCAAGGTCAGCCTGGGCTGCATAGCAACACCTTGCCTCAGAACTTGGGGAAGAGAGTTGGGGAGACTGGCGGTGGGTAAGGCCACCACACAGATTTGAGGTCCTGGATCTGGATCCCTGGTGTCGTTTAACCTACCAGCACTGGGTAAAGGGGGTTGAGACAGGAGTCAGCCAGGCTAGAGGATCACCGAGCTCCAGGTTCACTGAGAGACCTTGTCTCAAAACATCAGGTGGAGAGTGACTGAGTAAGAGGCTCCCCCACGTAAGTGTCTGACCTCCACATGCATGCGAATGGGTAGGCGTGCATACACATGTGTGTGGGCACACACAGATTGGAGAAGAAAGAGAAAGTAAAGGGGGAGTGAGGCAGGCTGTTGACTGTTGACTCCATGATATGCTTTGGCATATGAATGAATAAATGTCACGGCTCAAGAAGTCTGTTTGTGAGCCTCCATCTCACAGACACATTTGCACAAGCACACGAAGATTTATGCACACAGACGTTCATGGGCTGGCTTACAGTTCATAGGTTTAGTCCACTATCATCACAGGTGGGGCCATCGTGGCATGCAGGTAGACATGATACTGGAGAAGGAGCTGAGAGTTCTACATCCAGATCGGCAGTCAGCAGGAAGAGAGAGTGGCACTGGGCCTGGCTTGAGCATCTGAAAGCCCACCCCCAGTGATGCACTTCCTCCAACAAGGCCACACCCCCTAATAGTACCACTCCCTGTGAGCCTATGGGGGTCATTTTCATTGAAACTACCGTGTGTGTGTGTGTGTGTGTGTGTGTGTGTGTGTGTGTGTGTGTGTGTAAACTAGAGGTCAACCTCAGGTGTTGTTCCTCAGGAGCCATTAACTCTGTCTTTGAGACAAGGTCTCCCAGCCTGAAGCTTGCTGATTAGACTAGGCTGGCTGGCCAATGAACCCCGCAGATCCTCCTGTCTCTACCTCCCCAGTGCTGGAATTTCAAGCATGCACCTCCAAGCTTACCTTTTATGTCTGTGCTGAGGATTGAACTCAGGTCCTCATGCTTGCGTAACAAGCACTTTGCAGCCAGAGCCACCACCCCAGTTGTCTGAAAGCTGTGAGTTGAGTTCTAGCTTTTGGAGATTCCAACTTATCAAGACTTAACAGCACTTCCTTTCATGCCGAGTATCCATTTCAGCTGTGTTCCACTGTGAGAGCAGGGTGAGAAACTCAGGCTGTGGCCTCTGCTGGTTCAAAACTAATGCCCATTAGTGGGAAAAAAAACTTCTTTATTATTGTTGTTGTTGTTGTTGATAGTAATAGTAGTCATAGTAGTAGTAGTATTTACAGGCATGGGTGTTTTCGCCTGCATGTATGTCCGTGCACCACATGCATTCCTGGTGCCCACAGATGCCGGAAGAGGATATCAGATCCCCTGGAACTGGAATCACTTATACTTGTGAGCTGCCACGTGGGTGCTGGGAAGTGAACCCCGGTCAGTGCTTTTAACCAGTGAGCCATCTCTGCAGTCCTTATTTATTTGTTTTGAGACAGGGTCTTACTATAAAGCCTTGGCTATCCTGGAACTTGCTGTGTAGACTAGGCTGGTCTCAAACTCAGAGTTCCTCCTACCTCTGCTTCCTGCTGGGATTGAAAGTGTGCACCAGCACACCACATCTGAAGCCATTTCTTTTCCTATTATGTTTACATGTAGAGCGTGTATGCATGCACATGTGTGTGCAAGTACGCACCTATGTTTGAAGTCAGAAGAGGACATCGGGTGCCCTGCTCCATCACGGTCCAACTTCTTCTATTGAGAGAACCAAACCTGGAGTCAGGCCAACAGGCAGCAAGCCCCAGCGATCCAACCGTCTCCACCCCACCCTTACCCCTCGTAGTAGTGGAATTACAGACAAGCATGTGATCACTGCCACACACACTATTATGTGGGTGCTGTAGATTTGAACTCAGGTCCTTATTTTTGCTCAGCAAACATTCTTACTGAGTCACCACCCCAGCTCAGGATTTGATTTCGTCAAGTGTTCTAACATACACTGTACCCCTCCGTCTTACACATGCAACTGGATGAGTGTAGTTTTGTTTTCTTAGACTGGGTTACATAAGGCTATTTATATATATATATAGATAGATATAGATATATTATATACATATATTATATACATATATTATATAAATATATATATATATTGAGAGAGAGAGAGAGCACATTCCCCCGTCACCCTCCCCTGCCCTCCCTTCCCCCTTCCCCTGCCTTGTTCCCATAGGTAGTTTCAGTTCCATTTTCAAGTCATCTGCACACAGTGGTTTCGAGCAGCTATAGAAAGTCTAGGACAAGAGAGATTTCATGTATACATGTGGAGCCAATCACTCAGATCTAGGCACGGGTCCTTCCTTGACTCCCAAGGTGTCTCTCACAGCCCTCCCAACAGCAACCACAAGACAAACTCTCCCCTGAGTCACATAAGCCTTGCCTCGCTTGCCCTGACCTTTACACAAATTCAGTCATACAGGATCGTCTCTGACTCTGGGGAACTCCTCCATGTTGGGTCTGGCTGAGGCTGCAGAGCACAATCTACATATTTACCATAATCTGTTTTTTTTTTCCCCGTTCTACCATCAGTAAACGTTTCTGCGTGGTGGAAGAAGGAAGCTAGGCTGGGAATACAGCTCAGTGTCAGAGCTTGCCTAGCCTGCATGAGGCTATATGTTTAATTCTCTGTTGTGGAAGTTTATTTTTAAGTGTGTTTAAAATAATTGTTTTTGTGCAGTGCTGGAAAAGGGGATGCATAGGCCTTGGGTGTTTTGTATTGTCTGCAGGTGTTGGGTTTCTGTGGGAGTTGTTTAATTGCTAATGATCTGCATGTGCTATCAGTAGAATACCTGAGGAGTTCTGAAAGAATAAATACACCTGAGCTCAGACGCACAGGGTTCCACTCCCGGTTGAATATAGCATTGGCCATGATGGTGGTTCCCTCTGCTGAGATCTGGCCAGGTTTACAATTATGAATATGCCTCCATGTCTCTGTTGCTGAGCCACCACAGTAGTCTAACTACAACAATTCTCAGCACTAAAAACAAGAAAAAGGTGCTACACAACTAGATTCAGCTTGGCTAAGTCCAATTTTGCTGGCGGTGTTTTGAACATCCTAATCTGAATCAGTAGGTACTTTGGTTTGAATGAGAATGCCCCCATAAGCTCATATTTTTGCATGTTTGGTTCCCAGATGGTGGAACTGTTTGGGAAGGATTAGGAGATGTGGCCTTGTTGGAGGGGGGGTGTCACTGGGGTGGGCTTTGAGATTTCTGGCCCAGTCTGTCTCTCTGCCTCCAACTTTTGGATCAGAAGTAAGCTCTCAGCCACTACTCCAGCACCATGGCTGCCTGCCACCATGCTTCCTGCCGTGGTGGTCATGGACTCACCCTCTGAAACTGTAAGCAAGCCCTCAGTTAGATGCTTCCTTTTATAAGTTTCCTTGGTCATAGTGTGTCCTCCCAGCAATAGAACAGTGACTAAGATGCCTTCCCAGCATGCTTAGCCAAGGCTCTAACCTTGACAGTATTATTGTCAAAACGTGTCTTCATGGTCTGTTTGGTGTTATGCTTGCTGGTCTTGGTTCCCATGCCGAACAACAAATGTGGAGTTGTCTTCTGTCTTTCTCATAGTGGAGTCCATGGGTGGGGGTTGGGATGGCCACCTGTGCTCAGTGTGCTTCTCCTAGTGGCTGGCTTCACAACCTCAGGAACGTAGGGTCTCCTCTCCCCGCCCCCCTCTCTCTCTCCCTCTCTCTCTCAATAATTGTTGGAGTATGCATGTGACACCGCTCATGTGTAGAGGTCGGAAGGCAGTTTGTAGGAGTCAGTTCTCTTCTTCCACCATGTGGGCGCCAGGAATGGAACTCAGGTAGTCAGGGAATTATTACTAGTGAAAAGTAAAACTGCATTTTATTGACACTGATAATTCGCTTGTTGCCTCCAGGAAGGATTTCGTGACTTACTGAAGCCTTAGAAGAAGAAATAGCTTTTTAAAACTGTATTTGCATGTAGTTGGGCAGTTGGTTCTGGGGAAATGTTCAATTGAGTGACACTGGATGAGTCTTCCCAAACCTCTGTTTCCAGTTCTCAGTTGTTATAGAAAAAAACAACTTGCTGGGCCAGTAAGAAGGCTCGGGGTAGGGGGATGGAGGCAGGACCCACAAGGTCACAGGAGAGAACCAATTGTCTTCTAACCACAGTACATACACTATGACAGGTGTGCTCCTGTGGACACACACGCGCACACACACACATACACTCACACACACACCGAATACAATTTTTAAAGATCAACTAGTGCTAATCATGATGATGCATGCCTCTAATCCTGGCTTCAGGAGGATAAAGCAAAAGTATTGCAGGTTTGAAGCTAGCCTGAGCTACATGGTGAGTTCCAGGTCAGCCTGAGCTACATAGTAAGACCTGGTTTGTTTGTTGTTTGTTTGCTTGTTTAAAAAAAAAAAAAAAGATGAGGAAGGGGCCTGAGGAGTGGCTCCCTGGGTGAGAATACTTGCAGCTCAAGCATGAAGACCTGAGTTCAAAGCCCCAGGACCCATGCAAAAAGTCAAACATGGCTGCACATGCCAGCAACCTAGCACTGGGGGGGTGGAGACAGGCAGATCCTGAGAGCTTGATGGCTGATTAGCCCAGCTGAAACAGTGGGCTTCCATTTCAGTGAGAGACTCTGTCTCAAGGCATGAAGGCACAGAATGATAGAAGACACAGACCAACACACACACACACACACACACACACATACACACACACACATACACACATATACACACTGAAACTTTTTAAACCCCACCCTAAATAAACAATATAAGAAATTTATTTAAAAGGGAGGGGTTTTAATTTGAGTTTTGGATCAACCACAGAGCAATCTTGAAATCCTTCCACTCCACAGAGACCACAGAGACTAGATCTTCTCATTAATCAATGGAGAAGATCAAATGAGATTCAAAGTTAAAGGGGACTCCATTTTGTAGGCCAAGTCCAGTCAACTGGTAATGGCTTTCCAGCAGCACTTCACAAAGAATCCAGGCTCGATGGTAGAGAGTTCTGGGATCAATTGCTGATGTCTGCTGTGGGCAGGAAACTGAAAAGTGGAGGACTAGACACTCTTCTTTCCTCTTCTCTACCAGCTGTAAAACTCCATGGTGACCTTGTGACTTTGAACAAATCACTTCACTGCCTCCAAGATTTTGTTTCTTCATGAAACAAGATGAATAATCTTTGCCTTCCTGCTCCACAAAATTGCTCAGAGCTGCTTATGAGCTAAGTGGGTGAAAAATAGTGAAGAGAGCAACAGAGCCTTCTGTAAAGTGAAGGTTGATTTTTATTAATTGACCTCTCTGGGCATGCATCCCATCATCAGTCCTGGTCTCCTCTGCACCAGCCTTTGCTGTGACCTTGAGCATCTTCCTCTGGAAGATAGAGCCATCTGACTTCCCTGGGGTCAGTAGGAAATGGAGTAAATATAGATAGATATTGGATACTAGCATGGTCCTTCAGTAACCCTGCATATTTCTATTTTTAATTGTGTGTGTGTTCATATGTGTGCAAGTGTACATGTGTGCACATGCACGTGGCAGCCAGAGGTCAACCACATAACCACCGCATGTGTGTGGAGGTCAGAGGATAACTTGCAAGGAGTTGGTTCTCTCTTTCCACCATACAGGTCTGAGTCAAACTCAAGTCATCAGGCTTAGCAGCTCCTTTATTCTCAAAACCATCTCACTGGCCCTCACAGTGTTTGTAGAGACAGTCTCTTGCTGGAACCCAGAGTTAACTAATTTAGCAAGACTAGCGGGCCGCTGAGTCCCAAGAAGCTACTCATATCCAATTCTCCAGCACTGGGGTTACACAAGCATGCCACCTCACTCAGCCTTTCACGTGGGATCTGGGGTTTGAACTCAGATCCTCATACTTGTGCAGTGAACCCTTTACCAACTGAGCTATCTCCGTGGGCCACGACTCAGCATCTTTAACAACCTGGCCAGGTGCGAGTCCAGAGTTCCTTCTTGCATAATGGAACCCCCAGAGCTCCTGGTCCCTTGAGCTGATGCTGCTGCCCACCAGATAGGGAAAAACATCCTCCCCAAATTCATCTTGATTTCCCTTAAGAATCTGTCCTTCCGACACAAATCTCTAAAGCAGCGGTTCTCAACCTTCCTAAAGCTGCTACCCTTTAATACAGTCCCTCGTGATGTGGTGACCCCCCCACCATAAAATTATTTTTATTGATACTTCATAACTGTAATTTTGCTATTGTTATGAATCGTAATGTAAACATCTGACATGCAGATGACCTTAGGCGACCCCTGCGAAAGGCTCATTCAACCACAAAAGGGGTTGCGACCCACAGGTTGAGAACCGTTGCTCTAAGGTGAAATGCGTATTCCAGTAGGAGCAGTGTGTCACCCTGGCGGCTCTGTTGGGAAGCTCTGGTGAACCGTGGGCTCATACCCACAGCTCGGGGGAATCCAGTACAAATACCCAGACATATCTATGTCATCTGACAAACGTGTCCCTGTCCCTAAATCCACAAGCCCTCCTTTCTTTCACCTTGAATGCTGCTGACATCTCAGGCTATCTCCCACTATCCCATAGAGAGCCAGAGCAGTGCCGGGTCCTGTCTGTATTCGCATCCCGCAGCAGCTCCAGGGAGCCATCTGGTCGCCTCTCTTATTTGGTTTAAGCGAAGCTTTGAGGTGTTTCTCCTTGCCAGTGGTGTATGCCAATCTGGATTCGCCGACTGATCGTCCAGGCTCTTATTTATTAGCGTGTGTTTTTACGGTGATCATCTCTCCTTCTGCCTCTTGCTTTGGGCCTCATTCTGCAGCCATTGTGGTGAACAGTGCTTGTTGTGGTGTGAAATGATATGCATTCAGAATTTTCCAAGACACAAAAGCGTGGGCCTTTTTATTTTTTCCTGGTTTTTTTTTTTTCTTTTCTTTTTCTTTTTCTTTTAGCGGCAGATAAAGAACTTGAGTTTCCTGCCATGCCGGAAACACTGAATCAGGCCTTTGTTTTCTTTAAAATCTGAAAATCTCAGCCAGGAGTCAAGCAAGAGTCTAGACTCTAGACTCAGAAGCTGTGGAAGGTAGTGTCCAGGAGGCTGGGGTGCAGCCTCTTCCCAGCGGACTGTTCTGGTGCAGGGATGTGGCCACCTACGCAGACAGTAAGATGGCCTCAAAGTGCTCTTCCGAGAGGGTGTTGGGAAGACAGCTCCATCAGTTACGTCCTGAGTTCCCAGTCCCAGAATCTGAATTTTAAAAAGAAAAAGAAAAGTAGCTGGGTATAATCACATGACACTAGGGATATGGAGGCAAACAGATCCCTGGGGTGCACTGGCTGGCCAGCAGCCTAGCCAAATCAGGGAGCCCCAGGCCAAGAAGAGACCCTGTTTCAAAAGTAACAAGGCTCCTGGCTCATGAGGAACAATGCACAGGTTGTTCTCTGGCTTCTACATACACGCACATACGTGTATAGCTAAAAGAACATACACACACACACAGACACACACACACACACACACACACACATACACACACATACACACACACACACATACACATACACACACACACACATGCACATACACACACACATACACACGCACACACACGCACATACACACACACACACACACACACACACGCACATACACACACACAGACACACACACACACACACACATACACACACACACGCACACACACACACAAATGAGAAAATACTGGGCCATAGAGATGGCTCAGCAGGTAAGGATGCTTATCCCTGAGTCCCACATGGTAGGAGGAGTGGAGACCCTCCTGAGAGTTGCCCTCTGACCTCTGCACATGGACCATGGGCACCCACGTGAGCGCGCGCGTGAGCACAAATAAAGGATGAAACAATTAAGCGCTGCAGGAGCCTAAGCAGTGCCTGCCACTCCCTCCCGGGATTCATCCGTTCCCTCTGGCAGTTCAATACCTGGTGTCGTCCACAGAGCATCCACTGTGATGAGCATGCCCTCGCCATTACCAGCCCTGTGACCTCAGACAGGTCCCTGAACTGTACCCCAGTCCTTATCTATGAAATGAGGATGAACCAGGAGTGAGCCCCATCCCATCTGCAATCCTCAGCTCTCAGGAAGTGGAGGAGCAGGTGGAGCAGGAGTCAGGAGAGCGGGCTCCCGATAGAAAGGTTCTTGCTCTCCTACAGAACCTCTTTTGTGCCTTCACTGTGGGATGAAGCTGTAAGCAGATTCTCACCAAATGTGGCCCCGTGACCTTGAACTTCCCAGTTTCTAGAACCACAAGCCAAAGACATTTCTGTTTATTGTACATGGCCCAGTCCACAGTTTTCTGGTCCAGCAGCAGTGTGGTGGACACACTCACGCACACATGCACACACACACACACACACACACACACACACACACACAGAGACTACCATCTACCATGTACTAAGAAGTCAGAGAGGGAGGCCTGGAAATGTGGCTCAGTTAGCAGAGCACTTGCCTAGCATGCCTGAAACCCTGGGTTCCACCGCCAGCATTCAATAAATCAGGTAAAGTGGCATGTACCTGTAATCATGGCATTGGAGAGATAGAGACATGAGTATCAGAAGTTCAACGTCATCCTTGGCTACATGGTGAGTTGGAGACCAGGCTGGACTACATGAGACCTTATCTCAAAAAAGTGTATCAACGAGGGAAAGATGGATCACCACCCCAGCGAGTATCATCTGGTGTCACTGTTAGCACTTAATACAGCTTAGATCACCTGGAGAAGGTCTCCAGTATTGTCTTTATCTGGGTGGTCTGTGGACATGTCTGTAAGGGATTGCCCTGATTATTAATTGGTACAGAAAGGTCTCATCCACTGTGGGCAAGACCATCCCTGGGTAGGTGGTCCTTAGCTAAATAAAAGCCAGAAAGTACATTTCCCAATGATTTCTGCTTCAAGTTCCTTCTTGAGTTTGTGCCCCAACTTCCTTCAGTGATAGGCTGTGACCTGGAAATGTAAGCCAAATAAACCCTTTCTCCCCGTGGTCAGAGTATGTCATCAGAACAGCAGAAAGGACACCGCTGCACCTGTTGAGACAGATGTGTAACAGTTGAGTTCAAGATGACGCAGCTGTTTGGATGAGGGGGCAGGATGGGTGGGTTGGCCAGAAGGAGTCAGACAAGACCTCCCGAAGCTGAGGATGCTGATGTGACCATGGGAACACGGAGGGCAGAGAATGGCCTACACACAACCGTGACAGGAGGGCGTGGCTCAGCATGAGGCCCTAAGTTCCATCCCAAGAACCCACATTATTAAAAAAAAAAAAAAGGCAGACAGTGCACTTTGTAAACCCTGTCCCAGGGACATAGAGACAAGTAGGTCCCTGGGGCTCTCCGGTCAGCAGCCCAGCCTGGCCTGTGAGCTCCGAGTTCAATGAGAGACCCTGTCTCAAAAGCAAAGTGTCTGTGGGAGACGGCTCTGTGGGCAAGAGTGATGGCTGTATGAGTGGATGGCCTGAACTGGGACCGCCAGCATCTGGGTAAGAGCTGCACGTGACTGTGCACGCCCACAACCCAGCACTGTGGGAGGGCGAGACAGCAGGACTGCGGTGTCTAGCTGTCTGCCAGCCTAGCTCCAGGCTCAGAGAGAGACCCTGTCTCAAAGGGGTAAGACAGACAGTGATAGAGCAGGACATATATGTCCTCCTTCAGCCTCTACATGCCTGGTGCATGGGCACCTGCACACACACACACACACACATACACACACACACACACACATACACACACACACACACACATACACACACACACACACACATACACACACACACATACACACATGCATACACATACATATACACACACACATACACACATACTCATATACACACATGCACACACATACATATACACACACACATACACACATACTCATATACACACATGCACACAAACTTATACACACACATACATGCACACACACATATACACACACACATACACACATACTCATATACACACATGCACACAAACATATACACACACATACATGCATACACATACATATACACACATACACATACACACACACATACACACACACATATACACACACACACACATACATATACACATACACAGCTATAGCTAATATTGAGTGTTTCTTAAAAAATAAAAGATGTGAGGACATGAGAGAGGGGCGGGAGGCCACCACAAGCTTGGGATGCTGTGCCAAGGAGGGCAGATGCTGTCCTACAGGCGAAGCTGAGCCACTGGGGCATTGGAACAAGGGCTGCAAGCCAGGATGGATGGACAGGTTACAGAGATCACGGACAGCAGCGAGGAGAACAGATGGGACCCTCAAGGCAAGAGGCAAGCCCTCATTTGATTGGACACAGGCCAGGCAGAGTTGTATTGCTACTCCAGGAAACTTTGCATTGAAGTGCAACAGAGAGAGGGGCGGGGGGAGCCACACAGCTCCCGAGTGTGTAGTTCTGTGATTGTCACACAGTGTGCTCACACTCCTGAGGGACACAGAAACAGGAACAGAACACAGAAAGCTGAAAATAGTATTGTAGGATGATGGTTTCTAACACTGTAGAAGGTTTTGGTTACGTATGCCCCAAGTATTAAAAAGGAGAAAGCCAGCCCAGCTCTCATTCATCTCTGTTTCCTGACTGAGCATGTGATGTAGCCAGCTGCTTCACACTCCTGCCACCGTGGTTTACCTGCCGTGATGGACTACACCCTCAAACTGTGAGCCAAAATAAGTCCTCTGTTTAGATTTGTTTCTGTTACCATGACAAAATACACTGTCCAAAAACAGGAGGGAGAAGGGGTTTATTTTAGCTCACAGTTCCAGGATACAGGGAACTGATTATTCCAGGGAAGTCAAGGCAGAAACTTGAAGCAGCTGGTCACATCACATACAGTCATGAGCAGAAAAGAAAAGCATGGAAGCTCAGCTCTCAGCTCCATCTCTACACGTATATAGTTCTGGATTGCCTGCCCTAGGGATTGGTGCCACCCACAGTGGGCCTTGTGTTCTCACATCAATTAACAGTCAGGATGATCCCCAAGAGACATGATCTAAGCCCATCACTGATACTCTCTTCCCAGATGAATCCAAATTGTGTCAAGTTTATGAACACCTATCCCACCTTTCCTCTCATGCATTGCGTTTGTTCGGTATTTTGTTACAACAATGGCAAAAGGAACTACTAACACATAGAATGCATTACATACTCTAAAGTACACTCATTTTAAGCACACATTCCATGAGTTTTTATAAATGTCTTTACTTATGTAGCCACAGTCGCAATAGAGACAGAGAATGCTTGCATCTAGCCAAAATGCTGCCTTGAAGTTTGTTGCTCAACACAGTCCCCGTGACTCCAGCTTCCACCTGTACCTGGGGCTTTGGAAAAGGCACTCCCAGACCCCACCTCAAGCTTGCTGGATTTGAATTTTCATTTTGACAAGTTTGTGAAATTCTCTGTGTGTGCATATAGATAACCCAGGTTCCCACAGAGAAAGTTGACAGGCCAAAGTGCTGTTCCCCTCAATATAAATAGCGTAGCCTGAAGCAGGTCCAGAGTAAATGATACATGATCAAGTTTGAGGAGAAAAAAACAAGGAGTAAGGAAAGAGCTAAGTTAGGAGGAACTGGGAAGCCATAACAAGAAACTCCTCTGATTTCTGAACCACAGACATGCCCTCTCCAGGCCTGACCCCAGTGACCTGGCAGCTCAGGAGAACTGTGTGGGCAAGATTTGAAGACACTGTAGCTTCGAGGGAAGCTGTGTCTGGCTCTCCGTTCTGGACCAGAATTGAGGAAGCCATCCAACCAAACATGAGTGGCAATGATCTTAATTTGAAAATTTGTCTATATATTTTTTTAAGCATTTGTTTGTTTGTAGTATTGGGCTTTGAATCCAGTGCCTTGTACATGGAAGGTGCTCTACCACTGAGCCACACCATTGAGTCATGCCCCCAGCCCCTCACTGGGGGATTCTAGGCAGGTGCTCTACCACTGAGCCACACCCCAGCCCCTCACTGGGGGATTCTAGGCAAGGACTTTCTCAGCATCCACATAGAGCCTCCGTGGACCCAGTATCCTCTTCTGGCCTCTTGGAGAACTGCATTCATGTGTGCAAACCCCCACACACACAGGCATGCATACATACAATTAAAAACATTGTTTTGAATTATTTTTAAAAACCAATAGTTGAGTTAAACTCTGTGGTGGGGGAGAAGGGTGTCACGTATTTGTCTTCTGTTTGATGCATGCTGTAATTAGAGATGCTCAAAGCTTCAAACTGCTGGAACTGTCCCCATTCCAGCTTCCCCACTTGACCCTGGGCAATCCTGTGCGTTCCTCCTCACAGCTGGGCTGCGTTCTGCAGCCCTTTCGGCTATAATCCACTGCTACTTAGGTCCTGTGGGTGTAGCTTAAGTTTTAGGGCAAAATTTCAAGCTGCAGCAGCCTTCACAGGCTAGGTTCAGCGCCCCCACCACCACCACCACAGTGCTAAGTAAGACATGTAGAGCTGAGCAGCAGAGCAAGGAGACCTCACCAATGTTACCATCACGAAAACAACCGACTCCCCCCAGCCCACCTTCAGGGACTGGTGTGAGATGCAGCTTTAAGCTGAGGGGGAGATGGGGCAGGAGGCAAGAAGCACAGATGGGGAAGTGGTCTTGGTCAAGATGGGGTCTCCTGGGTTGTCATCCTAGTTCTTGCCCTGAAAGGTGAGGAAGCCCTGATCACTTACTTCCAAGGCTTGGTGGAGCCAGCTGGACCTCTCGTGAGGTAGATACTTCTGCTCCAGTGTGTACCCTCGCTGACATGGATGACCGCCCCAGCCTCACCCTGGTTGGACAGAGTCTGTTACTTGCAAGTTGGGTTAGATCCCTCATAACAAAGAGACGTGCGGATCCGTCCTGCTGTTCATGGAATCCCGGGCGACTCAAGGGAAAAGTTGAGGAGACAATGCAGAACCAGAGACAGGCCATGAGGAGTTCATGAGACCAGCAACCAAGCTCCTCGGTCAGGCATCCTGGAAAAGCGTGGGGGAAGGAAAATGTCTCATCAACTGTCATTGGTCTCCGTACTTAGCGAGCCTGTGCTTCAGGGCTTGCACACTCATAAGTGGCTCTCCAAGGATGGACTTTGTCACCCACCCTGCCTCTGCAGCCATGTGTGGCTGAGTCTGCAGGGCCAGAGCCACTTCCTTTGGCCACCAGAAGCTGAGATACAGCAGTCACTACGCAGACCCCGCCCACACAGCCTTCTGAGGATGGCAGAGAGCATTCTGGTGGAATCTTACCCTTGGGTCCCCAGGGAAACGGTGAAGGGGTGCAATATTCTCTATCCTCACTACCATCATCATGCCCCTGCCATTACTGAGGGACCCTCGGTGAGGCCAGTACTACCTTAGTTGTTAATTTTTTTTTTAATTGGCTCTGCTCTTAACCCACTGTAAGAGCTTTGAGGAGTTCTATTTAAAGCCAGAGAGATGCCCGCCTGTGTGTTCAGTCTAGCTTGCTGTCTCCCCCACTTGGCACAGCTCTTTTATGACCTCTTGGAGTTGCAGAATGACAGCTTTGGTGCCCTGACCCTGCACTGGAGAGTCAGGACACCGGCAGGCTCATTACCTACCCATTGCCCCGTCCTGCCCTCTCTGACTCCAGCTTAGACTTCCACTAGAGTCAAAGGGACACATCAGCCTCCTGCCAAGTGAGCAGATGGTTGGATTGACCCCATCCTGTGACCAGTGTCTATATAAAAGAACTTCAAATCGTCGTTATAAGAGGCTGAAGCAGTGGTTCAGTGGATAAAGCGCTTGCCATGCAAACATAAAGACCTGAGTTCAGATTCCCCACCTCCCACACAGAGGCAGATCTGTCTTTAATCCCAGTGTTGCTGCACTGAGAAAAGAGACAGAGACAGGAAAAGCCCCAAGGGCTGGAGGCCAACTAGCCTGGTATATGCAGTCGTGAAGGACAAGAGAGCCTGCCTCACACAACGCAAAAAGCAAGAATCAATGGCTGAGGCTCTCTACATGCAGGCAATGGCACATACATGAGTGTCTGCACACACACACACACACACACACACACACACACACACACCAAGACTCCCTCCACTTAACGCCTGCATCTGGCTCAGCTCTTGCCCAACCCAGCAGCCTGCCCTCATCCCCTGACCTCTGCCCCACTGCTCCCCCTCCCTGGACCACTCACCTGCTGCTCTCCTGGCAGGTCTCTGCTGCACAACTGACTTCATTCTCTGACTTTTGCCCTCTGTGGTGAAAAGAAACCATATCCCAGGCTGTGGCTTGGTGGATAGAAAGCTCGCCTAGCGTACAGGAAGCCCCGGGTTCCATCCCAAGAAAATTGAATATGGTGATTCTAGCACTTGGGCTGTGAAGGTAGGAGGATCAGAAGTTCAAGGCCATCTTCAGTTAGATAGACAGTTTTGGGGGAGGTCTGTGCTTCAGGAGGCCCTGTCTAGATAAGATAGATGATAGATAGATGATATATAGACAGACAGACAGACTCAGGGGGCAAGAGCACATGCAAGCATGAGGGCCTGAGTTAGGATCCCAGAACCCACTTAATAAGCTGGGTATGGCTGCATACACCTGTAACCTGCTGTGGAGAAAGAGGCAGGAGGATTGCTAAGGCTCACTGGCTGTCAGACTGGCTCCAAGCTCAGTGACAACAGATCCTGTCTCCCAGGAATAAGGCAGAAAGTGATAGAACGTGAGACCTGCCATTTCTGGCCTCCTGACATGTACAAGGGTGCACACACATGCACATACACACCAAGAACAGGTACACACAGAAATAAAACAAAACAAGGTGGAGAAGCTGTAATGCAAATACAAAGAGGAGCAGGCAGTCACTGCAGGAAACATCTGGGCAGCTGCTGAAAAGGTTCCCTTAGGGTTAACGTGATGGTAGATACTTATTTAATGTGTGTGAGTGTTTGCAGGTATATATGTATATACCACCTGTGTGCCTAGTGCCCACAGAGGTCAAAATAGGGTATCAGATTCGCTGGAACTAGAGTTACAGGTGGTGAACCACCATGTGGGGACTAGGAACCAAACTCAGATCTCGGTCAAGAGTAGCAAGTGCTCTGAATCACTGGAGAGCCAACTCTCCAGCTCATAATGATTAATCTTGATCATCAATTTGATTGAATTTAGAATCACCTAGGAGATACATCTATGGCATATCTATAAGGGACTATCCAGAGAGGCTGGGGGCAGGGCTCAGTGTAGAGCACTTGCCTAGAATCCCCCAGTGAGGGGCTGGGTGTGGCTCAATGTAGAGCACCTGCCTAGAATCCCCCAGTGAGGGGCTGGGGTGTGGCTCAGTGTAGAGCACCTGCCTAGAATCCCCCAGAGAGGGGCTGGGGTGTGGCTCAGTGGCAGAGCACCTGCCTAGAATCCTTGCTCTGATATTGGACAATTCCCAGTCTCTTTAGGCTCTGGTTCTTTATCTTCGAGATGAATGTTGTTTTAGCTACCTTTTCACTTTGACTAAATACCTAACAAGAACAACTTAAAAGAAAGAAAGTTTCACTTTGGCTCACAGTTTCAGAGGGTTCGCCCTAAGGACACTTGACCTCATTCACTGGGGAAGAACATTGCGGTGGCAGGAGGGTGCGGTATAGGAGAACTGTTTACTCCTGCCAGACAGGGAACAGGAACAGAGACAACTACTGGCCAGGGCAAGACATCTCCCCAAGAACCCTCCCCCCCCAGTGATCTATGACCTCCAGCTAGACTCCACCTGCCAGCGTTTCCAGAACAACCCATAGTAGTGCCACCATCTGGGACTCAAAAGCTGGACGCATGAGCCTGCGGAGGACAGTTCCTAGTCAAGAGAGAGCAGATGCAGTGCTTGTGTACCACAACACACACAGGTACAACGTCAGCTGCGAGACGCTTACAGCCACATGTGGCCAAGTCAGCTGACAGGGGCGATCGTTATAGGTATTTACGATCCCAATTTTCTCCCTTGTCCTTGTTTGGATTTTCATATTAATCACCAAACAGCCCCCTCTCCCCAGTTAGTTAGGGTGACCTTCTAATTTATTATCCAAACCCGCGCGCTTTTTGTTTTAATTAACATCCAGAAAATTGACTCCCTTTGGCATGTAGCGCTATGAATTCTAATGCCTGAGTGGGCTCATGTAACCACCACAGCAATCTGGATTCAGAATGGCTCCATCCCTTCAAAATCACTCACCGGAACTGCTCCTCTGTAACACACCCACTTCTCATCCCAGTCCCGGACTGCTATTGTCCTGGGCCATTTTGGCTTTGTTTTTTCTTTGCAAGAATATTCTATCAGTGCCATCTATGAGATGCAGGCTTTTGACACCACTTTCATTCATCGAATCACCTACTGCCTTGGAGATTCACCCACGTTATTATATGTATTAGGGTTTTTGCCCTTTTTTGTTGTTGAGTAATATTCCATTGTATGGATGTACCATATTTGTTACTCCACCAATTCGTGGACACTTAATGTTGAGTCCATTTGTGTATAAATGTATATAAACATTTGTTTGCAGGGTTTTGTGTGTATGTAAGTTTACATTTTTCTAGGGTGAATACAAATGAGTAGGATTTCTTAGTTCCATACGAAATGATTAAACTGTTTCCCAAAGCGGGTTTTGTTGTTTGGAGACAGCAAGGCTTGAACCTTGGGACCTCATGCATGCTAGGCAGGTGCAGTGCTCTAACAGTGAGCGCTGGCAGCTACCAGTGAGTTCTAGTTACTGCAGATCCCCACTGGGGCTTGATATTGTCGGTATTTTTTTTCAACTGGAACCATGTTAGAGCTGAAGAGTGGTGTCTCAGTGTGGTTCTGCTTTGCCTGCCTTTGATGGTGAATGCTGCCTGTTCCGGCTTCAGTGCGCCATGTCTCCCTCAGCTTCGCCTGCTTATCTCTTAGCCTCCAGCAGGTGGTGCTGTTTGGGAAGGCTGTGAAACACCGTGGACGGGGTCTGGTGTGCACAGGACTGTGGGGACTGGGCTAAAAGGACAAGTCTCCAGCACAACTCTGTTTCCAGACTGCCTGCATGCTCTCTCTGCTCTCTCTCTCTCTCTCTCTCTCTCTCTCTGCTTTTCTCTGTCTCTCTCTGCTACCACCTCCTTCCTGCTCCACCAAGATTGAACAAACAAAGCCCCAAGTTCCCACTGGCCATGGACATAAGCTTCCCTGCCGCCATGCCTTCCACACTGTGACAGGCTACGTTGCCTTAAACCATGAGCCATGTTATGTAAATCCCTCCTACCTTAAATCGTGTCTGTTTGGTATTCACAATAATGCGAAAAACAACTGATACAACACTGAAACTGTTTGTGTGTATGTATGTGCACACTTGGACACATGCATGTGCACATATGTGCAGTGTATCTAGAGTCCTGGGGCTGGGGAAAGTGTCATCTACCTTTTTCTTCCTTAAGACAGGGTCTCTCACAGGCCTGGAACTCACTGTGTAGGCCGGCCAGAGAGTTCCAGAGATCCACATGTCTCTACCTCTCCAGGGCTAGGATTATAGGTAGACACCACTACATCCAGCTTTTTTCTTAATGCAAATTTTCTTTTTAAATTTTATTTTATTTTATGTGCATGGGTGTTTACCTGCATGTATGGCTGTGTACCGTGTGCGTGCAGTGCTCATGAAGGCCAGCAGAGGGCATCAGATGCCCTGGAACTGGAGTTACAGATGATTGTGTCTGGAAATCAAACCCATGTCTTCCGAAAGAGTAGCCAGTGCTCTTAACAACTGGGCATCTCTCCAGCCTGTGCTCAGCTTTAAAAAAATAAACATTTATTATTATCATGTGTGTATGCGACACATTGTGATGACATTCACCCCCACGATGCTCTCATGTCCCTCCCTCCCTCCTTCCTTCCCTCCCTCCTCCCTCTGTCTGTATTTCTTTCTCTGGGATTCATGCAGGCAGTCACAGTCACGCTTGCAACATCCAGAAAGCAGAGCCCACGGCCCTCCTCCCCATCCTTCAGTTCCCACCCTCCACCCAACCCTTCTTCTGTGATGCTCCGGAGCCTCGGAGGGGGTGACACAGATGTCCTGCCTGGGGCCAGGACTCAGCAGTCACTTATCCACGACACTTCATCCAGTTCTGTCTCCCCATGTTGGCCCGTGCTTCTTATTTAAGCATATGGCCCGCTGTGAATTCATTTCTGTGTGAGGTCTGAAGAGTGTTTTAAGGTTTGTTTTTTGAATAATGATGGCCAGTTCTTCAAGTACCATTTACTGAGAACCTGCTCTTCCCCTGCTGGATTTGCCTTTGAACCTTCTCAAGCCCCCGTTAGCCACATGTGTTTCTGGAGGTTATTTCTGTGCATGGTGCTGCCCCCTGACCCGTGTCTCCTTTCACCGATCTGACCTTATGGGATCTGGTCACTACGGGAGTTTTACAGGTTTTCAAAACCGTTGTGACTATTTTAGTCTCTTTTCCTTTCCCTATGAATATAAGACTCGGCTGGTCTACAAAAATAAGCCTAGGACTTCATTGTCATTGGGTTGAATCGGCGTACGGGCTCGTCAAGAGTGTATTTAAGTCTCTGAGTTCCTTCATCCGTGTTTTATAGTTTTCTATAAACTGATACTGGGCTCATTCTCTGAGAGTTTTACTTAATTTGTTTTGTGGGTTGTGGGGAGTGCCTTTAAATCACACCAAGCATTTAAGGAAGTGTGTAGGACTTGTTCTGTGTCAAGTATCTCAGAGAAACAGCGTCATTTCTAAAGAGAAATAGTTCTGTTAGGTTCCTGGTGTAAGACGGTTTGAACCCTGGGTCAGCTGGGTCTCTGGCTCCTGCAGCAGGCGTGTGTGGCAGGGACCCTCATCTCCTGATGGCCGGGAAGTGAAGAGAGCAACAGGAAGGGAGGCAGGGCTGAGATACACCCTCCACAGGCATGCCCCAACAACACACACTTCCTCCAACCAGACGCACCTTCACCTCCCACAGTCTCATGACCCTTCCCTCAATGGCCCAGCTACATTTCAAATCCATCGATGAGTAAAGCCATTAATTGGCTCTGAGCCCCCCTGATCTAGCTGTGTAGCTCAGTCTAGTCAAGTCGATGGTCTTGATAACGATTACCCATCATAAAATGACTCCGGTCTTTCATGATTTGCTGTTAATACCCACCTCCCATTGCAAAAGGGTGGCCATTTCCCTAGGTCAGAGGTCAGTGTGGAACGGTGAAGTGGCTCCGTCCACCTCAGCTACTCTAACAAAATACTAGGAACCGTATGGTTAGTAAACAACATTTATTTCTTACAGTTCTGGACTGTAAGAAGTCTAGGATCAAGATGCTGGCAGGTAAAGGCTGACTTCATCTTAGGTGGTGTCTTCCTGTTGGTTTTCCACATGGTGGAGGGGATCAGACATGTCTGTAGGCCTGTTTTGTCAAGATATTTCCACCTTTCTTAGTTTTCACTGTTGACTTGACACCTAGAATTATCTGAGAAGAGACTCTCAGTCAAGAAATTATCTGGGTCCCAAGGGCAGACAAAAGTGTCAGAGAACCCCCGCTTATACTCTAGCCTGTAGGATCTCTGCAAGAACATGAATCCAGACAACCATATGCCATATCTAGGAGACCCTGCAGGCTCTGCATCTGCTGCTTCAGGCTCTGTGGGACCCTAAAAGTGCTTGTCCGTTGACTCCGTGGGGTTTGTTCTCCTGATGTCCTCGACCCCTCTGATCCCCAAAATCCCTCCTCCCCCTCTTCTGTGGGTTTCCCAGAGCTCTGCATGATGTTTGGCTCTGGGCCTCTGCATCTGTTCCCGTCCGCTGCCGGAGGAATCCTCTGGATGAAGATTGGGCTAGGTACCGATCTGATCTCCTGGACTTGGATAGCTCAGTCCATAGAGCAACGAACGCAAGCTTTCACACCAGCATGGCAAGTGTCCCACTAGCCACCTCCCCTCTGCCTGTTGTACAGCTCGGGGTGCTCCTGTGGACCACAGCTGTGTTATCCCACAGTCCCCACCCTGTTGGCAAGCCTCCTTGTCACCGTGTTCTTTGGCCACATGAGCTTCTGTGACTTGCTGTCTCGATTTCTGGCTCTCCTCTACCGTACACCGTGTCTTTCTCTTATTGATGGTGTGCGTATTCATCGCCATTTCGTATATTACAGATGTTTCCCTGGACCATAACTTATATTTTAACTTTGTCGTGCTGTTTTTCACCAGACTGGAGTTTTAAATTATGATGTACTTTGAAGCATCAATCTTTTCCCAAATGACATTAGCATATTATGCCTTGTTTAAGAAGGCCTTTCCTATCCCAAGGTTATAAACATATTTTAATTTTTTTCCCTCTAATACATCTGGAATTTATTATTTAATTTCTAAGCCATTCATCTATCTGCAGATTATTTTGGCAAAGGGGCAGAGGAAAATGTAATTTTTTTTACAACTCTGCTAGCATACGATCAAATACTTATTGGATATTTATTTTATTCTCCACAATGTTTTGTCATATGGCCCTAGCTATGGACTAATATCTAATCTATAGAGGGGGGCATGCACGTGATTTAACACACGTGTGGAGTCAGAGGACAGCCATATTCAACGCAATGTCTACAGCTGTTTGCCACTGTATACAATCAGCTCAAAGACTTGTGGGTTTCCAAGCTGTAATGCTTTGTCTACTTGACTAAACCTGGAATCACCTGGGAAGAGAGTCTCAGTGAGGGATTGATTATCTATATCAAGTTAGCCTTGTGGGCATGTCTGTGGGAGACTGTTTTAATTAAGTTAATTGATGTAGGAACCCAGCCCAGTGTGGGTGGCACCATTCCCTAGGCAGGGTATCCTGAACTGCCTAAGAGTGGAGATATCAAGCTATTGATCGCAAGCCAGCTTAGCTGGAACTAGCTGGTTCAGGCTCCCATCCCCTTGATTTCCCTGCTATGGCGGACTGTATCCAGGTATTGCGAGCTACAATTAACCCTTTCTCTCCTAAGCTGCTTTTTGTCAGGGTATTTTATCACAGCAACAGAGATGCAACTAGAATATGATGAGTCTCCTGTCTCCCCACACACACGCCCAGGAGCACTGGTGTGACAGATGCGTGACTGTGCCTGGCTGTCCCTGGATTTGAACTCAGGTCTTTACCCTCGCACAGCAAGCACTAGTTTTTCCTTGTGTGTGGGCTATTGGCTCAGCTCTTGCTCATCGTTCTAATCATCTGCTTCCGCCCCCCCCCAGTCTGTCGTTTTCTACTGTGTTTTGTCTTCGGGTCCAGCGGGCTGTATATCTCCACCTGACTGAACTTTCTCATCAATGCAGATAATTTCATACTCGAGGTATTGCTCATCTGGTAAAGACTTCTAATTTGCATCTTTATCTTCTAGCATATACTTTAGAGATAATAACATTTGAGTTCTTTAAAATGTTTTTCATTGGGGCTGACAAAATGGCTCGCTGGGTAGAGGTGCTTGCTGCCAAGCCATAATGCTTTCGTTGCCTACTTGACTAAACCTGGAATCACCTGAGAAGAGAGTCTCAGTGAGGGGTCATCTGTATCGAGTTAGCTTAAGTTCCATCCAGGACCCATACAGTGAAGGGACAGAACTGGTTCCCACAAGTTGTCCTCCGACCTCCACAGGTGTGCGCTGTGGCACCAATGCACACGTACACTCTCACATGCACACACACATAGATGATAGATAGATGATAGATAATAGATAGATAGATAGATAGATAGACAGATGATAGATAGATAGACAGATGATAGATAGATGATAGATAGATAGATAGATAGATGATAGACAGATAGATGATAGATAGATAGATGATAGATAGATAGACAGATGATAGATAGATGATAGATAGACAGATAGATAGACAGATGATAGATAGATAGATAGATAGATAGATAGATAGACAGATGATAGATAGATGATAGATAGATAGACAGATGATAGATAGATGATAGATAGATGATAGATAGATAGATAGATAGATAGATAGATAGACAGATGATAGATAGATGATAGATAGATAGACAGATGATAGATAGATGATAGATAGATGATAGATAGATAGATGATAGACAGATAGATGATAGATAGATAGATGATAGATAGATAGACAGATGATAGATAGATGATAGATTAGATAGACAGATGATAGATAGATGATAGATAGACAGATAGATAGATAGACAGATGATAGATAGATGATAGATAGATGATAGATAGATAGATGATAGATAGATAGACAGATGATAGATAGATGATAGATAGATAGATGATTGATAGATAGATAGATAGTAAATAAATGTAGCAAATATTAAAATTTTTATTTCGTTTTTGCCAGAAAACAAGCCATATGTCTTTCATTTTTGCTACTGCTGGAATTTTCCTTGGTGTCTAATCCACAATGGATTTTCATAAAATCTGTTAGGAATTTGCATGCATGCTTTGGTGGGCTCTGGTCTCTGGGTGCTTCTGAGAGCACATGCATGATGTTGCCATTTGTAATGTGCTCCTTTGTGCCCTTCTCTGAGAACCTTGTGACTGTGACGACATCTTTACTGATTTGTTTATATTACTGTGAATGTTGTCCTGTGTACTTCAAAGATGAAGCGAGGTATGAAAACTGTAGCGCAGCTGGTGTGTGTGTGTGTGTGTGTGTGTGTGCTCGTGTGTTGGTGCAAGTTTGATTAGATGTGTGTGCTCGTGTGTATGTGTATGTGCGTTCATGTGTGTATGTGTGTGTGTGTGCTCGTGTGTGTGTGTGTGTGTGTGTGCTCATGTGTGTATGTGTGTGTGTGTGCTCATGTGTGTGCTAGTGTGTGTGTGTATGTGCGTTCATGTGTGTGTGTGTGTGCTCCTGTGTGTACTAGTGTGTGACTGTGTGTGTGTGCCTGTGTGTGTGTGTGTCTGTGCCTGTGTGCCTCTGTGTGTGTATCTGTGTGTGTATGTGTGTGTATGTGTGTGCTCATATGTGTGCTCATGTGTGTGCTCATGTGTGTGTGTGCATGTGTGTGTGTGTATGTGTGTGCTAGTGTGTGTGTGTGTGCTCATGTGTGTATGTGCTCATGTGTTTGCTCGTGTGTATGTGTGTGTGTGCGCTTGTGTGTGTGTGTGTGCTCATGTGTGTGCTCGTGTGTATGTGTGTGTGTATGTATGTGTGTGTGCTCGTGTGTGTGTGTGTGTGCTCATGTGTGTATGTGTGTGTGTGTGTGCTCATGTGTGTGCTAGTGTGTGTGTATGTGCGTTCATGTGTGTATGTGTGTGTGTGTGCTCGTGTGTGTACTAGTGTGTGTGTGTGTATGTGCGTTCATATGTGTGTGTGTGCTCGTGTGTGTACTAGTGTGTGAGTGTGTGTGTGTGCTCATGTGTGTATGTGTGTGTATGCTCATGTGTGTGCTCGTGTGTATGTGTGTGTGTGCTCATGTGTGTATGTGTGTGTATGCTCATGTGTGTGCTCGTGTGTATGTGTGTGTGTGCGTGCTCATGTGTGTGCTCGTGTGTGTGTGTGCATGTGTGTGTATGTGTGTGCTAGTGTGTGTGTGCTCATGTGTGTATGTGTGTGTGCTCATGTGTGTGCTCGTGTGTATGTGTGTGTGCTTGTGTGTGTGTGCTCATGTGTGTGCCCGTGTGCATGTGTGTGTGTATGTGTGTGTGTGCTCGTGTGTGTGCTCGTGTGTGTGTGTGTGCATGTGTGTGTGTGTATGTGTGTGCTCGTGTGTTGGTGCAAGTTTGATTAGATGTGTGTGCACGTACCTCCATGACTGGCTTTTTTACATGGATGCTAAGGCTCTGATCTCTTGTGGGTGCCAACTGAGCCATTGCTCAGCCCAGGCAGCTCCTCTTTGTTCGTTTCAAAGCTGTAACCCTTAAATCCTGTTGTCCCTTCAATCTGTTATTACATGTATTTATGTATTTATTTATGTGTGTCCCACTGCAACAGACTCAGTTGAATTTAATTCTTATTCCCTATCTATCTATCGATCTATGTAGGATTTTTTTTGAGACGGTGTGGTCCAGGCTGGCCTTGAACTCACCATGTAGCTGAGGATGACTTTGACCTGCCCCTCCTCCCTGCTCTTCTGAGGCATGCGCCAGCATCCTGAGCCTGAATTCTTTCCTCATTAACCGTGTCTTGGAGCATAATGATAGTCTGAGGTCCTGGGTGGGGGAGGGGTGGCACCTTTAGAACTTCAACATGTCTACTTGCAGGGCGAGTATCAGCCTGTCGCAAAGGGTGCCACCTGCCATTCCCGTTCCTCCCTGGCTCCTCGCTCTTCCTGGTCCATGTGCATCCTTTATTAGTTATTTCATTAAAGGACTGTGGGGCCTGGGAACTTTCCGAGTCTTTAACTGTGCGGCAAATCTTTCCCCCCATTTTTCCAACACTTGTGTCATTGTTTAGCTAAACATAGAATCCTAATTACAAACTTAATTTTCCTCAGAACTATAAATCTATCACCATTGACTTCTTGCAGCTGAGATTGTTAATGGCTGCCTCTCATTCTTTCTATTGTTTTGGGGTTTTTTTTGTTTGTGGGGGGGTGGTGTTTGTTTGAGACAGGGTCTCCTGTAGGCCAGGCTCCCCTTCAACTCACTATATAACCCAAAATGAACTTTAACCCCTCATCCTTCTGCCTCCACTCCCACCCCTCTGGATGACAATTGGTTTATGGGTGCTGAGGATGGAACCCAGAGCTTCCTGTTGCTAGGCAGGCGTCTACCCACTGAGCTCTATCCACAGCTTCTGTATTCTGCTCTGCAGATGGCATATCTCTGCAAGCTGTGGGGACTTTCCCTAGCTTTTCCCACGGAGGCACATAGATGGCCCTGTCCAATCTTTTAGCTCAGTAACTTAGTCATAAGCTATGTCTACTCATGAGGTTGGTCCACCTGCAGTTTCTTCTCTGTGTGCTTTAGTGGCATCTCCCACTTCCCTTAGCTGGGGGTGTGAAGCACACATATCTTTGGGGATGTTTTACTTTGCTTTTGTGTGTTTGTCTAATTGGTTTTGGCACCATCTCATGTAGCCCAGGATAGCCTAGAATTCTCTAAATACTAAAGGATGACCTTGAACTCCTAATCCTACTCCCTAATCCCCCAGTGAGGGGCTGGGGTGTGGCTCAGTGGTAGAGCCCCTGCCTAGAATCCCCCAGTGAGGGGCTGGGGGTGTGGCTCAGTGGTAAAGCACCTGCCTAGAATCCCCCAGTGAGGGGCTGGGGTGTGGCTCAGTGGTAGAGCCCCTGCCTAGAATCCCCCAGTGAGGGGCTGGGGTGTGGCTCAGTGGTAGAGTACCTGCCTAGAATCCCCCAGTGAGGGGCTGGGGTGTGGCTCAGTGGTAGAGCACCTGCCTAGAATCCCCCAGTGAGGGGCTGGGGTGTGGCTCAGTGGTAGAGCACCTGCCTAGAATCCCCCAGTGAGGGGCTGGGGTGTGGCTCAGTGGTAAAGCACCTGCCTAGAATCCTCTAGTAGGTGGCTGAGAGCCTGGCTCAACAGTAGAGTGCTTTCCTAGCAAGTACAAGGCCCTGAGTTCAGTCCCCAGTACTGCAAAGGAATAAAAAAAAAAAAAACCAGGTGGACAAAATTCCTTGTAATTCTGAAATACACCCTTAGGGTGAGCGAGCCATGCTTGACTCGTTCTCTGGAAAAGGAAGCGTTTGGTGTCGGAGCTGTGATTAAATGGATCCCCGCGTCAGCGACAGAAACAAGCGCATTAGGGATGGCGCACGCGCGTTAGGGACGGCGCATCAGCCCCAGCTGTGTGCGACCTCGTTTTACTGCCCTGTGCCGTGACCTCAGCGCTACTTAAGTGGAGTTGGTGTGTTCTTTATTGCACTTACCCTATCTTTCCCCCACGGATGCCCATATTTCGTGCCACACTCCCCGTCTCTCGTCAGCCACCGTCCATTACTGTCATCCTGTCACCGCCTGGCGTCATCGCCTGGCGTCCTTGCAGTGGGTGCCAAATGGAGTTGTCCTGGTTAAATAAACTGAGTGAGACTGAGCTGCAGAGGAGAAACTAAATTCCAAATATCCGAAAGGAGCCGACAGTAACTAGGTATTAAGGTGTGCAAGTTATTAATGTAGAATACTGTACTGGGACCAGGACCCACCCTGGGAAACCGGAAATCATCACTGGCGTCTCTGGGAACTCCGCTTTCTCCACTGTGGTGTGTGGCTGTGTTTCCCATTCGTCCTTCTGTGATGAACTTTTATTTCCAGCTGCCTAACTGCAGACATAAAGATTAGGTTTTTGTGAGGGGGAGGGACTGGGGCTCAGTAGGTAGAGCTCTGTAGATGAGAGTGTGAGGCTCTGAGTTCGGATCCCTAGGACCCGTGTGAAGCTGGACGTGGTAGCATGTATCTGTAATCTCAGTGCTTCCCTGGCAAGGTGGGAATCCCCGGAAGCTTTCGGCTGCTTGACCCATCATGCACTGCAGTGAACGATAAAGAGACTCTGTCTCTAACAAGGTGAAGTTGAGGACCAGCACCCAAAGTTGGTCTCTGACCTCCACATGCATGCAGTGGCATGTGCATGCCTGCACATGCACACACATACACCACACACACACATCATACACACAAAATAAAACATTTCACGATATGGTTAATCTAACATTTCACGATATGGTTAATCTCACATCATCGGTCCTCAGCTTTGGCGGCAGGAAAGTAAATGGATCCTGGCCATTCAGTTACTCGTCGGACCTGAGAGAGTTCACCCAACCATGCCAGAAGATCGCTCTCTAGTCCACAAAGTTCAAATGGTTCTAGAACCTTCCTTACAAGGTCATTTTAAGGACGAAATGAAACTGAGTATGCTAGCACACACCCATATCGCAGTTCCTCAGAAGCCAAGGTGGGAGAATTACAAGTCCAAAGTCAGCCTGTTCTGCATAGCTAGTTCCAGGCCTGATACACACACCACACACCACACACACACACACACACACCACACACTTACACAACATACACACCCAACACACCATACACACACACACAGCTCAGTCTCTCTGGCACTCATATAAGAGTGGAAGGAGAGAACAGGATCCAGGAAGTTGTCTTCTGACCTCCACATCCATGTCATGGACACGCACACGTTCAGTTATGATAAGTGTGTTTGTTCGATTCCTGTGCTCTTGAGTCTTAGAGCCCCAGGTATCCGCTGAGTCACAGGGATCAGGTTGTGCAATTTCCCAAACAGCTGTGTTGTTTTACACCTGCCTCACCTTGCTCTGTGTGACTGTTCAGTTGCCACACAGCTCACACACTGGAGTTTTAAATCTTCACCGTGCTAAATGATGTGTGTGTGTGCCTGTGTGTGTGCCTGTGTGTGTGTGCCTGTATGTGTGTGTCTGTGCCTGTGTGCCTCTGTGTGTGTGTCTGTGTGTGCCTGTGTGTGTGTGCCTGTGTGTGTGTGCCTGTGTGTGTGTGCCTGTGTGTGTGTCTATGTGTGTGTGCCTGTGTGTGTGTGTGTGTCTGTGCCTGTGTGCCTCTGTGTGTGTGTCTGTGCCTGTGTGCCTCTGTGTGTGTACCTGTGTGTGTGTCTGTGCCTGTGTGTGTGTGTGTCTGTGCCTGTGTGCCTCTGTGTGTGTACCTGTGTGTGTGTCTGTGCCTGTGTGTGTGTGCCTGTGTGTGTGTGTGTCTGTGCCTGTGTGTGTGTGCCTGTATGTGTGTGTCTGTGCCTGTGTGCCTCTGTGTGTGTACCTGTGTGTGTGTCTGTGCCTGTGTGTGTGTGCCTGTGTGTGTGTGTGTCTGTGCCTGTGTGTGTGTGCCTGTATGTGTGTGTCTGTGCCTGTGTGCCTCTGTGTGTATGTCTGTGTGTGACTGTGTGTGTGTGCCTGTGTGTGTGTGTGTCTGTGCCTGTGTGCCTCTGTGTGTGTGCCTGTGTGTGTGCTTGTGTGTGTGTCTATGTGTGTGTGCCTCTGTGTGTGCCTGTGTGTGTGTCTGTGTGTGTGCTTATGTATGTCTCTGTGTGTGTGTCTATGTGTGTGTGTCTCTGTGTGTGCCTGTGTGTGTGTCTGTGTGTGTGCTTATGTATGTCTCTGTGTGTGTGTCTATGTGTGTGTGTCTCTGTGTGTGCCTGTGTGTGTGTGTGTCTGTGCCTGTGTGCCTCTGTGTGTGTGCCTGTGTGTGTGCTTGTGTATGTGTCTGTGTGTGCCTGTGTGTGTGTCTATTGTGTGTGCCTCTGTGTGTGCCTGTGTGTGTGTATGTGTGTGTATGTGTGTCTGTGAGTGTGTGTGTGTTTGTCTGTGTGTGTGTCTATGTGTGTGTCTGTGTGTATGTGTCTATGTGTGTGTCTCTGTGTGTCTCTGTGTGTGTCTGTGTGTGCTCATGTCTGTGTGTGTGCCTGTATGTGTGTGTATGTGTCTGTATGTGTATCTGTGTGTGCGAGTGTGTGTGTGCCTGTGTGTATTTGTGTGTGTGTCTGTGTATATGTGTCTCTGTGTGTGTGGGTCTATGTGTGTGTCTGTGTCTGTGTGTGTGTTTGTGTATGCGTTGTCTGTGTGTGTGTGTGTGTGCCTGTGTGTGTGTGTATGTCTGTGTGTGTGTATGTCTGTGAGTCTGTGTGTGTCCATGTGTCTGTGTGTGTGTATGTGTGGGTACATGTATGCCACAGCGTGTATTGGAGATCAGAAGACAGCTTTGTATGCTGGTTCGTACTTCCCACCTTGTCTGAGGCTGAGTCTCTTGTTTGCTGTTGCATACACCAGTCTGCTGGTCCAAGAGCATCCCGAGATCTGTTTGTCTCACACTCCCATCTCACTGGAGGAGCACTGAGCTTACAGATGCACACTATCATGGGCTCTGAGGATTTGAACTTGGGTCCTTGTTCTTGCACAGCAAGCATCTTCCCCACTGAGCTGTCTCACCAGCCTCCCACCCCCGCCAGTTGTACTTTGCATAGCCCCACCCCTGGAGTTGTAATTTGCATGGCCCCACAGTGGTGTTGTAATTTGCATGGCCCAATGACAAATGGCATGGAGCAGTTTCGCCTGCATTTATTGGCCATTTGTGACTCTTCTTTTCTGAAATGCCTGTTTAAACCTTTGCACATTTTTTATTGGGTTATTCATCCTTAAAGCTTTTATGTGAACAGTATTTTGTCAGCTGTATGTCTTGAAACTATTTTCTCCAAGTGTACAGTCTCCCTATTCATATTATTAGTAACATTTCTGATATGCAATTGCTTATTTTGATGAATTTCTTCCCCAAATTGTGGCTCGGTGCTTTCTGGAGTGTTCTGAGATAATCTTTGCAAATCTTGTAATTACAGAGATAGTTTTATGCCAGGTGTGATGGTGCACACACTGGTAATCCCAGCATTCAGGAGACGGGGCAGGTGAATGGGGAGATGGAAGCCATCCTGGGCCAAATAGAGAGGCCTCCTCTCAAACACACAGTTAAAGTCTTCTGTTTTCTTCCTGGGAAATTGTAGCTTTGTGTTTGACTGCTAAGCCTGCAATCTGGGGCTGCTTAGGAGATGTCTGTCAATCATGTGCTTGCAATACGAGGTCCTGAGTAGGGTCCTCAGCAGCATGTAAAAGCTGGGCCTGCAGAAGCAGAGACAAGAGGAGCCTCATCAGCCAACCAGCCTAGCCAATGAGTAAGCTCCAGATTTAGTAACAGACCCTGTCTCAAAAACTAAAGAAATTGGGCAGGAGAGTGGCTCGGTTTTCACACACAGGCACATACATGTGTACACACGCACACACACACACACATGCACACTCACACATGCACACACGCCTGCACACACATGCACACACCAAAACCTAAAGCCTTGGCTTACATTGCTTTGTGTCCAATAGGAGTTGTGAATTGAGGTTCGATTTCCCCTGTGGATATGCGCTTGCTTCAACTCCCAGTTTGAAAAGCCTTCTCTTATGGGCACTAAATGCCCTTGTCAAAAATTAATCAACTCTATAAATATAGATTCACTTTCAGACTCACCATAATAACTGATAATGGCTTCTCCATCTGCTTTCTCCACTTACTATTTAGCCTGACCCCCAAACCACACTCACTATATCGTGATTAGTGTGGCATCCCAGCAGCCCTTGAAATCAAGTCAGATAAGTCCCTCAGTTTTATCCCTCTGGCTCTGCAGAGTCTCTTGCTTCTCTTTCCTTCTTTAGTGCAGTGTATGTGGAACATACACATGCGTGTGCAGGTTCACACACACACATGCAGGCAGGCGGAGGCCAGAGCAGGATGTCAGGTGTCTTCCTCTGCCACTCCCTGCGAAGTCAAGTTCTCACTGGGCCAGAAGCCTGCCTGGCTGATCGACGAGCTCCAGAGACCTGCCTGACTCCACTCACCCCAGAGTGCCAGGTGCAGCCATGCCCAGATTTTCACACAGGCTCTTCAGATTCAAACTGGGATCCTCCTGCTTGAAGAGCAAGCACTCTGAATCACTGGGCCTTCTCTCTCTTGCTTTTCTGTTATTGTTTATATAATAGTGGGAAGTGCTTTGTGAATCTTGGTAAGTTTCAGGATCTTCTTGAGACTTGTAGGTTTGGTGTACTTCCTGAGTCTTACAAGCCTCCCTCCTCTCTTCAGGAAATAGCTTTATTTCAGAGGAAATAGTGACAAATCAAGTGGATACTGAATTTTACCTAATGATTTATTTCTGCCATCTACTGATGGCAAGCCTGAGGACACATGTTCAAATCTCCAGAGCCCATGTAAAGCTGAATTCAGTAATGTGTGTGTGTAACCCCAGCTCTCCTAAGGCAAGATGGAGGCAGAGACAGGAGAATCCCAGGAAGCTCTAAGACCAGTGAACCAGGCAGGCACAGCAACAAACGAAAGACCTGGAACAGCTAATTAGCATAGGCAGCCATAAACATAGACTGTCACAACCCGAAGTTGTCTTCTACCTCCTACACATGTCATGGTATTTACATGCCATTCTTAGACACACACTCACATCACAAAGAAACACACATGGGGGAGTTGAAAATAGAGGTAGTATTATTCTAATCTTCCATGACCTTGCTTTTTATCTACCAGTCCTAACATTTAGCAAAAGAGGACTATAGAAATGGATAAACCCCGGGGTGGGGGGAGACCACAAAGCTTTGGGTAGGCAGTTGATCACATTGCTAAAAAAACAATATGAAGACCAATTCTTAAACTGGGAAAATAATGCAGTCGAGTGTTTGTTTCACAAGCACAAGGACCCAAGTTCAATCCTCAGCACCCATATTTAAGAAAAATATGAGTGTGTTGTCCTCCCTTAGGAGATGGGGATGGGAAGATCCCTAGGTCTCACTAGCTGGCAAGCCTAGACAAACCGGTGAGGTCCAGGTCAGCGAACCACCCCATGTAGGAAATAAGGGGGGGCAGCACCGGAGGAACAGCACCTATAGTTGACCTCTGACCTCCACATACATGAGTACACACGAGGGAGTGGGGAGCACTCTACCCATTAAGAGGAAGGAGGAAGGGAGGGAGGGAGGGAGTCAGGCAGACAGGTAGGCAGGCTGGAACTCTCAGAAGCAGAGAGACACATTTGCCTTATCGTCCTTTGGTTTTACCCATGCGTGCCTGAGTTCTATGTCCCTGGCTGGAGCTCATATTTCAGATTGTGTTCTTTGTGAGTTGACCGTGTGTCTGTGACGTGCCCTTCTTGCAGCTGCCAGTGTCCCCTTGTTTCTGTTTAATCCCAACATTTTTTTTGGTGTGAGCACAGTGTTTCCCTCTGTTTATTTTACCTTAATAATTTTTAAAAGATTTCTCGTGTGTGTGTGTATGTGTGTGTGTGTGTGTGTGTGGTGTGTGAGCACTTTGCGTGTGTGTCTGTGCACCACATGAATGCAGTGCCCGTGGAGGCCAGAAGAGGGCGTCAGATTCCCCTGGAACTGTAGTCAAAGGTAGTTATAAGTCACTGTATGAGTGCTGGGACCTGAACTCGGGTCCTCTATCATTCTCTGCCGTGTTTTTTTTCAGACAGGGTCCCTCACTAAACCGGAAGCCCAGCTAGTCAGCTACACCCGCCAGCCAGTGAACCCCAGGGATCATCTTGCCTCCGTCCCACCCCCAGCCCCAGTGCTGGGATTACAGGTCCAAACCACGGCGCCTGGTTGATCTAAACATGGGTTCTAGAGGTCTGAACTCAGGTCCCCATGCTTCAACAGAAAGCGTTTTATTAACCACACCATCTCCCTGATCTTCTTGCCTTCCATGGGCACATCCAGGACTTTCCGGAGCCCCATTTGCTTCCCTCCACTGACTCATTAGCCTGACTCTGTGTTTTATCTCTGTGCTCACTGTTCCTCTGTGGCTTTTAAAGTGGCCTTTAAGTTACCCTAGACTATTCTGTAATAATGTTATATGACTTCACATATACCGTAGGATCTTACAACCACATTCATTTTGTTAACCCTCTCTCACCCTTTCCGCTATTGTCTCCGGCCAGTTTTCTACCTCTCTTATAGACTGCCCGGTACTTTATTGTCTTGGCGTTAGGCAGTCACACTTGGAAGAAATTAAGAAATCAAGAATGACTTCAGACTATTTTGTTAACTCAATACCTTCCGTATCAAAGGCTCCAGTCCTCCTTGGGCATCAAAGCTTCTCCCAGTATCATTTTCCTTCAGTCTGAGAACTGTCCCTCAACAGGGTGTGTTAGCACACATCTGTTATCCCAGCACTCGAGACACTGAGGCAGGAGGATAGAAAGTTGGGAGCCACTGTGTGTTACCGTGATAGTTTTTGTTTTCAACTTGACAGATCTAGAATCACCTAGGAGACAAACACCTGGACCTGTGTGTGAGGATTAGGTTTCTGTGAGGTAATAGGAAGAGCCACCATGAAGTGGGCAGTGCCGTTCCCCGGGCTGGAATCTCAGATTGAATAAAAGGAGAAATCAAGTTGAGCACCAGTATCCATCTCTCTCTGCTTCCTGACCGTGGGTGCGATGTGACCAGCCACCTCACACTCCTGCTGCCATTCCTTCCCACCATGATGGACTGTGCACCCTTGAACTGTGAGCCAAATAAATGCTTCCTTCCTTAAGTTGCTTTAAGTATTCTGTCGCCACAAGTAAGCTAACATCTAAGTGGGTATTGGTTAACTTCTCAGGTGGGAGATCTGTCCTGTCCCAGGACTGTCTGTTAGCTACAGGGTCACATACAGTGTCTCAGTAGAGTGTTTGTCTGTAACAGTAAAGGGCTAAGAGCAGGCTGATGCCATGCTGTGGCCTGGACAGAGGCTAAGATTTTTTTTAAGATTTACTTTTCTATGTGTACTGGTGTTTCACTTGCATATAGGATTATGTACCACATGCATGCCTAGTGCCAGTGGAGGCCAGAAGAAGGTATTAGATCCCCTGGAACTGGAGTTACAGATGATTGTGAGCCATCATGTGGGTGCTAAGAATTGAACCCAGATCCTCTAGAAGAGTAGTCCATCCTCTTAATCACTGAACCATCTTTCAAACACTGGGGACTAGGGTCTAACATTATGTTCTTACAATTAGATTCAGAGTGTCCAGGCAGGCTTGAGAAGTTGAAAGCCTAACAAGTTCCAGGTGATGCCGAAATTGATGCTGATGTTGATACTGATGCTGACGGTAGTGGTGATGCTAAAGCTGATAAAGATGTTGGTGATGATGCTGATGCTGGTGGTGGTGCTGGTGATGATAATGTTGGTGATGACACTGATGCTGGTGCTGGTGATGTTGGTAATATAGTTGATACTGATGCTGATGGTGGTGCTGATGCTAAAGTTGATGAAGATGTTGGTGATGCTGCTGCTGATGGTGGTGGTGCTGTAGCTTGTGCTGGTGCTGATACTGCATCCCACTTTGCTCATTTGAATCTGTGAGGAGGGTTTGCACAGGGCACTAAACACAGAAAGTGAAGAGAAACAGGAATGATTTTCAAAAGCTCATTTTTCTCCCAAACTTTTCATGTTTTCAGCCCAGCTGCTCCCGGTGAACTAACAACCATGCCTGAGGGCATTCAGACTATAGTACCCCAGACATGTCAGTACTGACCCAGGAAAACCCCTGCAGAGCCTCCAGGAGTCAAAACACAGGCTCTTCTTTCTTGTTCAGGTGCCAAAACCCAAATGCAGTAAGCTTCTGGGTTTTTTTGTTTTTTGTTTTTTTGTAAATCCCTCAAAAACTCTATTACTTTCCACCATAAACTTTTTTTCTAGAATGTAATGCTATGTGCTCTGACTGCAGACAAATTCTACAGTATCATGCTGCAGACTCTGAGTTCTCCTCATGTCTAACCAGTGTTCAGTGTTCACGATGCGTGAATCTGTGTGTCTGCTCCTGTGCACACAACACACAAGTGTCCAGACATAACCTCTGCACAGGTAAAAGGCACAGCCTCGAGCCATCTGAGCAGGCAAGGACTTCAAGCACAGTCATGCTGAAGACCCTGTGTGTGAGCACACTTTTGAGGACTAAGGTTATGTTAACACTGACTATATACACTTGTGTCTCCCCAGCTTGTTTGAGAGATTCACAATTGAGTTTTAATTTCAGTTTCTTGGATGATTCCCAGAATAATCTGGTTGGTTGTTGGTGTGTTCCTTGAGACAAGATCTTGCTGTGAAGGTCAGGCAATTCTGGTATTCAGTACTCACAATCTTCCTGCCTCTGCCTCTCAAGCATTGGGATTATAGGCACACATTACCACATCTGGCCTGCTAAGTCTTGATTTATTTCCGAAGTTAGTTAATTCTTGGTTTGGGGATTTTTTTAATTTATATATTTTTTTTTGGTTGGTTGGTTGGTTGTTGGTTGCCAGGGGCAAAATTCACTGCCTTACACATGCTAGGTAGGCATTGCACTATTGAGGCACACCCTCAGCCCCTCACTGGGGGATTCTAGGCAGGTGCTCTACCACTGAGCCACACTCCCAGCCCCTCACTGGGGGATTCTAGGCAGGGGCTCTACCACTGAGCCACACCCCCAGCCCCTCACTGGGGGATTCTAGGCAGGTGCTCTACCACTGAGCCACACCCCAGTCCCTCACTAGGGGATTTTAAGCAAGTGTTCTACAAGTCATCCATATCCCCAGCCCCTCCCTCACTAGGGTTCTAGGCAGAAGTTCTACTGCTAAACTACACCACCACCCCATCCACTGCACTTTGGATTTAACAATGAACTCATAGAAGGATGATGATAATGAAACTCCAGGCTTTAGAAATGCATTTACTCATTCAAATCCTGCCAGCTGTGGGGTATCATCATCCCTGTTTCCTGGAGAGGCCACAGGCAGGCACAGCTGGAGGGACAGGGCATGCTTCCAGGTGTGTAAAAGAGAGACGACATAGTCCTGCTGACCTTTTGGGCCATGATCAGAAGAAACTAAAAGATTCCCACCAGAAAGATGAGCAGGGGTCCCTCCCCCCACAGCTTCACACCTCCATCAATGGAGAAGCAGGATGGAGCCAGCCTTTTGCTCCTTGGCTCCTACCAAGCATCTCACAGTGAAGCCAAGATTTCTGAGGTCTGCTGGTGTCTCTTCAAGCTCCTTTGCAGCCAAATCACATTGTGCCTAGTCTCTCCCTACCCCCAGACAATATTCCTTTGGAAGGGCTGTAAAGAGAAGATACAACCCAGGCCACACTTACAAGTCATCAGGACCAGCCAGGGAAACAGAACTAATAGGATTTACAGACATGGGTAAATGTTCATTTTCCAAGGAACTGACTTATGCAGGGAGTTCTGTGACACACTCCTTGCAGGTTGCAGACCTTGAAAAGCTGGTGGCTGACCCACTCCAAATTCAAAGGTGTGAAAATCAGGGGGTCCAGTGGAACCCTGAAGTCCAAAGACTCCTGTTGTCTGAGGACAGGAGAAGATGAAGGTCCAGCACAAGAGATAGAACCCTCCTGAATTAATTACTTGTCTCCTTGCAGGGACAAAATACCCAGCAAAGGCAACTTAAGGGAGGAAGGGTTTATTTTGGCTCACAGTTCAAAGGTACACAGTCCATCACGGTGGGAAAGTCATGGTGCAGGAGCATGAGGGGGCTGTTCACGTGGTACCTGCCGTTGGGAAGCAGAGAGAGATGCATGCTGGTGCTCAGCTGGCTCTCAATATCTCAGTCCATGGGATGATGCTGCAAACAACCAGGGTGGGACTCCTTTCTCAGTTTATCTCATTAATGATTGGAAGTTCCAAGAAGCTGGCAGCCGAGATTAACTATCAGTCCTGACCTGCTTGTACTTCAACCCGAATAGATCCATGGTGCCCACCTGTCCTGAGAACAGCAGGTGTCCATATCAAATACCCACACCTTTCAAGACACACCCAGGAAAGTGCCCCCAGCTGTCTGAGCAACCCTCAGCTGACAAAAAAATTAACCACACATAGAATAAGCTGGCTACTGTGAGTAGAAGCACCCAGAGACCCAAGGTGGAGACACTGAACCTGGGTGAGCAGCTGTGCCTCATCCTTCTGGCCACGGACTCCTTTCTGAGGTCTAAGCTAGTTGCAGCATGTGGCCATGGGAAGGACCCGGCCAGCCCCAGGTGGACGGAGGAGGGGAAGAGTTAACAGGATGGTGGGCTCTGTTTTATGTGACTCTCCGCATCTCCACTCTGGCTTCCATGGTGACTTCATTAGCAGCAAGCTGCTAATTAAATTTCATATTTATGATCAGAAAATAAAATCATTGGACCTTTCTGAAACAGGATTTTATGAGTTTGGGCTCGGGCAGCTGAGTCAGCAGCCGAGGGCCCTGGCTGTTTAGAATCACAGTTTCAAGGCGAAAATAAATAAACCAAACAGCACCAGGATATGTCTGAGTCCCTCGGACTGGTTTGTGGCGGGCTTAAACACGACAGACCTCAACCCACTCTGAAAACGGGGCTTGTGCCTGGATGGTTGGGTTTGGAGATGCTTGGAGCTTGAGGTTTGAGCCAGCAGCACCTAGTTAAAATAAGGGTGCTGTGTCTCTGGGTCTCCGAGCTTCTTCGAGGGTGCTACGGTGCAGAGCTGGCCGCTCTGAGTAATATTTTTTCTTGCTGTGTTGGAAGCATCCTTGCTGTCAGGCTCAGACTCACAACCCGTGGTTGAGCACGCCGGAAGTGTTCCAATGCCACTTCCTTTTTGTGTGGGATCCAGTGGTTGCCACTTTCCTTGAGGGGTTTCCAGGGCACCCCACCCCTACTTGTGACTTCTGGGAGCTTCTCCGCTGCTGCCAGTGAGAGAGGTTAAACCACATGGGTTGATTTTCTCACAGCATGAAGTTAGAGGTCCCAAATCAAGGTGTCTTTGGCTTTGGGGGCATGAACCCTGCTGTCTCTTCCAGCTCTGTTGCTTTGTTTGTAACAAGGTCTCCCTGTATAGCTCAGGCTGGCCTCAAACTCAACTCATGATCTTCCAGCCTCAGCCTCCCAAGTGCTGGGATTACTGGTACACAGCACCATGTGTGACTTGTTTTCCAGCTTGTTATCTTTTAGTGTATGTGTGTGTTGTATGTGAACTTATGTATGTTTGTGACATAGTGTGTATGTGTGCTTGTATATATGTGTGTGCATGTGTGTATGCATATATGTGTATGTGTGTGTGCATGTGAGTATGCATATATGTGTATGTGTGTGTGCATGTGTGTATGCATATATGTGTATGTGTGTGTGCATGTGTGTATGCATATATGTGTATGTGTGTGTGCATGTGTGTGTGCATATATGTGTATGTGTGTGTGCATGTGTGTGTGCATATATGTGTATGTGTGTGTGCATGTGTGTGTGCATATATGTGTATGTGTGTGTGCATGTGTGTGTGCATATGTGTATATGTGTGTGCATGTGTGTGTGCATATGCGTGTATGTTGTATGCGTGTGTCTGTGTATTTGTGTGTGTGTATGCGTGTGTCTGTGTATTTGTGTGTATGTGTATGTGTATGTATGTATATGTGTGTGTGTGCATTCTGTGTGTGTGTGTGTGTGCTTATGTGTGTGTATGTGTGTGTGCAGAAGCCAGAGGAGCATGTACAAGTGTCTTTCTCTATCACTCTCCACCTTATTCTGTATAGATAGGGTCTTGTTACTGAGCCTGGAGCTGAGCTGGTGAGCAACAAGTCCCAGCAATCCTCTGTCTCCATGCCCCACATTGCTGGAGTTACAAGCACAAACAACCATGCCTTGTTTTTATGTGGGTTCTGAGAATCCAAACTGAGGTCCTCAAATGCTCTTCTGCATTGAGTCACACCCCCAGCTCCCACTTCCAGCTTTTGGTAGCTCCTGATCCAGTGTCAGCCTCCATCTCCATTTCCCTTCTCTGGGTCTGTGTCATTTCCTCTTCTAATCATACACCTGACCCTGGATTCAGGTCCAGTGTAGTCCCATCATAATGACATCTGCAAAGGACCCATTTCCAACTAAGGTCAGATTCTCTGTGGACATGAATTTAGGAAGAAACGCCATTCAACCCCTGTGTCAGTTACTTTTCTCTTCACTAGCACCAACATGCCTGAAAAGAAGCGACTTAAGTGGGGGAAGGGTTTATTTAGGCTTACAGTTTGATGAGATACGGGTCCATCACAGTGAGGAAGACATGGTGGCAGGAGTGAAGAGGCCAAGCCAGTCAGGACACAGAGAGTGACCAGGAAATGAGGTGAGGGTCAAAGCCCACCCACAGTGGCCCACTTCCCCCCAGCAAGGCCCTGCTTTCTAAAGGCTTCACAACAGCGCCACCAGCTGAGAAGAAAGTATAGAAACACAATGGGCCTGTGAGGGACATTTCACATTCAAACCACAGCCCCCAAATGAGAGGTCCAGCTGAAAGGAAAGGTTGGAAGCAAGAAGAAGTGGGAAGTGCAGGACATACAGAGTCAAGAACCCAGTGTTACCACCTGTGCAGGGAGAGCTGGGAGAGTTTCCAAAGCTGGATGCTCCAAGTAACAAGATTGCTCTTAGGCTAGCCAACATCCATCCTGCGATTGACATGCCCACTACGTGGTGTGTTTCCACAAGAAATGACAACATATGTTCACTTGAAGACGTATGTAAGAGTTTTCCAGTCAAGCACTGACCCCAAACGTCTACTGACAGATGAACCAATAAATAACTGTGTTGTGTGCATCAGCAAGCTACTGCTCAGACAGCCTACTGATGCATAGTGGACCCAGTGAGTGCTAGGGAGTGGTGGTGATGATGTTGGGGGGGCCTAGGGTGCTGTGGGATCTGTGTCCACTAACAGCAAAGTCAAGAGGAGGAGAGACGAGAATACTGTGTGTACCTGTAGACAGAGCCTCTTTTCTGGGAGGAAGGCTGCTCCTTCCTAGATAGAGAGTCCTTGATGTCCTGGGAGAGGATCTGGCATGGCAGCAGGAGTCAGTGCACAGGACACGGTCACCAAGGATGCTGAGGAAGAGAGGCTCCTGGCCTGTTCCTTGCATCCCTTCTGCCACCCTTGGCTAATGCACCCCAGTTCTCTGTGCCCCCCCGGGGGGGCCGTATAGAGGACAACCCCTCCTGGTCCGCAGCCTCTTCCTCACCCAGGAGCTCAAATCACTCATAAACTCCACTCAGGCAATTGTTTGAACCGTTGATGTTTGGAGGGGGTTCTTTGGTTTTCCTTCCTTTTTCTTGTATTACTTTTTTCGTGCGTGTGTTGTGTGTGCGTGCGTGTTTGTTCACACATGCACACCAGTGTGTATGCAAGTGTGTGCGTGTGCATGCAGAGGGCAGAGGTCAATGTCAAGTGTCTCCCTCACTGATTAGCTAGGTGGCTAGCCAGTGAGAAGTGAGGATGTCTCTCCCCACCCCCCAGCACTAGGATTATAAGTGTTGTAAGCGCGCCATGTGTCTGGCTTGGGGTTTGTTTGTTTGTTTGTTTGTTCCTGTGTTGGGGGCAGAGTCTCACACTATAGCGTCAGGCTCGCTGCCTTAACTTCCCAGCAGCTAGGATGTCAGATCTGTACCACCACATCCGTCTTCGGGTCCTGCTAAGAATAAAACAAAAAGAGAAGTATACAGCCCACCACAGCCTCCCTCTGCGCTTTCTAAAAATAGAGGCAGCCTCCTCAGAGTGGGGTGCCTGTGTGGGCTTCCGGGGAAGGCTGCGGCAGCCTGCCAGAGTCAGCACATTCCAGGTGCCTTGCACCCTGCAGCAGCGGACAGGGAATTTGAGAGACTCAGGGACAGATGCCCCTGCAAGGCCCGGGACACAGCTGGTATGCAGACTCGTGAGTAGATTTCCCCCACAATCCCTCTGTGGCCTGTATGCGCAGAGCTTGCGACGATGTGTCCGGCTTTACTAATGTCGGTCTCCACAGCGGGTCCTTTTGCTCTTGTCTATGCGTGTATGCTTGGGGTGTTCAAATATGTCCCTTCTTGTTTTGTCCCTCAGTGCGTGGGATAGGGCCTCGGGCTTTACACATGATGGGCAAGCTCTTTACCTTTGAGCTATACACATGCCCCAACCCTGGGCTTTCTGCAGTGGGGACTCACCGTGTAGCCCAGGTTGGCCAGATAACCTCCTGCCTCTTCCTTCCCGGTGTTGGGACAACAGGCTTGTACCACCACGTGTGACCCCCTACAAAGTAAGAGGTCACATGGGATACGACATCTCAACTGCCAGGGTCCCTACATCACACTGGGCTTGGCTTGTGCAGAGTCCAGAATTGACCAATGAAAGGTTCCCCACAAACTGTGATGTTCCATGGGAACAATATGTTCCCGTTGCTCCTGCTGTCACAGGTGGCTGCCTGGTTTCTTCTGACTGAGCACGCTGTCACAGTTGAGAAGTAGGGTCAGTGCCCGGAGTATGTTTCTGGAAGGCTGGAGATGTTTGAGGCTCGCACTGGGGAGGAAGAGAGGAAGTATGTCATGTCTGTTTCCAGAAGCGTCTCTCAGAAATGTGGCTCCCAAGCCTGGTGGCTCCACAGAGAGGTGACCCTCTCTTCTGGGGGGAGAATTCTTTCCCACCCACCCCCAGCACCATCAGCTGGTTCCTGTAGGGTCGCTTCCACTTGTACATGTGAGGAGTTGACTCAGGTGTTGGTGCTGTCCAGCAGAATATCCAAGGCCACCCTGGAACACTCGAGAGCCACATCAAGAACACGGTGCTCGAGAGCCACATCAGGCATGTGTAGGTTGAGCCACTTCCTCAGAAGCCCAGAGCAAGACTGGGAACCCCAAAAATGTCCTCCCTCTGCGAGCCATTGGAGCCACCTAGAATGTTTGATCTGAGCTAAAGGCTCATGGAATGTCTTGAGAACACAGCTTGAAGAGATTTCAGAAGAGGCCGAGGAGATGGCTGGGTAGCTAAACCACTTGTCTCGTGAGGACGAAGACCTCAAGTTCAATCCCCAAAACCCACTTTAAGAAGTAAAACCAGAGAGGGTGGTGGTGGTACACGCCTTTAATCCCAGCACTCGGGAGGCAGAGGCAGGCGGATCTCTGTGAGTTCGAGGCCAGCCTGGTCTACAGAGTGAGTTCTAAGACAGCCAGAGATACAACAGAGAAACCCTGTCTCAAAAAAAAAAACGTTAAGCAGACATATTGTCTCATTCTTGTAACCCCAGCTCAGATAAGATGGGAGGTGAAGACAGGAGGGTCCCTGGAGATTGAAGGCAGCTGACCTGCTCACTTGGTGAAGTCCCAGGCCAATAAGAGGCCCTGTCTCAGAGGAAGGCACTTAAGGAATGACACCTGAGGTTGTTCTCACACACTCACACACACACACACACACACACACACACGCCTGTGCACCTTCACACACAGGTGCACCCACACATGTGCACACTTATGCACAAAAGAGAGTGCCTTTAGAAGCCTCAAGAGCTTTCCTTATTTTATTTTTATTTTTTTGCCAGACAAGAGGCTGCAGCTGGCTTTTACGGGATTAAAGTAACTTCAGTGTATTGAAAAGTTGACCGGAGCTGTGGTGGCTCACACCTTACGTGTCTCAGAACTCGGGAGCCTGAAATGGAAAGGTCACAAGTCAGAGGCCAGCCTGAGCGACTTAGTGAATTCCAGGCCAGCCTAGGTACAGAGGGAGACCCTGTCTCAAAAGAAAAAAACAAAGGAAGGAAGGAAAGGAGGGAGGGAGGGAGGAAAGGAGGGAGGGAGGAAGGAAGGAAGGAAGGGGAAGGGAAGGAAAGGGAGGGAAGGAGGGAGGGAGGAAGGGAGGGAGGGAGGAAAGAAGGAAGGAAGGAAGGAAGGAAGGAAGGAAGGAAGGAAGGAAGGAAGGAAGGAAGGAAGGGGAAGGGAAGGGAGGGAGGGAGGGAAAAGGAGAGAGAGAGAGATTGGGAGGCGGGATAAGTTAAGTTGGGAGTTGGCGAGATTGCTCAGGCAGCTAAAGTACTTGGCATACAAGCAAGGGCATCAGAGTTCAGATCCAGAACCCATGTAAAGGCCAGGGGGTGTGGCCAGCAGGTGTGGCAACCTGCTTATACTTCCAGCCTCAAAAGGTGGGCACAGGGAATGCTTGGGGCAAACTGGCTCTCGAGACTAGCCATTCGGACGCGCTCTGGGTTTGATTGAGAGACCCTGCCTCAATGAATAAGGCGGACGAGACATTCCCCAACTTACACCTCAGACTCCAACACACGTGCGCACATAAAAAGAAAGAAAGAAAAACAAAAAAGCCAGCAGGGCTTGAAATTGGCTTTGAAATAAGCACACAGTACATCTGCGCCAGACAAAGTCACGCTATGGCGCAGATAGTTTAGGGTCCACCTCCGTTGTCACACGTCCAGGTGGAGCCCAGCCTGTGGCTCCTGTAAATCTGCAAGCCAGTTCACTGGGTGGATTCACTGATGCCCCAGACAGAGAGGAAAAAGGCCTGGAGTCAGGAAGAATGTTTCCCACAGCCCTGAGCCGGGTCAAGCTGACCTACAGTTTCAGAGTGTACTTCTGACAGGCTCCTTATTTTATCACTGGGGATCCTATTGTTGGCATACACGTAAAAGGCTACATGGTTGGCATCTGACTTCTTGTCATCCGTCTGCATGTCAAGAGGTCAGAAGTGGTCCCTGGGCATAGAGTCCCAAGTTCGCTCGCTTGCATTCAGAGTCTGTGTGACGGGTTTTCAGCACCGCTGAGGTATAGGAAACATTGAACATGGAAAAGGTGCTGTGGTCTTCTGTTTATTAATCTGTGTCTGTCTGTCTGTCTTTGTTTCTCTGTGTGTCTCTGTTTCTTTCTGTCTCTGTATCTCTATCCTCCCCCCCCCCCGTCTCTCTCTCTCTCCTCTCCTCTCCTCTCCTTTTCTCTCACTACGTAGCTCTGGTTGGCCTGGAACTCTATGTAGACAAGGCAGTTCTTGAACTCATAGAGATCCACCTGCTCTGCCTCCCCAGTGCTGGGATGAAAGGCCTTCACACCATGCCTGGAAATCTAATACTTCAATAAAAAAATATATAAAGGAAGTAGGAAGGTAGCTTTACACTATACATAGATCATTCAAAGGGGAAAGAGGCTGTCTCTGCCTTAAGAAAAAAAATAGGAGTATCCTAAGATGGCTCACTCCTGACACCTCTCTGTACCCACACAGGTGGAAAGTGTGAATCAAATTTTTGTTTTGCTTTAAAGTTTCAAGATCACCGGTGGCTTTAAAGCAGGTGAGCAGGTCTCCGGGAAATTACTCAAATTCTGTTCAAGTGCTTTGTGGTCCCAGGAGTTCTCCACGGAAGGGATGCATGTAACCAGACAGCTATGGCCTTGGCCGGCTCGCCCTGCACTCGCCCCCGCCGCCCCCACGAGCTCCCTTCCTGTTTCCTTTCCCCATTTCTCTTTCCCTTTCTCACCCTTGCACCTGTTTGTGCTAAATAAGACTGAGTTCCTGTTCCCTCTCTCTCGAAAGCTTAGAGGCTATCTGTCCCCTAAACACACACACACACATACACACACACACACACATGAACACATGCACACACACACATACACTCACACATGAACACACACACATGAACAGTGCACACACACACACATGAACACATGCACACACACACATACACTCACACATGAACATACACACACACATGAACAGTGTGCACACGCGCACACACACACACATGAACACATGAACACATGCACACACACACATACACTCACACATGAACACACACACACACATGAACAGTGCGCACACGCACACATGAACACATGCACACACACACATACACTCACACATGAACACACACACACACATGAACAGTGTGCACGCGCACACACACACACACACACACACATGAACACATGAACACACACATGCACACACACACATACACTCACACATGAACACACACACACACACACACCAGATGCTTCTTTCCCACATCTGCCTTACCTCCATCCTTGCCCTCAGCAATTCCAAGTTCTCCTGCGTCGCTTCCCCCGAGGGACCTCAGGTTTGAAAAACCATAGGCATTCTCCATTGACAAGCTATGGGGCCACCCCCCTGAGCACAAAGACCAGCACCCAGTTCCCCTCATCTGCAGCATCCTCTCTCCCATTGTCTGTGTCTTAAATAAAAAACGATGATACTTGTGGCCAGGTTGTCTTGGGGTTAGGTGCACGTGGGTTTCCTTCGTCCCTGTTCCTGTGAGGACCAGAAAGTGTGGCAGCATTTATCTTCATTTACAGCAGTGAAATCTGCAGAGCCTCGCACCCACCAATTGTTTTCTCCACTTTTTGTTTTCTTTGTGTGCATGCACTTATTGGTGAACACCAGAAGAGGGCTCAGATCCCCTGAAACTAGAGCTACAGTTGATTGTGAGCCACCCAGTATGGGTGCCGGGCCCTCGGCTAGGCTAATACGCAAACACGAGATGTCCGTGCACTTTACTAACTGAGCAATCTCCCCAGCCCAACATTCGCCGTTGTTCTTAAAGGTGGACATTTTGGTAGCATTTCATAGATTCACAAAATTTGGCAGCCATCGCTCTTACCTAGTTTCAAAATAGCTTCCTGAATGTGTTGGGGAGAAGGGGGCATGTGATGTGTGTGTGTGTGTGTGTGTGTGTGTGTGTGTGTGTGTGTGTGTGTGTGTGTGTTGTACATACACTTGGAGGCCAAAAGTCTACCTCGAGTGTTCTACACCTTATTCTATTCCTTATTATTTATTTATTTATTTATTTGTTGTTTATAAGAGAAAAAGAAAGAGCATGATACACTGTATGTATGGAAGTTGGGACAACTTGCTGGAGTCTGCTCTCTCCTTCCACCACATGGGTCCTGGGATAGCCATCCATAGCCAACAGCAGAGAGGAATAAATGCATGCTCATTTGCTTGTGCTCAGTTCCCTTCCTAAGGAATGGTGCCACCCACAATGGGCAGATCTTCCTTGATCAATTAACATAATCAAGACATTCCCTTGAACAACCATCACCTCTACCTAGTTACAAAATATCTTCCCGTGTGTGTGGAGGGGTGGTGAATGTGCACTTACACGTTTGTGAATATATGTGTATGTGTACATGTGCATGTGCTTACATGTGGAGATCTAAAGTCTCCTTCGGGTATCTTCTTCAATTGCTCTCTACAGTTTTGTATTTATTTATGTATGAGAGAGAGAGAGAGGTAGGGAGAGAGAGAGAATGCTACAACATGTAATATGGAGGTCAGAGGACAACTTGCTGGAGTTTGTTCCACCATGTGGGTCCTGGGGACAGACGTGCTTCAGGTGTAGAGCAATAGAAAAAGACAACCAGTACCAACATTTGGCCTCCACGTGTACATGCACAAGTGAGAGCATACACAGACACATACGCACGCGCGCACGCACACACACACACACACACACACACACACACACACTTATATATATACTCGATACAAATGTGGCTTTTCCTTTTGAGTATTTCCGGTCCTCACTTTCAATAACTCTTGGATGTGCAGAGCAGAGCCCACTACCCTGCTTCCTGCATCTCTGGGTTTGCCCTTTATATTCTTTGCCAGCAAATTGTTTCCCTCCTTGTAATGTTTATGTGGCATCATGTGTCAAAACCACATTCTTTTTTACAACCGGGTAATATTTTACACAAGCACAAGCTCCCTTTGTTTTGGATGTCAGTGGCTTTGTGGGTCTGGAACTTGGGGACCATGCAGAGACAGATAATGGGAGGCAGGAGGAGAAGGGAAGGCAGTACCCAGGTGCCAGACGCACTGGAAGAACCAGAGGTGCTTAAGATGCCCCTGCTCGTGTTCCCAGTTCACCCCGTTGTCTACTCTGTGCTGGCTGAACCAGAGCTGGCCCTTCCAGGAAGCTAGTTAGAGAAGCCGGCAGCTACTGCCAGCCTTCCTGAGCTGCTATTTGGCTCTGCTCTGGAACACATTACAGCAATTAATTACATCCAACCCTTGATTATCTCAAGTAATAGGGGACAGAATAACAGAGCTAATTGAAGATCTGGGGTGTGGGGATGGAGGGGGCCTGTTCCATGGGAGAGCTATTTACTTTGTGGTTAATTACCAGTAAAGAAACCCTTTCTGGTCCCCCACTCTCTCACACACGCACCATCTCTCTCCCATGCTGAAGCCTAACATTTAATTGGATTCAAAAGCCTATTTTTGTTCCCAACATAGTGGCTGCTCAATTAATGCATTTAACTAGCAGGTTCCCCTGGAAGCACCTTGGCAGAGCTTTGGGGGATGGGAAAACGGGCCAGTTTCTGAGGCTGCCTACTCCTCCATGGGACTATGCTCCTTGTTACATTCATGGTGGGATCAAGAGATCCACATGACGGCATCAGGCCAGGTTCTTCTACAAAAGCTGCCTCCAGGCATACAGAAAGAGGATAAAGGGGGCAGATGGGCAATCCAGAACCTCCACACAAGGGCTGCCCGTCCAGACTTTGAGAAATGGCTGGTGGCTGTTGCTCTCAGCGGTGCTGTCTCCCTGCAGGCACGTGAACACATAGCTACTTCTCTCCTGCTCTTGTCCAGTTAAGAACTAAGAGCCTCTGCCATGTTCTGCCATCCCCCAACACCAGCATTTTGCCTGTCCACTTTCCTCCCAGGAAGTCCAGCCAAGACTAAACCCATCCTGGATCAGAACACAGACACCCAAGCATGAATGCACAGAATGGCAGCTGGCTGGCTGTCTCTATAGCTCCTGGATACAATGGCCACAGCCTCCTCCTAGCTATGGCCTGCTCTGCCCTGGTGTCTGTTGCTGGTTTATTAGTGAGTCATCCCACCCTCCGTCTCCGAGATGGATTGAGGGCCAACAGCGCTCAGGTGGCACAGTTCAAGGGCATCCCCACACAGGTCTCCAGGAATATCTCTCCCAAAACTCACCTAGTAACAGTGACACAGCAAGGGAGCAAGTAGTTAGTTCCTTGCAGTCAGGAAAATGCTGGCTGGTGTCTGGTTGTCAGTTCTCTAAGAATTAGATTCCTACAGTGAGCTTGGGATGTATCTCAGCAGTAGATGGCCTGCCTAGAATCCCCCAGTGAGGGGTTGGGGTGTGGCTCAGTGGTAGAGCCCCTGCCTAGAATCCCCCAGTGAGGGGCTGGGGTGTGGCTCAGTGGTAGAGCCCCTGCCTAGAATCCCCCAGTAAGGGGCTGGGATGTGGCTTAGTAGTACAGTACTGGTTTGGGAAGTGCAAGGTGTTTTAGGTTCTATCTCAGCATGGAAGAGAGAAAGAAAGAAAAAGGAAGGAAGGGAGGAAGGAAGGAAGGGAGGGAGGGAGGAAGGAAGGAAGGAAGGAAGGAAGGAAGGAAGGAAGGAAGGAAGGAAGGAAGGAAAAGTTAGTTGCTAGGATCCCACAAAGGAAACCAAGCTCTATAACCCTCCCCCCCCATTGAGCACAGGCCCTTTTACAAGGCTGCAGAAAGCACTCGTCCATTCTGATGCCACCCAGGGCAGGAGCACACCACAGACACCCATCTCTTCCTGGGGGTGTGGTAAAACATAGTATTTTGGGAAGGTGCCCACAGAGTACCCAGGTTGTGGGACGGTTGCTGGCTCCTCTTTACTCTCCTAGTAAGGATGGTTGTGACAAGCAGGCTGTGTCCCGCAGGTCAGACACTGAAGCGACGTCTCTTGTAGGCTTCAGGCTCATGACTGATGAAGAAGGAGAGATGGATTGGCACTTAGCTGCAAACTGCAGGCACAGCAAAACACAGGGGACAAACGAAGGGCGCGGGAGCCCAGAGGCAGGCTGTGGCGGCAGCAACCCTCCCCACACGTGGGGCTTGGGGAAGAAGGTCTCATCGGCCGAAGGGAAGCCATGACAAGGAAAAGAAAGCCAGTGCTTACCCATTGGAAATCAATCAGCTCATTAATATTAAACGCCCACTTATGTAAGATGCTTGCTAAGCCACGGGGCGTACGGGGAAAGAGGAGAGAGGCCCTCACCTGGAGATAGCTACACAGTAGATAGAAAAAGATACTGACATCCCCAGGTAAGGGGATTTCGAGTCCAAGACCCTGGCAGAATGACAAGGACAGCGCTTCCGATTTCCCGTAAGTTCTCCCGAGGAAGGAAGGAATTGGTACAGGACATTGCAGAGACACCCTTGCTCTGTCTCTGGCTCTCAGTTGACGTGTTGGTGCTGTTGCTAAGCGTCCAGGTTGTTGCTATTCATCTAGCTTAACAAACCAATCAAAGAGGGCTCAGAGAGGTTGAGTAACACACCCAAGCACCCAAGGTCACACAGTAGGCAACGTCAGAACTACAGTTCCAACCCAGGGTTCTCTTCTTTGTCCTGTCCTTTCCGATAGGACACAGAGGGGAGCTGTCCAGGTCTTTGAGTTTGACTTCCTTCCTGTTTGCTTAGTGTAAGATTCTGTGTTCCTTCCCTCACACTCCACCCCTCTTTAGAGCTCACCTGTAAGCACAAACACAACTGACCTGAAGCTCTCACTGGGCGGGAGATCTATCTTCCTTTTTTGTGACTATTCTGCCCACGGGACCCAGACACCCAACTAAGTCGACAACAGAAAGGACCTCAGGTCACAACATCCTTGAACAGGACCCACCTCCTTCTTATTCTGCTGCCTGGAAATGGATCCACTGAACACACAGCTGAGAACATGAATCTATGACATCACTGGAACACTCTGAGGGAGTGATGAAGACTGAGGCCCAAACAAAGCCCAGGACATCTGCTCCCCGCACCCAGGGTTAGCCGGACCTAAAGGCCTCTTGAGAAAGATCTTGGTGCCTAGGACTGGGGATGAGGTGAAGTGCTCACCTGGCAATCTCGGAGCCCTGGATTCCATCCCCTGCCCTGCACAAACCAGGTGTGGGGCCGCAAACCTGTAATCCCAGCACTTGGGAGGTGGAGGCAGGAGGATCAAACTCATCCTTAAATATATAGTGAGTTTAAGATCAGCCAAGATTACTTGAGGACCTACCAGGGACATAGACAGACAGACAGACAGCGAGGAAGGAGGAGGAAGGAGGAAGAGGAGGAGGAAGGAAGGAGCAGGAGAAGAGACAGAGACAGAGAGGGACCAACCTTGGAGTCCCATGCAACAATAGCAAAAGCCACTTCTGAGTCCCCTCCTGGACACTTTCTTGGTGTGGCTGAGGGGAGCTGGGGTCTCTTGCCTCAAATATATGAGGACCCCGGCATGATAATGGAAAAACTAGAAAACCAGAGGACCCAAATCAGGTGTAGTGGCACACACCAGTAGTCTGGGCACTGGAGGCTGAAGTAGGAAGATGGCTGTGAGTTCGAGACAGTGCTGGGCTGCGCAGCGAGTCTAGGTCAGCATACACGGTATAGCAAGGCCTTGTCTAAGAAAACAAATAAATCAATAAATAGGAACAGAGAGAGGGAAAATGTAAGAGAGAGCCCAATCCAGCACCCTGTGTGTTAGAGTTGAGGCCTACACTAAACCAGCTATCAACCCAGTTGTTGGGAAAAGTTGGCTGAGCTCTCTTCAGACACGCGGAAATGTGTTGGGAAGTACAAACTACAGTCATCTGCCCTGTGATATTTCATAGCACGTGTGGCCCAGCGGCTGGAACAGCACGGAAAATCAATCGCCACATCGATTCTCCACAGAAGTTCAGGGCATCTTATAAATGCAAAAGCGAGGTCAGCCCAGTCTGCGAGCTACCACCCGAAGGGACTGGGGGCTTGGGGGGGCAGCACCCCAGCCACAGAGCCAGCTCTGGCCTGAGAGATAAACGTCACTGATGCTGTAGACTGGCCCTGTGATGTGCCCAGATTCGCATCTGCCCCCCCCCCCAAACACAGGTAGCCCGGGGCTGCAACCCAAGCAGCCTGGGCCTGCGCTCCTCGCTCCTCCCCGTCCTTGGCTCTCTGCCTTCCCGGCAGCTTTTCCTCCCAATGATGAAGTGAGTGACTATGGCTAAACGATAAAGGATTGTGGGAATGAATGAATGAATGAATGAATGAATGAATGAGTAAACAGTGGCCGAATGAGTAAGTGAGAGCGAGCACAGCCCAGGTCACTCTGGAATATGCTCTTCCCCGGGCTTTGCAGGATCTCGCTGAGCGTTGTCCAGAGGCCTGGCCTTATCCTCCATCTTGATCTTGTCACACCTCCCCGAGGCTCCGGTGCCCACAGAGGTGGGTGTGGAGAAGATGTAAGGGGAAGATTTAAGAATCCTGCTGCCCTCCTCGGAGGTGGGGCTCCTATTGGATGATGCCGGTGACCTTTTCTATGCAATTCGGGACCGTCCGACCTTTTCTCTTAGCAGGTTATCAGGCCCACCCCAGACATTTATGCGCCAGCCATGGCTCCCCAGAGCAGGATTCCGCTGGTTAATGCTCGCAGCAGGCACTGACTTCCCTGTGTCTACTGTACGTTCCCCAAACTGTCTCCCAATGCCCCAGATCGAAAGGCCACTGTGCCTCCCCCCTGCCTCTGCCGGCAGAGTTAGATCCCCCTCTCTGAGGCTGGTTTCTCCAGGCTGGGATCTGGGAGCCTGTGCATGCTCTTTTCTCTCTGCAGCGCCGTGCCGGCAACAGGCAAAAATCCCACACAGGTCGCCTCCCACGGGATGCGCAGCGGGCCTGGGGTAAACAGCAAGATGGGGTTCAAATCACCGAGGTCCTGAGCTGTCCCAGCTCCCGGTGCCACGAAGGGGGGCACAGCTGGGGGGGAGCCACGAACTGCCTGCCCTGTGGGGTCACAGCACTGCGGTCACCAAGTTCTTGATTGTCAGATGCGGAACGCAGTTCTGCGACAGTGGTACGTCATCACCAAGCCTGGTGTCGTTACACCGTTTGACTCCACAATTATCTTTTAATGGTCTCGTGTAGCCCAGGCTGGCCTCACCCTCTCTATGTGTTCAAGGATGACCTTAAACTCCCGATTCCCCTACCTCCACTTCCTGAGTGCTACAATTACAGGCATGAACCACCATGTCCAGTTCAGTGCTGAGGATGGAACCCAGAGCTTCGGGTACACTAGACAAGGACTCTACCCACTGAGATGTATCCCCAGCCCTCTGCAGCCATTTACTGAAGTCCCGTAACATTGGCAAGTAGCACCACAGAGACAGTGGGTTCCCTGACTTCAGATCCACCCTAACCATAAAATAGCAGCCAAGAAGTCCCCAGAGGACAAGAAGTACACCAAAGGCACAAATGTATTATGCCTGCAGCTGGCACAAGGGGTCCACCTGGGAAAGCACTTTAGGGTTTTGAGTGGAATCAGCTCGAGTCCTCAGTCACCACAGGCCACACAGCAGGAGGGACAGTATTTCATTACCATCAAAGCCAAGCCCGCCCTCTCCTTGCCAGCTAGTCCCAGGAGGCTGAGTTTCCTGGGAGCTCCAAAATAGGTGACCTCGCTCTGGGATTTGTCCTGCCCTGGGTCCTGGTGACCCTCCACACAGTGATGTACACACAGTCCTGGGATCCATACAGGACAAACATCCAGAAAGAGCCAGCATGAGAAATTGGTGTGCATCCAGAGCCATTTAAATCTGTCACTCCTGATTGTGCTTTCTTTCATGAGCTTCCCAAAGAACTCTCAGAAAAATGGGAGTGGAGGGTGGGGGGGAGAGGGCGCGTGCCACGACGGAGCACGATCCTCTGGTAAGATGAGAAGTGTGTGCCCTTCAAACTGCATTCACTGTCTTGGTACGTTTGTCTTGGTACAAGTCTGAAACCACCAGAGAAAATGTCCGAGGTGGGTGGGGGAGGGAGAGGTTGACATTTGGGCATTGCCCCTGGGCTCTGAGCTTGATAATGCACCACTGCCTCTATCATGGTTAATCTGTACTGTCAACTTGGCTGGATTTATTTTTTATTACATTTGTGTATGTGTGTGTGTGCATGTGAGAGAGAGAGACCATGTGCACACGCACACACATGTGGTGGGCCCGCATGCCGCGGGCACACGGGGAGGTCAGACGACAACGTGCGGGAGTCAGTTCTCGCCTTCCGCCTTGCAGGTCCCAGGGATCAAATTCAGATCCTCAGACATGGTGGCAAAACGCCTCTATCTTCGAGCCATCTTCCAGTCCTGCTTGACTGGTTTAGAATCATCGTGAGAACAATCCTGTGGGTGTGTTTATGAGGAACTTTCTAGATTAGGTTAATTATGGAGGGAGGTCCCGCCCTAATTGTGAGTGACATCATTCCTTAGGCTGGGGTCCTGGGCTGAACAAAAGGGAGAAAGCGAGCTGAGCACCAGCTTCTGTCTCTCTCTGCTTCCTGACTGTGGATGCGATGTGACCAGCCACCCCACGTACTTGCTGCCGTGATGAACAGCGGTACCTCAGACAGTGAACCAAAACAGGCTCAGGTATACGATCACGGCAACGAGACAGGTGGCTAATATACACCACCTGCGCTTCCTATGGAAGTGCCCTCCCATCCTATTTGGTACCAAGCAGAGATATTTTAATCTACAGACACTTGATCCTCTGCCAGGGTCCCCCAACAACAGGCAGGCATAGCTCCTTAACGCTTATAGCTGATTGTGGATATCCCAGGTATCCTGGTGCTTAGGGAGCTGTCTGGCATGATGAGCTGTGCTTCTGGCTGGACAATGTCACACACTGGCGGTGATGCAGATGAGGTGGTGGGTGCCCACAGACTAAGGAGGGATGATGAGGGACGAGATGGAGTCCAACAGACCTTATAAGGGATAGAGAAGGGGCTGTATATTCTGTTTCTGAACAGTCAAGGACATGTTGAGGACCTGGGACAGGAACTGAGCAGGTGGTTGAAGTGAATGGTTGGGCTGATGCCCATAGCCAGGGATCCAAGAACTGAACTGCAAATGGCCAAGCACTTGATGGTGGTGAAGACTGTCAACTCCTGTTTCCTGGTGACACTTATGTCACCTCTAACCTCTCAGAATGGCTTCTTTAGTTTCTCCCCTACAGCACTTTAGATGTAGGTAGCTGTTAAGCTTTCCCCTGTTGGGCCTTGGCAGAGAAATGTCTCCAGTAGTCTCATGTGTCAGAACACTTCCCCCAGCAGATGGTGTTATTTTGAGAGTTGTGGGGCCTTTGGGAAGTGAGGTCTCACTCGGGGAAGCCGGATCTCTGGGGGTTGTCACAGGCTTTAAGGTTTTTTTGTCCCAACCCACTTTCTGTACCTTCTCTGCTTCCTGATCCATAGAGAGGAACAGAGGGGTAAGCAGCCTCCTGCTCTTGCTGCTATGCCTTCCCCACCATGATGGACTGAACTCCTCAAACCACGAGCCAAGGTCAACCCTTTCTCAAGTTGCTTCTTACGGGGATATCTGGCCACAGCAATGCCCACTCTGCTGTCATCAGTAAACAAACTGGGCAAGAGCAGAAAGATAGGGCAGTTGCTGGATCTTAGGGACCAGGTATGTGTGACCGGGAGGGATGCAGATAGAAAGATGGACTTTACTGATCATGTACACCTGGCTAAGAATGGATTGACGTGCAAGGAATAGAAGTATAATCTAATTTTATATCTTCTAGGGCCTTCATTTTTGTCATAAAATAAAAACCACAAAAGGCTGTCCAGGATTCCACCGATGGCCCAAGGCTCTTATACTTTCCTTAGAGTAAGGTCTTGTCTTCATAGTCACAAAGTAGCTGCTCTGCTTCCAAACATCACATCCACATTACAGATAGAAAGACAAGATAAGTTGAGGGCTCTTCCCATCTGTTTCTACCCCCGCTACAGAGTTTTCCTAGCTTGGTGTGGTGTCAGATATCCATAAAGCCAACATTTTAGAAACGAGGCAAGAGGCTCATGAATTTGAGGATAGCCTAGGCTACCTAGTAGGCACTGTCCCAAAAAGAATTTTTTTTTAAAGAGAAAGGGAGGGGTGGGAAAGGAGTGGGGAGAGAATAAAGACACGAAGAAAAAAGAGGTATTCCCAGATGTCTTGTGCAGAAAGTTCCACTCGACTGTAAAAGGGTCACACAGCCACAGGTAGCTGCAAGGGAAGCTGGGAACATGGTTTTTGGAGACGAGTTCAGTTAATGCCACAGACAAACTCGAAGATCTATTCACAAGTAAGAGAGAATGGATATGTTTGGCAGCTGGCAGCGTCTGCCACTCCACTGTGAATTTAAAATGATAATTGCTGCTTTCAAAATATGTATCCGCGGAGCTGCGCTGATTGCGGTACACATGTTAATTGATGGGAAACATTATCCTGTCAATATTTCGGTGGAGGGAGCTTAGATGAGATAGACAGAAGTTAAGAAGTTAACTGAGAGGCAAGGAAGAGTCATGCAGGGAGAAATGTCCAGCTGCCTCTCTGAGTACCCTGTTTGCAAGGATGAAGGGGGTTATTTCGGGCAGAGTGGGGCCATGAAGGGTGGTTCTGATCCACCTGAACAATGCTTCTACCTCAGGGCTGTGTGCACTAAGAATCCAGTACAGACCAGCATCTCTTCGGTCCTTTTCTTCAGCAATGGGTCATCCTTTAAAAATCTTTTTTTTTTTTTTTTTGCCAGAAGTCCTTTCAATTAAGTGAAGTTTTCACTGGAATAATTAAACCCTGTGTATCAAGCTGCTCAGTCCAATCACCCACAAAAATGGATTAAGAGAGATGCATTTATCTCATTGACTGTTGATCCATTTCTGATTCCAAGGCTCTTGTACTGGGGTGGCTCCTAGAGAGAAGAAACAGGGGTTTTGATCATACAAAATAATTCCTCAGGGCTGGAGGGGTGGCTCAGCAGCTAAGAGCATGTGCTGCTTGCAGAAGACCCTGGTTCAGTTCCCTGCACTCAATCATCAGCTCACAACTACCGTAATTCCTGGAGATAATCTGCCCTCTTCTGACCAGTGGTCGTGCGCTCTCTCTCTGTCTCTCTCTCTGTCTCTCTGTCTCTCTCTTTCTCTCTCTCTCTCTCTCTCTCTCTCCCTCTCTCTCTCTCTCTCTCTCACACACACACACACACACACACAAATAAATAAACAAATAAATCCAAAAAGCTCAGCTTCTTTCTGAAAGTCCCACTTTGCTGTTTATTTTATTCAAGATGAGATACCTGTTTTTACGTACTCTGCTTACAAACGAGTATTTGACGGTGCATGAAGAGGAAAGCCCTGTGCGATGTCCTACTGGGGATACAGACCTCTCTGCGTCTCCTAAGGGGTGTGCTCCAGCAGAAAGAATGAGCAAATCAATGGGAGGAAAATGGGCACACGAGAGGCAATGATATCAATGGAGGAAGCAGCCAAGAAAGTCTTGCCCAAAAGCAAGGCAGCCGGGAGCAGCTGGCCAATTGAGTCAGCATACAACTCTGAGCTAACCCCTCATCACTGAACAGCGTGGTGATTGATAACGCCATAAAACGAACACATCAATAAGCAATATTTACATACATTCTACTCCCTTCCCTTAACCCCCCCTCCAACATCTCATTATGTCGTATTTGTTAGTGTTAAAATATCCGTGATGAATCTTATAAGACATGTTATATGCTCTGATTGTCTACTCTTGTTGTTGTTTTGCTGAATTTAACACTGTCTCTTTTTCCCGTGTATTAGGGTTTGTTTTTTTTTAATATCATTAATTTTTCTCATTTGGCTCACAGGTTTGTCAATTGCCTGATAGTAACACTTCCCAGGTATGAAATATATCAGATGCCGTCCAGCTTCTTTTCCCCTGGAGGCCTGCGTCTGGGCAGGCTCCCCAACACTGCTGAAGTTTTGGCGGCTTTCCCCAATGAGAGCCTTGTCTCCGGAACCCTACCTTCCTCCTTGTTTACTTCACAGATCTTCTAGGAGCTGCCTCAGAAAAGGCACATTGAAAATAGGTTTTTGACCTTAGGAAAATATGTCAATTTGTCCTGGTTAGCATTATCAACGTCACACAGCCTAGAACCACCTTTTGAAGGAGAACATCAGATGAGTAATTGTCTCTATCAGGTTGCTCTGTGAGGATTGTCTTGATTGCCTTAATTGATGTATGACGACTCAGCCCACTGTGGGTGGCACCATTCCCTAGTAATCCTGAGCTGTACAAGAAGTATAGTCAGGGGCAAGCCAGCAAGCAGCATTCCTCCATGATTTCTGCTTCAAGTTCCTACTTTAGTTCCTACCCTGACTTCCCTCAGGGATGGGCTGTGATCTGGGAGTGTGAGCCAAATAAACCCTCTCCTCCCCAAGTTGCTTTCAGTCAGTTTGTCACAGCAACAGAAAAAAAAAACCCAAACATCCATCATCTCATTTTCATATGTGACAACTAGCTTGGATACATAAAAAACTCAAAATTTAAAGACATTTTTCTTTAAAAAACAGTAAAGCCAGAGCCCCTCATGTCTCAGCTTCCAAAATTGATACCCAGAGGTCTGACACCACACTTCCTTCCTCTCCACATGCAACCTGAATATTTCCTCCTGGGAGATTCTAGGGTTGTCTCTTAGTTGCTGCTGATGTGAAATTTCAAAGTGGCATAGAGAGGAAAACCTGTCGTACAGGTTGTTGCACTGAGCATTCTGAGGGCCCTTTAAATCTAGAGGCTGATGCTCGTATGTTATGAGAACGCTGTAGCGTCGTTCCGCAGAAAAGTTGTCCCCTGGTGTACTCCTCATCCTCAACGGCTGCTTAAATGGAGCCACAATCTGAGTTCTCTTTCTGGCATCCGTGCTCATCATTAGACCTTTGGCACTGACCTCCTCATTTTTTTTCTTATCTTCCTTCTTCAACAACGTCTGCTGAGACAGCCTCACTATGTAGCCCAGGCTAGTCTGGAACTCATGAACCTCCTCTGCCTCAGCCTGCCTGGGTCTGGGGTTACAAACCTGCACTAAGGTAGCCCCTCAGGTAGTCGTTTGTTTTTAAGTCTTTTGTCTTATTTGATTCATTGTTTCCTTTCCATAGATTTCTTTCATCGTACCTATGCTGAGGTGGGAGGCAACAAAATACAATGTGTATAAATTTTGCCTGTGAACTTACGGCCTTCCCTCTCAACCAACCCAAAATGAGCATCTGAGAACTTGGCTGAAGTCTGCCCTGAGCTTCTGTAGGAACACAGCCATTGCAAGGAATTATGTGCACATACTGTCTGGTCATAACATAACTTTTTAAAAGTTAACCCTTTTGCAACCAATTCCAAAGCCTGAATATTAGCGTCAAATGAAATCAGGGAAACCCAGATCCACATTTTCTCCTCCTACTGATATGACAAGCTTTTATTTTCTTGGCACTAAGATAGTCAGGATGACAATGTACCATTCCCTCCCCGTGTAGTTCAGTTGTTTCTCTCGCTGCTGTGAACCAAACACCTACAAGAAGTGACTCAAGGAAGGGATAGTTTCTTTTGGCTCACAGTTCAGATGATACAGTCCATCCTGTCGAGGAAACCATGATGGCGGAACAATTCCTGAACATGACAGCAGGAGGCTGCCTGCTCACATCTCTGCAGATCAGGAAGCAGGGACAGGAGAAAGTCAGCACTCCCATCCCTGTCTCCTTTTTCCTCTCTTGTTTAGTCCGTGACCCCAGCCCATGAGTCAGTGCTTTTCACATTTAGGGTGGTCACAGACTTGCCCAGAGGTGTGCCTCACTAACGTTCTATGTGTTTCCTAGTCCAGCCAGTTGACAGTTGAAATTTGCCATTGCAGACACTGACATGTAAGGAAGAGTCTACACATAGTAGGGCTGGTGATTTCCATCACTGGGTATACCTGGAAGTCAAGATCAAAAGCAATCAGGAGATCAATTTACCAAAACCACAAATCCCTGCCTGCCTGATGGCAACCTTGTGCCTCGGTTTCCCCGACTGATATTGCTATGTCAGAAAGGTAGAAAAGCAAAGAAGGACAATCATACAAACCTGTTTTCTCTTTCTTACAAATAAAACCTTTCTTATAAATAAATCATTGAGAACTTCTTCTGCTGATCCTAAAAGAAACACATATTCTCTAGAGAAAAAGGTGCATGTGAGCCTGCGGATGAGGACCTGTGTTTGAACCCCACCACCCATGTAACATCTGGGTACAGGGTGTGTACTTACAATCTCAGTGTTTGGGAGCAGAGACAAGCAGCTTCTTGGGACTCTCACAAGGCAACCTAGCCTAATCAATGAGAGCCAGGCCACGGAGAAACCCTGTCTCAAACAGCAAGGTAGCTATCTCCTAGGAAACAGCCCTTGAGGCTCTCCTCTGGCCTCACATGTACAAGCACACACATGCAGGCACACAACAACATACACATTCACACATACATACAAAATGTGTACTGAAGAGTGCCGATCCCTTTGCCCACTGGCCTGTGGCTTCCTCATCTCCACAAGACATTCTGCTCTCAGGTCACCTCATCCCTCATCACTAGCCTTCTCCTGTCCCGGCTGCACAACAGGGAGACCATGAAGGGACCAAGGAGACTCTATCCTCCATAGATGCAGTGTCCTGCCAAAACCCATAGCCAAAGACCTCTGACAGCTCATTCCAACCCGCCAGACGCTGGCGGGAACAGTTTCAAACAGCTGAGGGAGAACCGACGTCACCAGTGATTAATGGTCAAGGCTCAAACCAAGCAAGTTCCCGATTACACCGCAGTGTCCCGTGGTCCTCAAGAAGAGGGGACATGGGGCAGTGTCCCAAGGCCTCCAGGGGTTCTAAAAACCTATCAGAGCAGGCATGCAGGCCCTCTTCATCTTCATTGGCTTTGAACCCTATCTTTCCCTCTCCTGAACCTGTTTTCTCAGAAGGAAAGCTGAGCCTGCCCCGCCACCCCCTCCCAAAAAAAACACACAGTCACCACCAAGCTCCCAGCATGACTGAGCCCAGGGTCAGCGACGCCCATATCAGTCACCATGAGAAATGCCACCTTTGGGAAATTACAGACCATGTGCGCCACGACAGGTTCCTGCCCAGGTCTAGCGCAGGCTGGAGGCCAAAGATGTAATTCATAATGAAGTGATGTCTTCTGGGTCAGAAGGATGCTCACTGCTCAGGATCTAATGAATCTGAAGCTAAGTGGAACTTCTCCATTCCACAGGCCACTTGAACTTCCGCTGCACAGGCCGCAAGCAATGCCAGGTCTAACGCCTGCCCCTCAGGTCTCTGTATGTGGCTTTCTGAAGCTAACCTGCTGCTGCTCGTGGTATGCTGTACTAACGCTGACCCCCAGAGAGATGAGCCTGGGGTTTCATTTCCCAGGAGAAAACCCATCTGATTATTGAGTATTTTTCTTTCTCTCCTGCCTCTACCCCTTGCTCCAACTTGACGATCTTTCTCTTTTCAGACTCTGCCCATTTCCACTCCAGATCCAACAACAGACCGGCCCAAAAGAGGACGGCACGGAGCCAGAAAGTGTGACGACCGTCAGGTCTGGCTAGCAGTTCCACAGCGCCGACTGTATGCCAGGTACTTTCCTATCTCTTCTCTGTTGAAAAGCTAAGAAGTGGCATCATCAGTCACTTTCCTGTTGCTGTAACAAAACGCCTGACAAAAAATCAGCTTAAGGAACAAAAGGTTTATTTTGGCTCGTGGTTGGAGGGCGCGGTCCATCATGGCCGCTGCAGGCCGGAAGCAGAGAGAGATGAATGGAGGTCCTCAGCTCCATTTCCCCTCCTTTCTATTCAGTCCAGACCCCTAGTCCAAGGGATGCAGAGACTCACATTTAGGATGGATCCTCCCTCCTTAATTCACCTCATCTAGATAACCTATCACAGGCGTTCCCAGAGGCTTGTCTCCTGGGTGATTCTAGCTGCTGGTCTGGGGAGATGACTCTGCCGGGAGGCGCTTGACATACTTGTGTGAGGACTGAGTTTGATGCCCAGAAGTCATGTTAAAAACAAAATAGAAAGAAAAAAGAAAAAGAAAGCCTGGTACACTGACATGCTCCTGTAATCCCAGCACTGAGAGACAGACAAGGGGAGCCTCTGGTGCTTGCTGGCTAGCCAGCCCAGCTCGCTTGGAAAGTTCCAGGCCAGTGAGAGACCCTGTATCAAAATAAGGTGGATGGTACCTGAGGAACAATACCCAAGGCTCACCCTGGGCTTCACACATGCACAAACACATATGAATGACCCCAACACAGAGAAAACCCTGTGCTCATATGGCTTTCATTGTAAGCTTGAATAAACAAGGGAAATTTTATACTGATCCTCCAAAACCTCTTCCAAAAAGTTGAGTGGGAAAGAATATCTCCCAAGTCATTCCTATCAGGCTAGAACATTGGCTCTCAACCTTCCTAACGCTGTGATCCTTTAATACAGTTCCGCATGCTGTGCTGACCCCCAACCATAAAATTATTTTGGTTGCTATTTCATAACTGTAATTTTGCTACTGTTGTGAATTATAATGCAAGTATCTGATATGCAAATGGTCTTAGGCAACCCCTGTGAAAGGTTCACTTGACCCCAAAAAGGGTCTCAACCCACAGGCTGAGAACTGCTGGGCTAGAATGACCCTGAACTCAAAACTAGACCACAGTGTCACAGGAAAAGAAAACCACAGATGGAATAAATCTTATAAATAGAGATGCAAAAAAACCTTTTTATTTTAAATCAAGCAGTGTGTGTGTGTGTGTGTGTGTGTGTGTGTGTGTGTGTGTCTAAATGGGATTCATCCTTGGGGTGCCAGGATTAATTAACATCTGAAAATCAGTTCATGGAACACACCAGTTGGTAGAGTCTTAAAAGTCAGCACATGATCACCTCAATAGATGCAGGAAAGTCTGATTTAACAAAATCAGAATTGATGAGGCATTCACGGTGGTGGTGATGGTCAACAAGCCAGGAACCTGAGGAAGCCTCAGGAGTCTAATAAATGACATCTATACAGAGAGAGAGAGAGAGAGAGAGAGAGAGAGATCAGGAACAATACAAAAAGTGTTCATTCTCTCCACTTCTGTGTACTTAGGTGCTAGGCAGAGCAATTAGGTACAAAGGAGAAATAAAAGACAAAAGAGCTGGGGATGGAGCCCAGGAATAGAATGCTTGTCTGGAACCTCCAGTAAGAGCTGGGGTGTGGTTCAGTGGTAGAGCACCTGCCTAGAATCCCCCAGTGAGGGGCTGGGGTGTGGCTCAGTGGTAGAGCGCCTGCCTAGAATCCCCCAGTGAGGGGCTGGGGTGTGGCTCAGTGGTAGAGCCCCTGCCTAGAATCCCCCAGTGAGGGGCTGGGGTGTGGCTCAGTGGTAGAGCACCTGCCTAGAATCCCCCAGTGAGGGGCTGGGGTGTGGCTCAGTGGTAGAGCACCTGCCTAGAATCCCCCAGTGAGGGGCTGGGGTGTGGCTCGTGGTAGAGCTCCTGCCTAGAATCCCCCAGTGAGGGGCTGGGGTGTGGCTCAGTGGTAGAACCCCTGCCTAGAATCCCCCAGTGAGGGGCTGGGGTGTGGCTCAGTGGTAGAGCCCTGCCTAGAATCCCCCAGTGAGGGGCTGGGGTGTGGCTCAGTGGTAGAGCCCTGTCTAGAATCCCCCAGTGAGGGGCTGGGGTGTGGCTCACTTACCTAAAAAGCTTAAGGCCCTGGGTTTTATCCTTAGCACACACACAAGTGGTACCCATTAACACACACACACACACACACATTCAATTTGGAAAGACAGAATTTAAAGTATTTCCCCAGGCGGTGGTGGCACACACCTTTAATCCCAGCACTCTGGAGGCAGAGACAGGCAGATCTCTGTGAGTTCGAGGCCACCCTGGTCTATAGAGTTAGTTACAGGACAGCCAGATTTACAATGGAGAAACCCTGTCCTGGAAAAAAAAAAAAGTATCTGAGATGACATGATCTTATTTCTAAATAATCATAAGACCCCCTACTAAGGAACTATTCAAACTAATAAATGATTTCAAATGACACAGGCTTCCTAAAGGCCAGAACTCTCCCCACCACAGCTGTGCCACCCTGGCGACCTCATCTTTACACAGAGACCCTTGAGGGGCATTCAACACCCACACTGTAGCAGCCGCCGCAAACTATAAAGCACTGCTGAATAAATTAAAGATTTAAAAATCAACACATGGACATCAATTGTGCATTTGTACACCATCAATGAACATTCCCCAGATGAATTTAAGAAAGTAAAGCCCATTTATAATCATTGAAATAATAAAAACATGTAGGAAAAAAAGTTAACAAAAGAAATACAAGATTTACTTGCTGTGTTAGTGAGCTTTCTGCCATTGGAATGAAATTCTTGATGCTTAGACAGGAAGAGAAGAAAAAAACCAGGGCACACTCCTGAGGAGTCGGGTTCAAGATAAGGTGGCACTCTTGTTTTTTTGCCTCTGATGAGGTCAACACATCATGATGAAGAAGATAGAGACAGAGACCGAGATGAAGACAGACAGATTGCCCACATCGCTTTTATCCTATGACAGAACTTTGGGTGACATTTAATATCCAAACTGTGGCATACTCTACCAATTATAAGCCATTACTGAAAACAATTGAAGAAGGGAAGGCATCCCTTTTTCGGGGTGTTTGGGGATCAGGGAATTCAGTCTCTTTGGGCAGCAGTGGTTGCCGGTTACTGTGAGTACTCGGTGTATTCGTTTTCAGAATACCAGCTGGTAGAAGCTAACAGTTGAGGGCCCGGGAAGATGGCTCAGCTCCACACAAGTCCACCTGTGTAAAATGTGTAAAAAGCTATCACACAGAAGGCAGAGGAGAGCTGGCATCAGCCAGAATGAAGAGGGGTTGGGATTCTCAGGCACCACCAGCATCGATGTGAAATGATGCCCCTGCTCTGCGATACACCTTGGCAGGTCCTCAAAATGTAACACATGAGTTCTTGGGTCTGAGGAAATGGCTCAGTGGGTGAAAGCACTTGTGAAAGATGAGGTCCCAGGTTCAAATTCCCGGCATGCACATTGGAAGCCAGGCATGGCGATGGAGTAGTAGACAGCAAAGTCACTGGGACTTGCTGACCTTCAGCCACTTCCAGGATCAGTGAGAGACCCTGTCTCAAAACCATAGATCGGGGAGTGATAGAGCGGGACCCCTCCAACACTCTCCTCTGGCCTCCACACCTGTGCATGGGTGTGTGCACCCACACACATGCACAAATGTCACACACACAAAGTATTTTCTAAACATGGAATTTCCACACAGCTTAGAGTTCCTTGTTCTATATGCACACAAAATCCTGTTCATGTGTGTTCCAAACAGCATTGTTCATCAAATTACTCAAGAAGGCAGAAAGAATTCAAACATCCGTCAGGGCATGAAGACCCAGACAACTGTCAAGCCAACACAAGGGGCAGTTACTTAGCAATGTGTGTGAGTGTTCACCTGTGTGTGTTCACCTGTGTGTGTGTGTGTTCACCTGTGTGAGAGTGCACCTGTGTATGTGTTCACCTGTGTGGGGGTACACTTATATGTATGTGTTCACCTATATAGGGGTGCACATGTGTGTGTGTTCACCTATGGTGTGCCCCTGTATGTATATGTTCACCTGTGTGTGGGCGCCCCAGTGTGTGTGTTCACTTGTGTGTGGGAGCACCTGTGTGTGTAGGTCGACTCTGATTTCATTCTTCAGATGTTGTCCACCTTGTGTTTTTTTTTGAGGCAAGGTCTCTCACTGGTCTGGAACTCACCAAGTAGTCAATACTAGCTGTCCAGAGAGCCTCAAGGATCCATTATCTTTGCCCCGCTCAGAATTAGGATTGCAAATGTGCACCACTATGCCCAGAATTTTATACAGGTTCTGGAGATCAAACTCAAACCCTCCTTTGACTCCGGGTCTTGTTTGACAGATTTTGGAAGAAGTGCCAACACACTGTCTTATGCCAACCAGTCACAGAAGCTGTTGTAAAAACATTGTGTGTTGATGGTTTTAATTATCACTCGACACAGTGTGAAGTCACCTAGGAAGAGTCTCAATGGAGGACTGTCTAGATTAGGTTGACCAGTGGGTGTGTCTAGAGCCAAGGTGTTTAGATTACATAATTGCTGTATTTTGAATTGTTTTGAACTGCACCAAAGCAGAGAAGGTAAGCCGAGCCCTGGCCCGCATGTGTTCACGCCGCTGCTCTTGACTGTGTATATGGTACGCTCAGCTGCTTCAACTTCCTGCTTTGTCGCCTCCGCAATGATGGACTGTGAGCTGGAATCCTGAGCTAACATAAACCCTTTCTCTCCTAAGTTGTTTTCTTGTCAGGGTATTTTATCACAGAAACGAAACTGGGAAGCCATGGAGACAAAAGGTACATTCGTTGTTGCCAGGAGCTGGAGTCGTAGGTGTTGGGGAGAAATGGATGAATGGCTTTCTTTCTGGAATAGTGGAAATGTTTTCAATTGATTCTGGCGACGGCCTCACAGTTTGTAAACCACTGAACTGTATGCATTAAAAAGATGAATCTCATAGCATATGAATTATATCCCGATGAAGAAAGCTGTTTTGAAAAGAAGGAGAAGAGGGAACCAGGTAGGAAGGAAGGGAGGGTAATTGACACTTGCTTCAAAATAATGGAACTTTGAGAACAGCATACGAAAAGGAGCTGTCCACAGTTCCATAGTTTGAATCTGTGCATGAGCAAAACCACCGACAGAGAGCCGGCTTGTGGCTACAGATGAGAACACTCTAGAAATCAAGAGTGGCTGCTGATAGGGGCTGGGGAGACAGCTCAGGGGAGAGTGCTGCTGCACAAGAGGAAGGGCCTGAGTTCAGATTCCATCACCCAGGAGTAAAGCAGAGCAGGACGACCACTCCTGTAACCCCGGTGCACAGTGGCTCTCGGGCTTGATGTGAGGGACCCTGTCTCAAAGGAATAAGGCTGAGATGACACATCAGGATGCCTAACATTCTATGGCTTCCATTTGTGCACGCAGGTGCGTACCCACATACACGCCTGTGCACATGCACCATGCAAACATATGCACACAAACCTGAATAAACAGCCCAAGAAATATTTTCTTCAAAAGAGTGACCACTAATAGGTATGAGGTTTCTTTCAGGAAAGACAAAACTGCCCTGAAAATATTAGGCCATTGTGATAACATCATGGTATATTTAAATATACCACATTTAAAGTCATTTATGGTGGAGACACGGCTCTGCAGCTAAGAGCCCTCACTGCTCTTGCAGAGGACCCAGGTTCAGTCGCAAGCTCCAAAATCAGCAGCTCACGCCCACCTGTGATTTCAGTTCCAGGGGATCTGATGCCCTCTTCTGGCCGTCACGAGCACCTATACACAAAGTGCACATAAACTCACGCAGGCACACATAAATAATAAAAACAGTTTAGGTTGTTGAGTTAAAGTGAGCAATTTGACAGTGTTTGAGTTATATCTCAATAAAGCTACATTTTAAAAAACGAACGAATTAGATCTATATGTACCCACCTAGATAAAACTCAAAAAAAAAAAAAACTGTAGAGGGAAGAAAGCAATATTGAAAGGAATACAGACAGTACGATATTATTTGTGTGGAATTTGAAGCAAATGGTATTATATAAATATCGTTTGGCCAAAGATATATATTTTAGTAAGATAAAACTTGCATGGGAAGAGCATATACCTCAACGACAGGTCTTTCCCCCTCTCTCCCTGTAAAACACCCTTTAAAAACGTTACAGCTCATCTTCCTATTGTTTCGTGTTTAGTGTGTAGGAAAATTTATACCTGTATTTATGCCTCCATCCCCTTCTCCCTCTGATAAAACGCAATATGTCCTATGCACTTCGCTTTGCTATAGTTTTGTGTTTTTTTTTTTTTTTCCAAGTTTGATGAAATATACAAGCCATCGCTCCCGAGCATTTTATAGCATTGTTCCATGCGGCTTTTTTATTAACCTTGTTGGGGTTTATGCCTCACAGGAGGAGGGCCAGCTATGGATGACTACATGGAGACGCTGAAGGATGAAGAGGACGCCCTGTGGGAGAATGTGGAGTGCAACCGGCACATGCTCAGCCGCTACATCAACCCCGCCAAGCTCACCCCCTACCTGCGCCAGTGCAAGGTCATCGACGAGCAGGATGAAGACGAGGTGCTCAACGCGCCCATGCTGCCATCCAAGATCAACCGGGCAGGTAACCGTGGGAAGGGAAACGGGTGAGCCACACGTGGCCAGCAGAGGGCGTGCCTCTGGGTAACTGGATCAAGACCGGGCTTCGCTGGATGAGAGGCTTCATTCGGGGTCCAGAGTTGTTGTGATACTTGGCTTTTCCTAGTGAGGCTTGAACAAACGTCTACTCACCCCCAGCTAGGCACCAAGGACAGACCAAGGACACAGCCCCACCCAGGTCTATCTCAGGGAACCAGTGAGTTCATCAGGATTGCTAACAGGAACATGGGTGAGGAGTTATGGGAGCACAGATGAGTGACAAGCACATAGGTGGAGGGCTCCTTAGAGGAGCATGGAGGGGATCCCTCACAGGACTGTGGGTGAGAGGTTGCTTAGGTGGGCAAAGGGCTCCTTACGTAAATGAGGGTGTCCTCACAGGAGTCTGAATGAGGAGGGTCTTCCCACAGCAGCCCGGGTGACCCTGGCAGCCTCAGCACAGAAGTTCCAGCCCAACACGGGCGACAGACTCTCAAAAGCTGCATCCCTGGAGCTCCCTGTACAACTTTACAGGCAGCTCCATTGAGAAGTCTCCTCCCCAGGCAATTGGCACTGCCTGTGAGACCTCTGGGAAGGGCCTTGCAAATCCCCGGCACTTCATGGTGCCCATGGCACTTCCTCGCCTGAGCGTCCCTGGTCCCCTGTCCAGGTTGGACTGTTACACTGGAGGAACCAGTGTCACAGTAGACCCTCTCCCCCTCCACCAGAGCCGGGACCCTGTCTAAGCTTTGTCTATGCAGAACAATCCAGAATCGATGAACTTGAAGGGGAGGGGGCGTATTTTGCTTTTATAAACTGTATACACCGATGTGTAGCGTTGCCTTGCATTGTGAATGTCAGCAGGTGACGGATCAGAGTACTGATTAGTAACACCTGAGACTGTCAACAGTGAAACACAACGGCGAGGTCTGTATCACACCAGAGCCCTGCAGATGTCCTCACATGCTGTTTTCACTCATCCCTGCCTAGAACTCACCGCAGTCATTAGACCTGTCGAGAGAGCTTGTTATGTAACGCATTAATAAAGAAATGCATTTAGTATCAAATTACAAATTTGTTCAATATTTGAGAGCTGTATTTTTGTTATAACTGGGTTCCTTTGTAGCCTGGTGTATGAAATGTTTTTAAATGCTGTTTTAGTGGGAGATGTGACTATGTGGTAGAACCCCTGCCTAGAATCCCCCAGTGAGGGGTTAGGGGTGTGGATCAGTGGTAGAGCCCTGCCTAGAATCCCCCAGTGAGGGGCTGGGGTGTGGATCAGTGGTAGAGCACCTGCCTAGAATCCCCAGTGAGGGGCTGGGGGTGTGGATCAGTGGTAGAGCACCTGCCTAGAATCCCCCAGTGAGGGGCTGGGGTGTGGATCAGTGGTAGAGCACCTGCCTAGAATCCCCCAGTGAGGGGCTGAGGGTGTGGCTCAGTGGTAGAGCCCCTGCCTAGAATCCCCCAGTGAGGGGCTGGGGGTGTGGATCAGTGGTAGAGCCCCTGCCTAGAATCCCCCAGTGAGGGGCTGGGGTGTGGATCAGTGGTAGAGCACCTGCCTAGAATCCCCCAGTGAGGGGTTAAGGGTGTGGCTCAGTGGTAGAGCCCCTGCCTAGAATACCCCAGTGTGGGGCTGGGGTGTAGCTCAGTGGTAGAGCCCCTGCCTAGAATCCCCCAGTGAGGGGCTGGGGGTGTGGATCAGTGGTAGAGCCCCTGCCTAGAATCCCCCAGTGAGGGGCTGGGGTGTGGATCAGTGGTAGAGCCCCTGCCTAGAATCCCCAGTGTGGGGCTGGGGTGTAGTTCAGTGGTAGAGCCCTGCCTAGAATCCCCCAGTGAGGGGTTGGGGTGTGGCTCAGTGGTAGAGCCCCTGCCTAGAATCCCCCAGTGTGGTGGCTCAGTGGTAGAGCCCTGCCTAGAATCAGTGGGGGCTGGGATGTGGCTCAGTGGGAGAGCCCTGCCTAGAATCCCCCAGTGAGGGGATGGGGTGTGGTTCAGTGGTAGAGCGCCTGCCTAGAATCCCCCAGTGAGGGGCTGGTGTGTGGCTCAGTGGTAGAGCGCCTGCCTAGAATCCCCCAGTGAGGGGCTGGTGTGTGGCTCAGTGGTAGAGCACCTGCCTAGAATCCCCCAGTGAGGGGCTGGGGTGTGGCTCAGTGGTAGAGCCCCTGTCTAGAATCCCCCAGTGAGAGGCTGGGGTGTGGCTCAGTGGTGGAGTGTTTGTCTAGAATGCACAAGGCCCCAGTTTCTATCCCCAGCACCACAAAAGTATATATGATATACTATTCTGAGAAGAAATCCACAGACTTTCTAATGGTTCATAAGACTTGCTCAACTTTATTGTGCTTTTTTTCATGTGCCCGTGTTTGTATGCTCGTCTCTGTGTTGGGCACTGGGTCACGCTACATGATGTTTTTCTTTCTACACATCACAGTTGGAAGGGTTTGGAAAGCCCCGTCCCACAGCACGGCTGGTGACACGTGGTCCGTGCGCTTCCACTGTTTCTCGCATCCACAGAAGCCAGCCTTAATTAAGCACAGCATGCTTCCCCACCAAGCTTGGATACCACTTTGGAATCCTTTTCAACACAGTGCTCCTGGCAGCTTCAACCAAACATTCAAGACTGACACATGATGAAATTGATCCCTTTGTCCTAGGGAAACAGTAGAGTGTTAGGAACCTCGAGGGAAATGATACATGAAAATATTTAAAGAAAAGCCATGAAGTATAAACAGTAAGAGGAACCAGTGGTTTCTTAGCCCTTCTTTAGTTTATAAAGAAAAGAAGTGTATTTCTCTCAGTTTAGGCTCAGCTCTGGTGAAGGACCTCTGATGTGTGGCATATGATAGCAGGGACATGTGGGTGAGGAAAAGATGACATCACCAGGACACCAGAGGAACTTCCCAGGAGTAGAGTCCTGAATGACTCTAGGATCCTCCCCTGGGCCCCATCTCTTAAAGGTCCACCACCAAGTACCTTCTCTAGAATTAAGGACCAAGCTCCCAACACATGAACCTTTGGGAGCACAAAAGGAATCCACAAGTAGGATGAATGCTAGAACCTGCTGGAAAGATTCCACGTAAAGATGTCTCCAGGATGGGTGAGATTCCGAAAGAGCAGACCGTGCCCCTTTCCTATGACTTTCCCAGCTTTCTGCATGTATTAGTCACTTTTCTCATTGCTGTGACTGAGTACCAGACAAAAGGCAACTTAAGGGAGGAAAAGTTTGTTTTGGCTCGCAGTCTGAGGTGACTCAGTCCATCATGGCTGGTTACATTGCATCTACACACAGGAAGCTGAATATGAACAGGAAACGGGGCTAGACTATAAAACCTAAGGCCCTCCTCCAGTAACTGACTTCCTCCAGCAAGACTCTACCTCCTAAAAGTTCAACAACATCCCCAAACAGCGCCACCTTCTGGAGACCAAGTGTTTAAACATGTAAGCCTTTGGAAGACATTTCAATTTCAAACCACAGCACACAAATGCAAATATTTGTCTTCCTACTCTGAATACCAGAGAGCCAGGCCACTGTTATCCCATAGAGTCCCAATCTTCTCCAATCACGGAAGAGCTGGTGCCTGCCTGGTTAGTTTTCTGTTCAGCTTTGTGGGATTTGGTTTTTTGTCTTTTTGTGGTACTTGGGGGTCAAAACTAGGTCCTTGCACATTCCAGGCAATTACTCTACCACTGAGCTACAGCCCCAGACCCTTCGTGGTTTGTTCTAGCCCTAGTCAATTGGAAAGCCCTTTAAAACTGCTGCTTTATGGCTCTCTCTGGCAATAATGCCATCTCTTCAGGTTTTACCAATTTATTAACATACTGAACACTCACGAAACACTGCCAAGAGCCGGGATCTTTGATTTGCATTGTCCAGACTCTACACTATAACTCAAGAATGAGAGAATATGCTAGGATTTTTGGTGTGGTGGCTCCTGCTTTAATTCTAGTGGTGGGGTGGGGGCTGGGGGTAGAGACAGGCTAGCCAGCCAGCATAGCCTGCTTGACACACTGTAAGTCAGCAAAAGACCCTGAAGCAAAAAGAGGGAGATGTCTGAGAGTCATTGTCCCTGATTATAGGGTAACACCATCTAAAGTCCTCTAAATGGGGCATTTATATGACACACACACCCAAAGCTCAGGGATCATTGAAGAAGAGAGAGCAGAAAGACTGTAAGAACCAGTGAACATCTGCAAAAAAAAGAATACTATTTGTCAGATATGACAGGACCACTGCACACACGAATTCACAGTAGCTCTGACTGCATGCACAAGACCCACACAAGATAAACCCAGCCAAAATACCAGCCTGTGTAGGAGAGGGTCTCATGGCCTCTCACCGCTAGCTGAGGAGCTGTTAGAGTTGGTAGACACTGGGAGAGGGAGAGTCAGTTTTCTCCAAGAAGATGGAAGGCAGATTCAAGAGAATCCCTGGAAGCTAACAGACCACAGAGCCTGACATTCTCCGAGGCAAACAAGAGACTCTATCTCAAGTGAGGTGAAAGGTGGGGTCTAACACCTGAGGTTTTCTTCTGACCTACACACACACATACATACACAGACACACACACACACTATACACACATATAAACTCCAAAAACGAGATTTTGAAGGTGGATGGGGATTTTTCTCACAGCAATAGAAACCTTAACTATAACAATTCCTAAGGATCGACACCCATGATCGTCCTCTGGTCTCCACACACATGTGTACCCTCCTCGCCTGCAAGCATATGTGTGCGCACACACACACACACACACACACACACACATACAAACACACACCACGAGAATGTGGTAAGACTGTCTTCCTAGAGCCGTCGAGGGTTATAAGTCCAGGATGAGACACGGAGGCCAGCATCCAGAGATGTTCTCACGGGTTGGACTGACCTCTTCCCCCGCCCCCAGGCCGACTGCTGGACATCCTTCACACCAAGGGACAAAGAGGCTATGTGGTCTTCCTGGAGAGCCTAGAATTTTACTACCCAGAACTTTACAAACTGGTGACTGGAAAGGAGCCCACCCGGAGATTCTCCACCATTGTGGGTAAGTGGCTTTGCTACCAGGGGCATGGGGACTCTGGCAGGTGTGTGTGTGTGGTGTCCATCAGTGGCATGCTGAATTCTTAGGCTACCCACCACTTACTTTAACTGACGACACAAGATAGGTGATGGGGGCAAACTGAAGCAAGGGCCAAGAGAACTAGGTACTCATTAATCACCCCTCAGTATGGGAGTCAGGGCAGAAGTTCACTCTACGCTCGGAATCTTCCTTCCTAAGAGTTCTTGAATCAGTTTATTCTCTATCCCATGTCCAGACCTGAGATCCTATCATCTCCCTTCATCCATCTGAGACCTGGTGTGGCGATCTCTCAGCTCTTCAGGTGTCACCTTTGCCAGCTTAGACCCAAGGCACAGACAGGTCTTTAATGTGACCACAGGGTCCCTACATACTACATTCTCCAATTCTTCCAGAATATTCTCTGCCCCTGCTCTCTCCCTTCCCTCCCTTTCCTTCCAAAATTGTTCCCTTGCCCCTCCAAAACTCAACCTCTGCCCCAACCCCATGACACACTCTCATGATCCCCACATTTATACGGTGTAGAATCCACACCGGCTAATTATATTGATATTATCATTGGATTGATTGATTGATTGATTGATTGACTGATTTGGGGGTTTTCAAAACAGAATTTCCCTATGTAGCCCTGGCTGTCCTGGAACTGTCTGTAGACCAGGCTGGCCTCGAACTCACAGAGATTCACCTGCCTCTGCCTCCCCAGTGCTGGGATTAAAGTCATGTGCCACCACTGTCCGGCCATTTGATTTTATTTTTTGAACATCTATATTTCTTACTATACAGTAAGATCTACTACAACCAAGACCTGTTTGGCTCACCCTGAATCTCAGTGCCTAGCAGGAACTAAGAGCTTGGCAAATATTGCTATCCTGGACCAGTGGTGCAGGCTTATAATCCTAGATACTTGGGAGGCTGAGATAGACAGATTCAAGTTGAAGGCCAGGCTGGACAACCTTGTGGAACTTTCTCTCCAGAATGTTATACAGCCCTGGAGTTACGACCACTAAGTTGGTATAGTTTGCTCCACAACATTGCAATAATAAACAAATAAAATGCTGGTGGGTATGTCGGTTACTTTTCTCCTTCCTGTGAGAAAATACAAAAGTGATTTAAGGAAGGAAGAGGTTATTTTTGAGGGTGCAGTCCATCATGATGGGACCCGCATGGCGGCAGGAGCGTGAGGCGGCTGGTCACATCGCATCCACAGTCAGGAAGCAGAGAGAGAGGAACGCTGGGGCTCTGCCCACTTACTCCTTTTTATCCAGCTCAGGACCCAGCTGTGGAATGGTGCGGCCTGAAGTTAGGATGGGTCTTCCCACCTCAGTTAACCGCATCTAGATAATTCCTCGCAGGCCATGCCCAGAGGTTTGTCTCCTAGGTGACTCTAGATCCTATCCGACCACAGCAGGTGTACAGGTGAATGAATGCCAGGACCCCTGCCCCACGCCGCAGGCCTAACCGAGTAAACCCCTCTCCACAGTGGAGGAGGGCCATGAGGGTCTCACGCACTTCCTGATGAACGAGGTCATCAAACTCCAGCAGCAGGTGAAAGCTAAGGACCTCCAGCGCTGCGAGCTGCTGGCCAAGTCCCGGCAGCTGGAGGATGAGAAGAAGCAGCTGACCCTGACGCGGGTGGAGCTGCAGACCTTCCAGGAGCGCTACCACAAGATGAAGGAGGAGCGGGACAGCTACAACGATGAGCTGGTCAAGGTCAAGGACGACAACTACAACTTAGCCATGCGCTATGCCCAGCTCAGTGAGGAGAAAAACATGGCGGTGATGAGAAGCCGGGACCTCCAACTCGAGGTGGGGATGCCTGGGCTGCAGCTGAACTGAGGGAAGGAGAAAGACATGTCCTTGGGGCTCAAGACCCCTAGAGGGTCACATGCAGATATGACACCCAACCCTACCCCAGCTTTGTGCCCCAGACTAGTGAGAGGAGAGAGATGGTATAGGGCTTGGACTCTGGGGCTCTGGTACCTCTGTGCACCAGTGTATTTTGAGCCTTAGCTGCTGGATTAGTCAACCTAGATCCCCTCGGCGCATGCGCAGACACATGCATGATGGTCAGCGCCTGACGCGTGTACATCCACCCTGCCCAAGTGCAGGCTCTTGCATAAAGGCTTACCGGAAGGTAGGGGACCTAGATGCACTCTGTGCATGTACAGACACGGACACACAGATCCTGTGTCAGGATAGATGAGAGGAGACTTTGGAGACTCGGGACTGAAGGCGTGTGAGGAGGTGTGGGAGACCCGGGACCCCATATTGTGATACTCACAAAACTTAGTGGAAAAAAATGGGCAGCACCTCTTGGGTAGGCATAAGCGCCTAAGAGCATGGATTTGCAGAGCTCAGCATGGCTGCTGGCACATGAGATAATCAATATGTTTATCAGGGAACAAATACCAACCAAATGAGTGACCCTTTAATTAATTTGCCTCCTAAGTGGAGAAGAGGAAGATTTGCTTCCTTTCGATTTTTTATCTGGTTTTTTGCCTTTGTTTATTTGTTTGTTTTTCTGAGACAGGGTTTCACTATGTAGCACAGGCTGGCCCTGAACCCACAATCCTCCTGCCTCAGCCTCCTAAGTACTGGGATTACAGGCCTGTGCCATGGTGTCCTCATCTCTCCGCTGGTTTATTGGTCTCTACCATATTCCTAGCAGGGTTCCAGCTGTGTGAACCTTAAGATGAAGGATGATCCACCTGACAGTTTGAGAAGTATCAAGAATAGAAAATAAAGCCATACATGGAAGTTCATACCTGTAATCCCAGTGCTCGGGGAAGCTGAGGCAGGAGGATCACAAGCCTGAGGCCAGGCTGGGCTGTATAGTGTGTTCCATGCCAGCTCAGCCCATGCTGCATAGCAAAAGGGAAGAACTAAGGACCAGTCTAAAAGTGAAAAGGAGGGTGAAGAATGGGGAGACATGAGGGGCACTGTTTATCAGTCCCCCAAAGGCACAGGGACACCCCCCCCCCCGGGAAACAGGGTAGGAAGAATGGAAGAGCAGAGGAAGAGGCAGAGTGTTGTGGTACACTGCCTTCCAGACTTTACCTGGCCATTGCCTTCCTGAACTCCCAGTAGCTGTGATTAAATGCACAAGATTGGGCCATGGACATCTCGCCATGGAAGGGGAAGGGCCCATGGCTTCCCCGCTCCCCCAGTCCTCCCCAAGGATCTGTAAACAGTTCATGGTTACTGGAGGAGGGGAGACATTCCCTTCAGTGGTGTAGCCAGTAGTGAGGTGTCCACACCCCTGTCAACACCTCTTCGCCTGTAGCCCGGCAAAACAGCCCCGAGGAAACACTGGGTCACCAAAGGGGGGGTGCTGGTTGGGGAGGGTAAGGGGATCAGCAAGAGTGGGAGGGGACAAGAGAGGTTAATAGGTGAATATGATAAAAAATAATAAAGGCTATGCATGCATAAATACGTCAGGATGAAGCCCATTGCCGTGTATAATCAATACATGCTAATAATTTTTTTTTTCTTTTTACCAAAAATAGGAAGGTGAGAAAGCAAGGCGTGCAAGTCAGGGGAAGAAATGAAAAAAAAATAAAAAAACAAGCAGGGGATCTCTGGGCTCTGTCTTCTTAAATGGCCGGAGAAACAGTGAGCCTGGAGCGATTGGCACAAAAGGAGGAGGGAGAGACGGCGTGGGCCCCGACCTCGGGGGCACTGCAAGAACTCTGGGATTTATTCCCACAGTGATGGGAAGCCGCTGACAGATTGCGAGCTGGGGAATGACAGCTGATTTATCTCTCGGGAGGCTTGCTCTGGCTGCTGGGTGGAGAGTGGACTCTCGGGATATTTATTAAACGCCTGCCACGAGTAAGACACTATGCTAAGCACTGCAGGGGCACCTGGGCATAAATAACCAAGCCCTTGTGTTTGGGTCACATACAATTTAGGGGAGTGGACCGGTCAGTAAACACGCTGTGGGAATTCAGGTTGATTGAGTCTTCGTTTCAGTTCAGAGCATGAAGCCAGGCACGGAAGGTGCACGCTTAGATTCCCAACACTAGGGAGGATGAGGCAGGAGGATCCCAGGTTCAAGGCTGAGGCCAGCCTGGGTTACACAATACCTCGCCTCAGAAAATAAGGGAGGGCTGGAGAGAGGGGTCAGCAGTTAAGATGATCTTCCAGTGGACCTGGGGTTCGGTTCCCAGCACCCACGCGGCAGCTCACAGCTGTCTGTGATTCCAGTTCCAGGATATCTGATGACTTCTTCTGGCCTTTGTGAGCACCAGTCACATACGAGGCGCAGACACACATGCAGATGAACACTCATACTCATAAAATAAATAACTTTTTAAAGTATAACCTGTAAAGTTCTATCTCTCAGAGTTCAGACGTTCATCTCTGACTTTACAGCCTTGCTAACTATGGCCATGAGGGTTGGAGTTGTTTGTTGACCTGTTTATTCTTTTTTTTTTTTTTTTTTCCGTTCAAACAAGATGGTAAGGGAAATGGTATCAGGCCCTAGGGTTGCTGAGATAACACCATAAATCTTTAGCAGAGTAGGTCTCACACGTGTGTGGGACTGGAAGTCTGGACCCAGCCTGAGAATACTTGCTTGGATTGATCTTCAAAGATGCTGATTAGGGATTGTTTTATAAGGATTAAGAAGAAGGGGCCTCTGGGCTGTTCGCCTAAGATTTGGAACAACCAGCCTGTAGCAGAGACTTAGATGTTTCTTTTGTAGGATTTCATTCTGAATTATGCTCCAGTAGATGGATGGGTGGATGTATAGATATTGGGAGGTCACATATGTGGGGGGATGCCTATGCAAATGTGTGTGTGAAGACAACTTCAGCAGTCTTTTCTCAGGCACCGTTCACCTTGTGTTTTGAGACAGGGGCTCTCAATGGCCTGGAACTCCCCTAGTAGGCTGGCTGGCCAGTGAGCCTAGGGATCTATCTGCCCCTGTCTGCCTTCCCAGCATTTGGATTATATGCATGCACCCAGTTTTGGACACAGGTTCTGGGGATCCAAACTCAAGTCCTGATGCTCAGGTGGCAAGCACTCCCCTAACCGAGTCACCTCCCCAGCCCTCTTCCCAGCATTTCTTGCCATGCGACCTCACCCCTCCGCTAACGTGGGTATTTTCAGATCGACCAACTCAAGCATCGATTGAACAAGATGGAGGAGGAATGTAAGCTGGAGAGAAACCAGTCCCTGAAGCTCAAAAATGACATTGAGAACAGACCCAAGAAAGAGCAGGTCCTGGAACTAGAGAGGGAGAATGAGATGCTAAAGACTAAGATCCAGGAGCTGCAGTCCATCATCCAGGTGAGGATTGGGTGGGGCGGGTCAGCTGCACCTGCTGGAAGGTGAGTGCGGAGTCCCAGCTTACTAGCTACAAGGTCACAGAAAATACACGTCAGCCTTAGCACCATGGTCTCCCAGCGTAAAGCAGGAGTGACTACAAACCCTCTTGGCAGAGGCTTGGTGTTATATGAAAGGGTTTGTTTGTTTGCTTGCTTGCTTGCTTGCTTGCTTGCTTGCTTTTTAGGAAACAGGCATGGTTTTTAAGCCTAGTGGTGCAAGTCTGTCATCTCACCTAGTTGGGAGGCTGAGGCAAGAGGATTGCAAGATTAAGGCTTCCCTAGGATAACAGAGTGAGTTCAAGGGCAACCAGGGGACCTTAGTAAGCTAATTGTCTAAAATTTTAAAAGTGTAGAAAGGGATGATGATGTAGCTCAGTGGTAGAGGACCTGCCTAGAATCCCCCAGTGAGGGGCTGGGTGTGGCTCTGTGATAGAGCCCCTGCCTAGAATCCCCCAGTGAGAGGCTGGGGTGTGGCTCAGTGGTAGAGCACCTGCCTAGAATCCCCCAGTGAGGGGCTGGGGTGTGGCTCTGTGATAGAGCCCCTGCCTAGAATCTCCTGAGGGTTAGGGGTGTGGCTCAGTGGTAGAGTCCTTGACTCAGCTGTCCAATGCCCTTACTTCATCCCCAGTCATGTTGACAGTGTCTTGAACACTCTAGGCAAAGTCTCTATCACTGACCTCCATCGTCAGCCCTTACTATAGGTAATAATACTTAACCCCCCAAAAAAATTGACAAGTGAGAATCACCATCCACAAGGGAACCAATGCCCCAGCCCTGGGAGAAGAGAGCATTCAGAAAACCTTAGAGACCCAGGACAACTCTACCGAATGTGAGTCCTTGTGCTCCAATCTCAAGTGCCTCCCACATACGTCACCTCAGAAATGTGTGGGTACAGAAGGAGCTACCACTGAGGGTTAATGCTCTAAAATATATCTGCAAGAAAACATGTTTCCATTCTTCTAGAATGGTCCCTTATGACTGCCTGGGGCTCAGCACTCTTGGAAAAGAGACTGGATTCCAGATTAGCAGGATCCGGTTAGTTGATATTTCCGTTGATAGCCAGGATCCAGAGGTGCCTCCCTTTCTTGCCCCCTCTGAAGTGTCTTGAGGAGCCATAGATGCTTCTCTGGGATCCATAAGAGCTGGGACGGAACAATGGCCTCCGGGTTCCCTGCTTCTTCACAGGAAATAAACTCAAATGATAATAAGCTGCTGAAGCATCTCCTTTCCTGCCACAAAACCTTCTGCCGTCTTGGGGCTGCCTGGGGTTAACTCTTTTGTCCTCCTCCTTCTGTGCTCACCGCTGTCCCCAACACCACCCAGGCTGGCAAGCGCAGCCTACCTGACTCAGACAAGGCCATCTTGGACATCCTGGAGCATGACCGGAAGGAGGCGCTAGAGGACCGGCAGGAACTGGTCAACAAAATTTACAACCTGCAAGAGGAAGTCCGCCAGGCAGAGGAGCTACGGGACAAGGTGGGAGCATCACAGAGTCAGGGGATCAGCAGCCAGCCAACCCCTTTCCCAGCAGGGTGCTCAAATATATGTTAACAGAAATTTCTGATCCCACACCCTGATCTGAATTGCCTGTACTGCACACCCCAGCCTCCAGCCCCGTTGTGGTTTGTAAATGATGAGGGTTAGTGTAGTCCCCATCTTCCCCTTGCCAGCCCAAGCAGCCACCAAGGATGTGTCTTCATGGTCCATCCCTCAACAATTCACTGTTGATTGGCCAGCCTCCTGCTATAGTCCCTTCTGATCAGATAATTGGCAATCAAGACCAATCAACACACCAAACCTGGGAGGGAAGAAGCCAACTGCAGCCACTAAGCTGACAGCCACTGGACTGGGGAGATGGCTCAGACTGTAAAGTGTAAACAAATGGACTTAGATTCTTGGCACCCGTGTTAAGAGTAAGACATGGTGGCACACATCCATTATCCTAGTCCTGGGGAAGCAGGGACTGGAGGATGCCTGGGGGTGGCTCACCAGCCAGTCTTACCCTACCAGTGAGCTCCAGGTTCACTGAGAAACCTTATCTCAAGAAAAATAAGGTCGAGAGGGATAGAGAAAGATACTTGATGTTGGCTGGAGGCCACATGAATTCTTACTTGCGTGTGTGTCACACAAACAGACACGTGCGTGCACGCATACACGCACGCACACACGGCCACCGTCTTTAACCTGTTGATGGCTCACTCCAGCGTTGCTCTCTCACATTGCTCGCAGTACCTGGAGGAGAAGGAAGACCTGGAACTCAAGTGCTCGACCCTGGGGAAGGACTGTGAGATGTACAAGCACCGCATGAACACAGTCATGCTACAGCTGGAGGAGGTGGAGCGAGAGCGTGACCAGGTGCGGCGCCACCCTAGACACCAGGCACGGCGGGTGGACCCTGATGCTGTCTAGCCGGGCCATGCCACACGGAGACTATTTACCTATGCGGTTTGACGTCCTGACCATACAGGGCTTTCGTGAATCCATCTTCTCTAGCTCTAGCTAGATAAAGTCCATCTCAGGATAAGTGGGTCCAAACGCACAGGCATTAGGGGATAATGGGGGCCTGAGCAGCACTCCAGAGGGTTCCATAACAGAGCGTGGTGCTTACCTGGTTTCTCTAATGAAATAAGAAAGCTGAATCCCGATCCTGTCACTCATAAGGTATATGCCGAAGGCAAGGTATCCCCAGGAAAGCTCAGTGCTCTCGTATGAGAAATGGGAATGATTACCATGACAACACCCCACATTGGTTAGACCCTGGAGGAAGGAAGCTAAGACACAGCTCTTCTCACTGCCTGGCACATGGCAAGAGCAGGTTTCACAGCTCTAGAATTGCAGAATGCAGAAAGGAGAGATTGAAATGCTGAAGCATCAGGGACAAGCTGGGTGTGCTAGTGCAGGCTTGCCATCTCCACAGCTAGGAGGCAGAAACAGGAGGATCATAAGCTCAAGGCCTGAGGTTACAAGGGTGAGCTCAGAGTGCGCTCAGCACCAGTTGGACAACTTAGTGAGACCCTGCCTCAAAATAAAAAGGAAGATAGCTGGGGATGGAGCTAAATAAGTGGGCTGTGTACTTAAAATCCCCCAGTGAGGGGCTGGGATGTGGCTCAGTGGTAGAGTACCTGCCTAGAATCCCCCAGTGAGGGGCTGGGGTGTGGCTCAGTGGTAGAGTACCTGCCTAGAATCCCCCAGTGAGGGGCTGGGGTGTGGCTCAATGGTAGAGCACCTGCCTAGAATCCCCCAGTGAGGGGCTGGGGTGTGGCTCAGTGGTAGAGCACCTGCCTAGAATCCCCCAGTGAGGGGCTGGGGTGTGGCTCAGTGGTAGAGCCCCTGCCTAGAATCCCCCAGTGAGGGGCTGGGCTGTGGCTCAGTGGTAGAGTACCTGCCTAGAATCCCCCAGTGAGGGACTGGGGTGTGGCTCAGTGGTAGAGTACCTGCCTAGAATCCCCCAGTGAGGGGCTGGGGTGTGGCTCAGTGGTAGAGCACCTGCCTAGAATCCCCCAGTGAGGGGCTAGAGTGTGGCTCAGTGGTAGAGCCCCTGCCTAGAATCCCCCAGTGAGGGGCTGGGGTGTGGCTCAGTGGTAGAGCCCCTGCCTAGAATCCCCCAGTGAGGGGCTGGGGTGTGGCTCATTGGTACAGTGCTTGCCTAGAATCCCCCAGTGAGGGGCTGGGGTGTGGCTCAGTGGTAGAGCACCTGCCTAGAATCCCCCAGTGAGGGGCTGGGGTGTGGCTCAGTGGTAGAGCCCCTGCCTGGTATACACAAGGCCCTGGAATCGATCTCCACTATCTTAGAGGGGAAGTAAGAGAAATGCACAGTGGGTCCCTTGGCTGATGACTGAACTGGTAATGCATATCTCTGACCATACATAAGTTCACGTGGGGTGAACACGTAGCCCTTCCTTGGCAGGCCTTCCACTCCCGAGATGAGGCGCAAACCCAGTACTCCCAGTGCTTAATCGAGAAGGACAAGTACCGGAAGCAGATCCGTGAGCTGGAGGAGAAGAATGATGAGATGCGAATTGAGATGGTGAGAAGGGAGGCCTGCATTGTCAACCTGGAGAGCAAGCTCCGGCGCCTTTCCAAGGACAGCAGCAGCCTCGACCAGGTAGGCTTGGCCATCTGTGTCCCCATACATGGTGTGGGGTCCCCATAGCCACAACTGGGTGTCCTCCTGATCCCCACTGATGGCTGCTGACCAGACAACCCTATCTCACACCATCATCATTGTGTCCCTGCCCTCCACCACCCCCAGTGTGTGTGTGTGTGTGTGTGTGTGTGTGCGCGCGCGCGCGCACGCGCACGCGCGTGCACGGCACGCGTGTGCCTGGGATTGGGTGGGAACCACTCATCTCAAAGTTAGGGGCCTGTGAGATGGCTCAGTGTGTAAAGGTAAAGGCTTGAAGACCTTGGTTCCATCCCTGAGACCCACACGGAGTTTCGGTGACATTCTGGGCTGGCCATCTCCTGGATGAATGACTCAGACACTTTTCTAACTTTCTGTGCCTCTCTGTCAATCAAAGCCAGAGGTGAGCCTTCCCTTGGCACTCTGTGGTAATGTGGAAGGTCATCGGGATTAATATACTCTGTTCTTGTTAAAGTCACTGGTGCCCATGGGTGAACATTCATAAGTAGGCAGTGAGGTGGGAGCAGACTACATCTCCCAGGAGCCCCCGTGACACCTAGAGATGAAGGAATGCTGGGCCATCCCTTCATGCAACATGTGATCACTGTAACTGAGGGTCTCCCAGACTCGGTCCTGAGCAAAGACTGTACAGTCCCATAAAAATAGCACAGCACAAGCTGGGAAGATGGCTCAGTAGGTAACATGCTTACCATACAAGCATGAGGAACTGAGTTCAATTCCTAGAATATGCATGAAAGAAAGAAAGAAAGAAAGAAAGAAAGGAAGGAAGGAAGGAAGGAAGGAAGGAAGGAAGGAAGGAAGGAAAAGAGCCACAGGTGGTAGTCCATGCCTGTAATCCCAGTGCTGGAGAGGTGGAGACACGCAGATCCCTGGGGCCCGCTGGCCAGCCACCCTGCATTATTGGGTGAGTTCCAGGTTTGGTGAGGACTCTATCTCAAAAACAAAAGGTGATGGCATCTGAGTAATGACCCCGAAAGTTGTCTTCTGTGCTCCATATACATAGGAATGTGCACCTCACACATATGCACGCGCACACACACACGCATACACACACACACCATCAGAACTACCCTGACAGGAAGTGCTATGCAATTAAATCTTCATTTTCAAAGAAAGGAAATGCAGACTTAGCAGTTGGGCACAGGCACCACCGTGTCTGACAGTGTTGCATATTTCAAGCTCAAGGGCATCATGAAATCCACGGAGGAGGGCTTCCCTTTGGGGTCCCAGAAAGACCCCTTGCTTGGGGAATTCTGAGGGCTTCCCAGAACCTTCCCACCTGGGAAGCCCCTAGCCCCTGGGAAGCCTGCATGCACCGCTCAGCTTCCAGTCTTACCAATGTACCTCTTTCTCAAAGAAACCTTCCGTGGCTCCTGTAGTGGACCCCAAGAGCCCCTGTGCTGTGGTGTCATCCTATGGATGTAACAGTTCGTAACTTGTGTGAGCCCCACACAGGCCCCTCCACAGTCAGCCCAGCCCTAGACACAAACCTCCTTAGTGAATGACTTCTAGATGTCTCCATGAAGCTGAGGTTTCCCCCAATGTATTGTTGGTCAAGGAGCAGCACAGATGACACTCTGATCCTGCAGACAGCGTGAGCCAACACTAAGAGGCAGATTCAGCTAGCACGTGGCCAGCACGTGGCCAGCACGTGATGGTTCCTGCTGTCTGTTGGATTGGGTAGCAGGAGAGGTAGGAAGAATGGATAGACCCAAGTCAAGGTATGCTGACAAGTCATAGCATCCAGGGGGGATGTTCAGGGATTCAGAAAAGAACAATCCAGGCTGAGTGTCAAGCATGGTACCCAAGGGAAAAAATGGTACCATCAGCCAACCTGCCTCATGCCTACTACCAGCTTTCCCTCATGCTCCTATCTCTGTGCCCAGAGTCTGCCTAGACACCTCCCAGCCACCATCATCTCACAGAACCTTGGCGACACCAGCCCCAGGACCAATGGCCAAGAAGCTGATGATTCTTCAACCTCAGAAGAGTCTCCCGAAGACAGCAAGTACTTTCTGCCCTACCACCCACCCCGGCGCCGGATGAACCTAAAGGGCATTCAGGTACTCAGGGGCAGGGGGGGAAGGCAGATTGTAGCATGGGATCCCTATGCAGGCAGGGATACCATCTGGCTCTGCTTTGCTCTGTAACAGCCCTAGATAGAAATCACGCCTGTTTGTGGTGTTCATTTGTTTAGACAATGAGAGTGTTCGTGAGAGGATTGTCTTCAGATTTCTTTTCCAGCCTCCAGGTTGGGAGCTGACACCATAGCAGAAACCCTTTCACTTTTGTTGGTGCCCAGGGAGACCCACGGCATGTGGCTGCCCTGAGGAAGTACATGAGTCAGTGGGTTTTTTGGGTGGTTACACTGATGGATAGTGGAAGGTTGGGTAGGTAGGAGGGTGAACAGATGGATGGGTGGGAGAATGAATGATAGATGGGTAGAAGAATGAATAAATTACATGGATGGGTGGATGGATGATGGATGGGGTTGGTGGGGTGAGTGGATGGATGAATGGATGGATTCATGGTGATTGGTTACATGGATGGGTAGGATGGTGGATGATGACTGGGCTGGGTAGATGAATGGATGGTTATGTGAATGGATGGTGGACTGATGGAATGGTGAGTGAATGAACGGATAGATCAGAAGATGAATGATTACATGGATAGATGGAGTAGTGGCTGTGTGGGTGGATGGGATGATGAGTGGTTGGATGGTTACATGGATAGATGGTAGATTGATGGATGGGTGGATGGGCTAGGTGGGCGAAAGGATGATGAGTGATATATGAACATATGGGTCATTACATGGGTGGACAATGGATGGATGGATGGATGGATGGATGGTGGTGTGTGGGATAGATGTTATATGGAAAGATGATGGATTGATGGGTGGATAGATGGATTAGTAGGTAGGAGGATGGATGATAGGTGCCTATGTGGATAAATGGATGGAAAATAGATTATTGATGGATGTAAAATGAATGGATGGAAGGATGGCTTCATGGATTGATGATGCATTGATAGATGGGTGGATGGTAGAGGAGTGGACAGATGAATAGTTACATGGATGATGGACGAGTGGGTGGATGGATAGATGAATGGTGGATGGCTGTGTGAATGAATGGGTGGTTACATGGATAGATGATGGGTGGATGGATGTATGGGAGGATGGAGGATAGATGGCTATGTGGATAGATGGATAGAAAGACATTACATGAATAAATGGGAATTGATAGGTGGGTAGATGGGTTGCTAGATATAAGGATAGATGACAGATGCCTATGTGGATAAATGGATGGTTGCATGGATGAATAATAGAATAATTGATGGATATAAAATGAATGGATGGAAGGATGGTTTCATGGATTGATGATGCATTGATAGGTGGGTGAATGGTAGATTAGTGGGTAGAGGAATGGATGATGGATGGGTGGATGGATGGATGGATGGATGGTGGATGGATGGGTGGATGGGTGGATGGATGGATGGATGGATGGGTGGATGGATGGATGGATGGATGGTGGATGGCTGTCTAAATGATTGGGTGGTTACATGGATAAATGATGAATGGATGGGTGGATGGATGGATGGATGGTAAATGGATGCATAGATGAATGATAGTTTCACGTGTGGATAATGCATTGATAGGTGGGTTTGGTGGTAGAAGAATGGGTAGATGGGTAGTTATATGGATAGGACTATCTAATCAAAGCCTAATTACCCTGCCTCTCTCTATATTCATGGGAGTCAGTAGCACATGGGACCAAAGGCGGCAGGCAGTTTCTCTGGAGCCCAGCCTATCCTTGCCGATGTGTCATCTTGGCATACAATGCTCTTGTGCCTCAGTGTTCCAGAGCCCTTTTCAGGGGCTCCCTTGGAGGGGTTCATCTGGACCAGCAGTTGTCTGATCCAGACCTGTGGGAGAGACCACATCTTATCCCAGCTGCAGAAGACTGGCACCACATGTGCCTGCCAAGCCAGGCGGCTGCTCATCAGACAGGTTGCTGTCTTTTTCTCTGAGCTGCAGTGACACGTATCCAGGGCCCTATTGATTTGTGTCCTCTGTCTTGTGTCTTCCCCTCCCCTCTGTTTCAGCTACAGAGAGCCAAATCCCCCATCAGCATGAAGCAAGCATCTGAGTTTCAAGGTTAGTGGGCCGCCCGGATCCTTTTTGCCCTTGCTCATCTGTCCCCTGTCTCTCGCTCGCATCCCATCTGTTTCTCCCGCTGCAGTGACCGGCTCTGCAAATTCAACCTGGGCTAGGCCTCAGGGGTATCGGTGTGTCGAGTGTCAATCAGTCAATAACTAATGCTCACCATTATTCAAAGTGCACAGTGGTCTGTCCACTAGTGCATTGCCTCCTTGGCCCTCTTGGCCAAATGGAGCATCTTTAAGTAATTTGCTTTTTGCGTGAGTATTTGTGTGATGTCCATGTGTGTGCTTGTCCCTGTGTGTGTGCATGCACACATGAGGTTGCATGTGCATACAGAGGCCCAAGGCTGATTTGGGAGTCTTCCTCAATGGCTCTGCAACTTTAGTCATTGAAGTAGGGTCTCTCAGTTGAACCCAGACCTCA
>JAMJFZ010004318.1:0-108937 GCA_026225945.1 Cricetomys ansorgei | reverse complement strand
AAAGCAAGTGCCATTCTGGACAATGGAACCCCAAGTCTCTGAGCTCAGGTGTTTTTATTGATACAGAACTGCTCAGGTGTTCTCTACTGATTAGAACATGCAGATCATGTGCAATCAAAACATTCTCACATAAATCCAACACATGGGACAATGCAAATGCCAAGGCCTAGGCCAGCCCCTCACACAACAGTCCCAAAACAATTATTTTATACATAACTAATAATAAATTTCCACAGCAAGAGTGCTGTGAAAGAAAATGTGTAGGACAGATTTTGTCAGCTGCAACAATACAGCCTCCTTCCTTATTCACTTGGCTTTACTGTGAGGCTGCTTCAGCTTTTCAGGAGGCACTTCTGCATCAGATTTGGGTGGTCCAGCGAAGAGTTGAGTATCGGAAGATTCTACTTCTTCTCTTGCTGTTCTGGTTATTCATATGATTTTTTGTGCCAGAGAATCAGGGAGGCACATGGACAAACCAGGAACCAAAGTGATCCCAGAGGCAGGAGCTCAGCAGTCCAGTCTCTGGTTTCTGCCACTGTGGTTTCTGCCACTCAGAGCACAATAGTACACAGCTGAATCTGACTCTCAGACTGAGGCTTTGTGCAAGTGGAAGGAGGTGGCTTCTTTATCGTATGTGGCTTCAAAATCTCTGCTGCTTCCCCTTCTCATTGGCCTTGGAGGCTCTCAAGAGGAGCTGTGGACCTTCCCCGGGATAGTGCACGTACCAGAACAGGGCTGGGTACCCTGCAGCTGAGTAGTTGCAGTGTATAGTGAGGAAGCCATCTTCTGAGAGGGCCACCTGACCCTCCATCTGTGTCACTGAGTCTCCATGGGTCCTCGCTGGAGGGAAAAAAACAGATATGTATGTCACATAAAGACAAAGCCCTTAAATAAATTCAGGGCTCAAGGGTTTTGTGAAATAAAAGATTGAAAATTTTAAAGACACTTTACTTACTGATACTGAGAAGTATCGCAGTCAGGAAGCCTGGAGAAGAGTCCATCTTTAATGCCACCCAGACAGTGTTCTTGATTCTTAGCATTGTTGAAAATACAGAGAAACTGTTGAGTCTAAACTTAAATCCACGCAGGAACTGCTATAGTGTTAGGAAGCCAGGGAGTAAACAGAGTTAAATGATCATGACAATATTTGCTAAAAGACAGGATTGCATGTCTGAGTTGAGGGGTCACTGCTACTTCAAAGACCATATATTCTCTGTTCTAAGAGAATGCCAATTTTAAGACATTTTTCTAATTAAAGTTTTTCAGGGTAGAAGTCATACCACATAAAAAATACTCAAATACTTCTGAATTTCAGGAAAAGTGAAGGAAAATGTAGTTGCTGAATTCTATGGAGTGAGCTCAACTCTTGAAAAATGTTCCTTTTCTCCATTAAAACATCTCCTGCTAACACAAACTGTTTTGCCCTCTGAGGTGAGTCTACATAACAGATTTCACTTTCTGCCTTTACCCTCACTGGGCTCCTCTCAGTGTCTAGGTTAAACGCCACATATTTAAAATATGAATCTCCTTCCTTACTTCTGCGAAGAAAATGCTGGGATTTCATGTAACAATGGTACATGTTCTTCTAGTTTCATGTCACCACGTTCATAATTGTTTTCATATAGTTGTTTAGATGTCGTTCGTGGTAAGTGTTTTGTCTTTATGGGACATTCTATGCCCAAGACAAAGCTAAATAACAAAGTCTGTGGCCACTCTATTTATATATCATTTTAAAATTGAAATAGAGTCTTCTCTCATATAATACATCCCTACCACACTTTCCCCTCCTTCCAATCCTCCCAGCTCTCCCCCCTCACCTCTTCTCCAGATCTACTCCACCTCCATTTCCCTCAGAAAAGAGCAGGCCTCCAACACGTATCAGCCAAACACAGCACAAGATACAATAAGACAAGGCATAAACCCCCATATGAAACTGGACAAGGCAATCCAGTAGGGAGAAAAGGGTCCTAAGAGAAGGCAAAAAAGGTCAGAGATATCCCTACCCCATTGCTAAGAGTCCACAAAAAAACATCAAGCTAGTAGCTTTGACATATATGCAGAAGACCTGGTGTACCCCATGCAGGCTCTGTACTTTCCTGAACAGAACAACAATAGGGAAGGCAGTAAGATCAACAGTAAACAAATAGGACCTCATGAAACTGAAAAGCTTCTGTAAGACACACTCAACCAGACAAAGCATCAGCCTACAGAATAGGAAAAGATTTTTAGCAACTCCATCTCTGATAAAGGGCTAATATTCAAAATATATAAAGAACTCAAGAAACTAGATATCAACAAACAATATAATCCAATTAAAAACGGAGCACAGATCTAAACAGGGAATTTCCAATAGAGGATCCCAAATGATTAATCCCAAACCCTTAAAGAAATCTTCAACATCTTTAGCCATCAGGGAAATGTGAATCAAAACTATTTTGAGATTTCCATCTTACACCCTTCAGAATGTCTAAGATCTGTAACACAGGTGATATCTTATGCTGACAAAGATGTGGAGCAAGGGGAACACTCCTCCATTGCTGGTGGGAGTGCCAACTCGTACAGCCATTATGGAAATCAATGTGGCAGTTTCTCAGAAAATGGGAATCAATCTACCCCAAAACCCAGCTATACCACTCCTGGACATATAACTAAAGGATGTTTCATCCTACCAGAAGGACACTTGCTCAGCTATGTTCATAGCGACTTTATTTATAATACTCAGAAACTGGAAACAACCTAGGTGCAACAACCTAAAAAGAATAGACAAAATGTGGTACATTTACAAAATGAATTATTACTCAGCTGTTAAAACATTAAATCATTAAATTTTCAAACAAGTGAATGGAACTAGGGAAAAAATCATCCTGACTGAGATAACTTAGACCTAGAAAGACAAACATAATATGTATTCACTTATAAGTTGGTATTAGTTGTTAAGTAAAGGATAATTATGCATCTTTTACAAAGTTATTGAGAGGTATTACTTTTGGGGTGTGACTAATTTTACAATGACTATGTGTGTATGTTTGTGTATATGTATATAAACATTTTTAGCAAACTTAGAGAAGAAAGTTATACAATTATAAACTAATAAAAATGGTCATTTAAAAAAAAACTATTTAACTTTCTTAAAGACATGTAAAGAAATCATAAGGTTTATAGATGATCCCAATGTGTTTCCTTACATCACAAATAAAATTTTTTTGCAATGTATTGGGATAATGGGTTACCTCCACAACTTGAAATGTTTTGTCAGTGTATATGACTATCAGATTTCTGAGATACAATGTACATTGTCTCTGTTTCAAGTTTACTTTTCAGAGTTTTCATTTAAAATATAATTGTTTTATTGAGTAAACATATCTTTGGGATTTTATATACAAAAAATAAAAGAACCATCAAATAAAAAAGAGAGATCCAGCCTTACCTTTTAAAATTGAGTTTTATTTAAGAGGTTTTTTTAGTTTTTTATCCATTCACTCATTCATTCATTTTGAAACAGGATCTCTTTATGTACTTCTGATTGCCCTGGCACTCACTGTGTAGACTAGGCGCCCTCAAAGTCACAGAGATCTGCCTATCTCCACCTCTGAAGTGCTCAGATTGAAGGCATGTGTTACCACGCCTATTTTCGGTTTTGTTTTTTAACTTTAAGTCTATGGGTGTTTTTGCCTGTGCACCACGTGGGTGCAGTGCCCACAAAAATCAGCAGAGAGTAGAAAATTCTTTGGAACTAGAGTTAGAGGTGGTAGTGAGCTGCCACGTGAGAGCTGAGAATCAAATCCAGGTCCTTTAGGAGAGCAGCAAGTGGTTTTGACCACTGAGTGGTTTCTACATTCTGTGATAAAAGATTTAAAGAAATAAGAAAATCTGGGACAAGGCCAGATTTTTTTATGGTCAAATGAAATTTTGTCTATTTTAAAAGACAACCCAAAAAGGAAAAGCGATAAGGACTAAATAATAACATTAAGGTATGCTCTAAAATGATTATGGATGTTGAACCTTAAAAGGGGATGATGAAAATATAGACTACGTATAATATTATTAAAATTTCTGAAATCAAAATTCAATGCCCTGAGAGATAACTAGTGCCTGAGTAACACTTTCAGTAGAATAGGGTGTAGGTTCCTTCATTTGATCGCCTTTGCTTCTTGGGTCCTCTTTTGTCTAGATGATTCTAACTTTAGATATAATATATATCTAAAGTTATATAATCTAATATATATATTTAGATAATTTATATATCTAAAGATATAATATATATAATATAATATAATATCCTTCTATATGTCAAATGCAAATATTACCTCAGATACAGAGGATGAAAGAAAGAGAGAACTCAGACCCAGATCGTGTGCCTAACCGATCTCATGTGTGATACAGATATTTTACTCTTAATGTCTTCTTTAGAATTTTACTTTCCTAGAGGACTGCTTCCTACCTATTCAGCCTCATCTACGTCACATCCTAGAAAAGAATCTTCCTGAGGCGAGAGAACATGAGGCATTTGCTGCACGCAGAAAACACGATGCTTGGCCAACAGGAAGAACCATGAACTAAAATTCCCAGAGAAAAATCCACACATGTCTTAAACACTTAAGGTTTGATGACTGAAGAGAGTCGGAATCTTGCAGATCCAGAGACAAATAACTTTGGGCTACCTTAGCCACTTAAATAGCCAAATTATTGCCTACATCTGTGTGTGACCTACAATCTTTATGGCAAGAGTTCTCAGAATAAAAGGAGTCCAGCAGCTTGCAGAATACAATGTGCCTCTGTGGATAAGTAGAAGGTCTAAAATTCCCCCAAGTCCTCAGCAGAACATGTAAGTAATTACTGATAGGGATGCTCAGAGACCCCTGGCCTGGGTCATTTCTCTAGGAATATTTCTCCTTACCCTAGATCTGTGCATGAGAGCTTGCTTATTCACTTTGGTGTGGAATCAGCCTTTTGTATACCAGAACTTTCCTTAGCTGAGCATTTCTCTGCTTTTTTACATCATAAGTGACATAAAATCTTCCCTTTCAACTCTACTGTTCCTGGCCATGTTACAGCTGTTTTAAAAAAAGCACACACAGCTTATGTCTTAGCCAATTAATCTTTTTCTCATCTAAATCTCACATGCCCTTGCCAACTTCGACTTTACTTATGGCTGGGGCTTCATACAACTGGCACCACACAAAGAGTAGACTCTAAGAAATACCTACTTTCAGGGAAACACAATAAAATGTATGTTACCAGTCCTCTGACAGTCAGTGTAATTTTTTTCAGAAATAGAAATAAAATCAGTAGGGAATTTAAGCACTTGAAATGATGCATTTTTGAGAAAATTATTTGAAGGTTATAAACACTCAAATCTAGGAAAAACAGAAGATATTAGCAGATGTGGAGATTACTTATATGTCCAAAGACAATATAAATGTAATTATCCTGCATTCTCTTTGATTTTGTGTTAGAGTAATAATTAAACATTAATAATTAAAAGCAATTAACACAATTTGGAAAGGCATTCCAGAGGTAAGCCTGTCTGGGTCCCGGTTTGAGCCATCTGTCCATACAACCATGACAGATGGAGCCCCTATGAGAAGCAATGGAAGGCCCTTTCCTTGAGCATGAAAAACCGACAGATCTGCTGGTGTCTTCAGGACTGCTCTTGTCCAGACCAACCACCTTGCTGCAGACTTCAATGACCAAATGGACCAGGCCATGGCTTCAACCACCATGAGCCTGGAGTCTCTTCAGAGACAAGCGAACTCTCTATCTAACTGGAGAACCACCTAGCCCTGGAGGGGGAACCTGTCTTGTATTAGGGGGAAATGTTGTTTTTATGTTAATGAATCAAATGTGGTAGAATCTAATGCTAAACAACTGAAGACCCTTCACAAAAATTTGCTTGATCACTATTCCCAGCCACAGTCAAGCTTCTGGCTAGATGGATCACTGATTACCTGCCTGTTACCCATTTTAACCTCCTTGCTTATTTTGTGCTTTTTTTATGATGTTTGCTCCCTGCCTTACCCAATTTATTGACAGGCAAGTCTCCATCATTGTTGATGTGACCACTGGGAAGGTGATGGCCCAATCTGTGGCCCTACAGTCTACTGCTTTGGACACCTATGTAGATATTAGTCTTTAATAAGAGAAAAGGGGGAGATGTTGGTGACACCCTGGGGAGCTGGCAGACTTGTGTGGGGATGTGTGAGGATGTGGATACTGATCCCTCTGGCGGAGTGAGTTCCCAGCCCATGACAGATCTCATGGAATGGTGAATACTGGCTGACCAGTTTAGCCCCAGTGGAAAACCCTGCCATGGTCAGCGGCCACTTCCCCGGACTTCACCGAAGTGTCCCTGATCCCAGAGGGAAGCCACCCTCCCCACCCCCCAACAACAGGCTTAGATAGGCTGACTGAAGTGTCTAGTTAGTATGGACCAAAGAGATTGGACCTCTCCCTTATGCAATGCCCTGCTTCCTTTTAAAAACCCTGCTTCTTCCGCAATATAGTATATTTGCACCATGAGGCTTGTCTCCAGAGTCAGAGTTTTTGGGCCTGGTGGCTCTGTTGCCCTCACCCACTAGAGGTGCCTCCCTGTTCCAGAACACCCATAACTCACACATATGAATGTACATGATGTATTTATAGAACTCTGTAGCAAGTCTTACTTTGTATTCATAATAATTCCATAAGAAAATTTAAAGCAGTAGGAACATATAATTGTAGTTTCTACTGCTTTTGTTGAACTCAATACATATTTTATTTTCTCTTTTGTGGAAAAGAAAAGCCCTAGGCATACCAACTGTGACAGATTCTGTCCCCCTATATGTCTTACATGCAGATATGATTGAATTAAAGATTATGAGATAGAGTATTTTAGAATACATATACCTTAAAGCACATTATTGGGTGTGCTTGAAAGAGACCAACAGAGAGGGATTTGAATGTGAAAGAGATACTGAGATTGGGTAGAGATCATGATGATGCAATCACAAGCTGACAAATGCTGGCAGCCACGAGATCTGAAAGAGGCCAAATAGATTACTTCAGCCTCTGATGACACCTTGATTCTAGGCCAATGAAACTGATTTCAGCCTTTGGTGTTAGCCAACAGAGGAGTTGGGAAGTTTCATTGTTCTAAGTTACCATGGCTATTAGAAACAATGGAAATGCATACACCTAATGTAGCGAGATCCTCTGAAGCCTAAATGTGTCTGAGTCTAAAATAATAAATAAATAAATAAATAAATAAATACCCCACAGAAATGGATATTTACCTGCACATTCTGTATTTTCTTCTGAGGAGAAGCAGCATCATGTAATATACCAGTAATCACATGATAATTGCAACCTTTCTCTTTTAACAGAGAAATGCATTTAAGAAGCAAGATGTGTTTCCCTTTCATGGAGTTGTCAGATGTGGGGAAATTGGGTCATCCGTAATGGACTTGCTTCTCTAAGTCAGAAACACAGGGCACCCTGACTGGAATAAGAAGCAACAGTTGCATCTTAGGCTATCATCCTGATATTTTTATATCAGATGTTAATTTTTTTAATTACTATTTTTGTCTTAAAACATAATACTTTTATTGATTGCTTGAATTTCATACAGTGTATCTCAATCACACCCTCTTTCCATTCCTCCAAGGTCCACACTCCCACTCCCATACTCCCTCACCCAAATAAAAAAAGGAAATGGAAAGAAAAAAAAGAAAAAGGAAAAAAGGCCAAGCATGTGTGGCAGGAGTAATAGATCACGGGTATGACCCTGGTTTTGGGTGGCAATAGGCAGCTCTGATCATGGACATCCACCTGGCCTATATTATCCTAAGATTAAGTATGACAAAATTCAGTTGGAAGTTGGCCTTTACGGCCCAAATACACAACCACTTGGACATCCTGTAGGCGCCTAATAATCCCACAATCATCATGGCATCCAGCAGCACCCAGTCAACACGCAGGCAGCATGGATTCTCCCAGTTTCCTAGACATCCCACAGGCACCCAGACATCATGCAGGCATGATGGCATCCTACAGGTAACATGATATCCTGCAGGCACCCAGATATACCATAGGCACCCCAATATCACACAGGCACCATGGTATCCCGCAGGTACCCAGCCAACCTGCAGGCATCCCAACATTCCACAAGCACCCAGATATTACGCAGGCACCCAGACATCCCACAGGCTCTCACATATCCTGTAGGAACCCTGACATATCCCAGGTATTTGGATATCCTACAAACACTAGGGCACAGGTATCCAGACATCCCATAGGCACCAGCACCCCAGAGGCCCCTTGTCATCCTGCAGGCCCCAGTCCTTCCAACGGGCAACTGGGCATTCTATAGACCCCCAAACATCATACAGGACCCTGGAAAGCCTGCCAGAATGTGTGACTCATGAAGCCAGGGTCAAGCACCAATGAACTCTTATGGTGTCAGCAATGTTGACAGAAATCCAATTGTCCTGGTCCACATGAACATTTTGAGGTTTTAAAACCCCTCTCAAATGGTGGAGATTCAACTCTGAAGAATATTCTTCAGCTTTGACCATGCTTTCCCTTACCCCATCAGGGAGAACAATACCATGGTACCTGGGGCCACAGGAGCAGCAGTACTGGCCTGATGGGTGGTAAAGAAGCCAGGGGGTCTGGTAGCAGCTTGAGGACAGGTCTCTTGTGTGGATACTCAGCCCAGCAAATGAGACTTTCTTCAGCTGGGATATCCTGTTGCTCAAAATCAGGGTGCCCTTGAGGTTTGACAGTACATTTGGGGACAGGATCTGGTCAAGATCCAGACTTCTGCACCCTACCCTGCCCTCATCATCAACCTGCTACTTGGCCTTTGTACTTGCAGCCTGTGGATAGTGCTGCAGCCCATGATCTTCCTCACTCCATCAGGGAGAGCTATAAGAACTGCAGCCTTGGCTATGGGAGGAGCAGTACCATTCTGGTGAACAGTGAAGGGCCATGATGGTCTAGTGGTACCCTGAGGACCTATCCCTCGTCCACCTTGGGTGCTCACCCATGCCTGAAACCACCTCCAGCCATGTGTTCCTTAGCAGTGCTCACTGCCTTTCCCATGCCTGCCAAGTCCACAGCTCTGTTTCTCTTTGCTACCTATGCCACTCCATTCTCTGAGTGGGAGACTTGGCCTGGCAAGTAGTAATAAGGCAGCAGTTTTCTGGCATTCCAAGTACAATTCAGTGCCCTTCATGTCTGCTGGCTGAACCTTCAGGTTTGCTCAGCCATCCTTCCTCTCTCCACTTGCAGTCAGTTGACTTTCCAGATCTGTCAGTGCTGCTGCCTCTTCCCAACCACTTTTAATTCTCAAAGTTCTTTCCACCAAACTTGGCAGCAGCGTAGAGCTCCCTTTATCCATGAACACGTAAGAGCTGGTAGCAACTAGAGTGGAGGTGGTGGGGCAGCAACCTGAGCCCTTTTGGACTCTGCCTCCTGCCCCACTGCCATCTTGAGTCCAGTCCGGGACCTCTTCCTCTATCCTAGACTCTCCTCACAGCCAGCCTCCTCCAAGCCTTGCAAAGTGCCTGTGGGCTGAGTGGGAGCCCCAGCCTGGCAGGTAGCAACGAGGCCAGGCACTGCTCAGCATCTCTCTGTTATGCCCTATTCCTCTGTCTAATACTCTCTTCCTGGCTTATTTCTCCATGCCACAGCAAAAGATTAGGGCTGAGTGGGGAGGCCCTGCCCTTTGGGCAGCTATGGAGAACTACAGGGGCTCTTCAATGGAGGTGTTTCTCCACTAGACTCCCCTCTCAGCTTGCTTCCTCCATGCCCATGGGCTGAACCCGTGGGTTCCTTTTGCTAACTTTCCTCTCTGTACTCTCAGTCTTGCTAACTTTCTAGATCCTCAGCTGCATCTTTCCAGCTACTTTAATTCTCAAAGTTCTCTCAACCCACTCAGAGCCATTATAGTGGTCTCTCAGTCCATGAACATGTGAGAAGACAGTGGTGACCTGATTGGAGGCAGCAGGGCAGCAGCCTGAGCCCTGTTGGACTCTTTCCACTGCCCACCGCCATCATTGGTCTTAAATTACCATTTTTGAGATTATTATTTAATGATAACATTACTGCCTTCCATTTCTTCTCTTCAAATTCTCCAGTGTATTCCCTACAACAGCCTGTGAGGCTGTTTTCTGTCTACTTTGGCATGATTATTGGTATTATCCTTGTTCAGTTCACATTTCAATGGTCTTGCTGATAAGACTTTATGGCTATAACTTCTGATATTATTAATCACAGAAACTTACAGCAAACTCAAAGGCGTTCTGGCTTTTGTGATCATTCTGGTTCCTCCTCTGCAATGTTCTCTGAGGCTTAAGTACAAAAGTGATTTGTAGATATGTCCATTAGGTCTGGGCTCTACAACTCTTCATTTTGATTGGTTGTGGTTTTCTATAATGGTCTCCCTCTGTTGCAAAGAAAAGATACCTTGATGAGGGGTTACAGTTACCTGTGACCTACAAGTAACCTACAATTACCTGTCTGTATAAGGTTGATATATTTTATATTTTATAGGTTGTTGTTAAGGATTATGCTCTTTTAGTAAAATAGTAGTTGTAGATTCTATTCCAATAACCAGACTTCACTCACACTGAATAAATTAGCTAGGTTTACAGTATCAACATGGTATCCCTATTGTAGAGTGGGTCTTCAGACCAATTAGAGGGCTATTGAGTACTGCCAAGCTGTGTGTGCCATTACTGCACCCGCTGGATTATTGTGCCATGCTGGTTGTTGATGTGGTTCATAGGCATAGCAACTGGGTAGGACTCTTGGTTGCCTCCCTCCATTGAAATCTTACATGGCATTTTTTGTACCAAGAAAGCTAGTCCCTTAGAAAGGAACATTCAGGTCAGATAGAGCTCAGTGGTTTCTGGGTCCTGTGTCAGAAGTGACTGGTATATTTTTAGCAATAGGGAATTACCACCTTTGAGGGGTAACCAAGGGCAACAACAATAGGCTGTATGTTTTGGGAGTCTCTTGGACAGCCCTGGCTCATGTATAGCATTGGAGTTTTTGTTAGATGACCTTTGACTTTTGGAGGGAGCAGCATTGTGAGAAAAGTTGACTAGAATTATGTGTGTATACTAATACATGAAACTCGGTGCACGATAGGGTTTTTAAGTAAATAATAATATGGTTCCTCCTGGCATTTTTCAGACATCAATGTAGTTACTTTACCTACTGCTCCCCTCTTGCATTTATTTCCTCCCTCTTCCCTAAAGAGCCTCCCTTTTACCAATTTCCCTTATAAGATTACTTGTATCCTGATATTCCTCCCCTTTACTCTCCTCCTACCTTCTACATACCCATCTAAAGAGTCCTGCAGTTTCTATTTTCCTGGTCAGATAAGTTCTACCCTGATATTCTCCTCACTATCTTGCTATTGCTCCCTAACCCCCTACCTTGGCAATGGTCCCATTTTACTTTCCTGGTGTCTGTTACTACACGCTGTAAACTCACAACCGGAGATTTGGAGATAGGAGACTCCAATAGGAGAGAGCATGTGGTTATGCTTGCCTTTTCCAGTCTGGGTTATCCATTCAATATGATCTAACAACTATAATTGGCACCCGAGGTTCTGTCCAGAGGTTTAGCCCAGAGGTTCAGAGGTTGTTCCATGGAGAGATCAGGCTTGAATATTGGAGAGTGTCTTACTTGTCATTATTGAACCCACATATTGTCTGTGTACCCTCTGGCCAATTACCATTCAATATCCATTCCAACAACAGTTTTCTGCCCTTCCATTGGCCCAGAGACTCATGTAGGGATGATAGGCCATAGGTTGAAGATTTTGTTGCTGGAATGGTGTCCCAGACCCACAACTGGAAGCCTTGGCCAGTTACAGTAGATGGCCTTTTCATTCTCCCCGCCTAGATGCCAGATGTCCTAGCCAGGGTCTCCTTTGTAGATCTCAGTGCATTTCCACTGCCCCAGGTCTCCCAGTCCCCTCTAAATGTCCTCCAATTATGGTTGTCTCTTCATGTATTATTTCCCTCCTTCTCCTCCTGTCCCTTCTCTTCCTATTCCCATCTTCCTCTAGCCCACCTGCACTGTCTGCTCCACAATCCCTTTACTGGGGAGATCCCTGTGTCTCCAGTGGTGCTCTCCTTGTTGCATAGTCTCTCTTGGTCTGTGGATTGTAACACTTTGTCCTTTGTTTAACAGTCAATATCCATGAGTATAAATGAGTACATACCATGTTTGTCTTCCTGGGGCTGGGTTAACTCAGTCAGGATGATTTTTTCTAATCTCATCCATTTGCCTGCAAAACTCATGAAGCCATTTTTTAAAACAGCTAAGTAATACTCCATTGTGTAAATGTACCACAATTTCTTTATCCATTCTAGAGGGGCATTTAAGTTGTTTCCAATTTCTGGTTATTATGAATAAAGCTGCTATGAACATGACTGAGCAAGTATCCTTGTGGTAGGATGGAATGTCCTTTAGGCATATTCTCAGGAGTGGCATAGCTGGGTCTTGAGACAGGTCAATTTCCAATTTCCTGAGGAATTACCATATTGATTCCCACAGTGGCTGTACAGGTTTGCATTCCCACCAGCAATGTAGGAGTGTTCCCCTTCCTCCACATCCTCACTAGCATGAGCTGTCATTTGTGTTACTGATCTTAGTCATTCTGACAGGTGAAAGATGGAATCTCAAAGTGGTTTTGATTTGCATTTCTCAGATGGCTAAGGATGTTGAACATTTCTTTAAGTATTTCTGAGTCTTTTGAGAGTTCTTTGTTTAGATCTACATCCCATTTTAAATTTGGATTGTTTGTTTTGTTGATGTCTAGTTTCTTGAGTTCTTTATATATTTTGGGTATTAGCCCTCTATTGGAAGTAGAGTTGGTGAAAATCTTTTCCCATTCTGTAGGCTGCCATTTTGTCTTATTGACAATGTCTTTGGTTTAAAGAAGCTTTTCAGTTTTATGAGGTTCCATTTACTAATCATTGATCTTAGTGCTTGAGCTATTGGTGTTCTGTACAGGAAGTTGTCTCCTGTGCCAATGTGATCAAGGTTAGTCCTCACTTTTTCTTCTATCAAGTTCAGTGTATCTGGTTTTATATTGAGGTCTTTGATCCACTTGGAGTTGAGTTTTGTGTAGGGTGATAAATATGGATCTATTTGCATTCATCTACATATGAAGATCCAATTAGATCAGCACCATTTGTTAAAGATGCTTTCTTTTCCCCATTGTATATTTCTGGCTTCTTTATGGGAGAGCAGGTGTCTGTAAGTGTGTAGATTTATGTCTGGATCTTCAGTTTGGTTCCTTTGATCAATGTGTCTGTTTTTAATGCCAACACCATGCAGTTTTCGTTAAAATAACTCTCAGAAATAGAGATAACTTTGGAAGTTTTTTTTTTTATTTTTTTAAGCTTATATTAGCTAACCTTGGTTTTTTTGGTTTTTCCACATGAAGTTGAATCTTGTCATTTCAAGATCTATAAAGAATTTGTATATAGGATTTTGATAGGGATTGCATTGAATCTGTAGATTGCTTTTGGTAAGATGGCCATTTTTATTTTGTCAATCCTACCAATCCAGGAGCACCAGAGATCTTTCCATCTTCTGGGGCCTTTCTCAATTTCTCTCTTCAAATATTTAAAGTTTTTGTCAAAACTTTTACTTGCTTAGTTACAGTCACCCAAATATATTTTATGTTATTGATGGCTATTGTGAAGGGTGTGTTTCCCTAAAATAATGTTTATCTTTGAGGTTTTTGTGTTTCTTGTATGCAGCAGAAGGAGTAACCTGTTTTCATATCTATTCTGCTAGCCTGTGTCTTTCTATTGGGAATTAAATCAATCAATGCTGTGAGATATAAAAGATAAGTGATTTTTAGTTCCTATTATTTTGTAGTTGTTGTTGGTGTGTGTCTGTACGTGTTTGTGTGTTTGTGTGTGTTTTTCCTTTCTCTTGTTTTTGATGGTGTGGTATTTATTTCCTGTGTTTTCATGAGTGTAGTTAAGCTATCTGAGTTGGAATTTTCTTTCTAGTAACTTCTAAAAGGCTGGATTTGTAGATAGATATTGTTTAAATTTGGCTTTATAATGGAATATTTTGTTTTCTCCATCTATGGTAATTGAAAGTTTTGCTGGGTATAATGTTCTGGGCTGCCATCTGTGGTCTCTTAGATTCTTCAGCACATCTGTCCAGGAACTTCTGGCTTTTAGATTCTCCATTGAGAAGTCAGGTGTGATTCTAATTGGTTTGCCTTTATATGTTACTTGTTCTTTTTCTCTTCCATGTTTTAGTATTCTTTCTTTGTTCTGTATGTTTAGTGTTTTGATTATTTTTTGGCAGGGTGTTTTGTTTGTTTGTTTGTTTGTTTGTTTCTGTTCCAGACTATTTGCTGGTCTGTATGGTTCTTGTACCTTTATAGGAATCTCCTTCTTTAGGTTTGGAATTTTTTCTTCTATGTGTTTATTGAAAACATTTTTTTTCTGGGCCTTTGAGCTTGTATTCTTCTCCTTCCTCTGTTCCTCTCATACTTAGGTTTGTCCTTTTCATAATGTCCCAGATTTCTTGGACGCCTTCTGTCAGGGATATTTTGGATTTGATATTTACTTTTACCAATGTATCTATTTCTTCCATAGTATCCTCAACTCCTGAGATTCTCTCTTTCATTTCTTGTATTCTATTGGTGTAGCTTGGCTATATAGTTCCTGCTTGCTTTTCTAGATTTTTCATTTCCAAAATTCCCCCTTTGTGTTTTCTTTATGCCTTCTATTTCTGTCTTTAAGTCTTGAATAGTTTTGTTCATTTCCTTCCATCTTTTGCTTTTTTTTTTCCTTGGCTTTCTTTAATGGATTTATCCATTTCTTCTAATTGTCTGCTTGTGCTTCCCTTTGTTTCTTTAAAGAATTTACAATCCCCCTATTGTTTGTTTGTCTTTCATTAATTTCTTTGAGGGATTTATTCATTTCCTTGTTAAGGTCCTCTATTTTCTTCATAAAGTTGGTTTTAAGATTTTTTTCTTGTGCTTCTGTTCTGTGGGAGGTTTAGGGCTTGTTGTAGTAGGATGATTGGACTCTGGAGGTGACATGCTCCCTTGGTTATTGTTGGTTGTGTTCTTACACTGGTATTTAGGCATCTGTATTTGGAGTGATTATAGATTTAGGTGCTAACTTCCTGAGTTTGTCTTTATTGGACAAATGTTTTGTTCCTTGTTTTCTTTTTCCTCTTTAAGAAGGATGTTGTGGGTTTTTGGTTGGGATTGAACTGAATCTTTAAATTACTTTTAGAAGAATGATAATTTTTACAATGTTAATTCTACTAGCCATAGCATGAGATGATTTTTGATTTTTCCAGCGTCTTCCTCAATCTGTCTCTTCAGAGATTTAGAGTTTCTCTTACACAAGAATTTAAGTTCCTTGGTTAGGTTTATTCCTAGGTATTTTAATTTTTGAAGCTCTGCTGAATGGGAATGTGTACAGTCTGTTTCTCAGCATGTTTGTTGGTGGAGTATAGAAAAACTACTGGTTTTAATAAGTAGGTTTTGTATTTTATCACTTAGCTGAACTTGTTGATAATTCTTAGAAGTTTTCTGGAAGTGATTTTTGAATCTCTTATTTATAATATCACATCATATGGTAATTTGATGTATTTTTTTCTTATTTATATTCTTCTGATATCCATCTCTTGTCTTATTGCTCAAATTTCATAGTGCCCCAGCCTCTAGATAAAGAACTAAAGACAATTAGGGGAGAGAGGAAGAATTATTCACCCCTGAGGCAAACCCCCTAGTTGGCTATCCGATAATATCTTAGTTAGAGTTACTATTGCTGTGAAGAGACACCACAGCTGTGGCAACTTGTGTAAAGGAAAACATTTAATTGAGCCGCTAACAGTTGAGAGGTTTATTTAGGTTTATAATAACAGTTGAGAGGTTTACAAGGTTCATTATAATCTTGGCAGGAACCATGCTGGCTTACAGGCAAACAAGGTGATAGAGAGGTAGCTGAGAATTCTATATTTGGACCAGGATGCAGTAGCAAGAAAGAGAGACACTGGGCCTGGGTTGAGCATTTGAAGCCCTAAAGCCCACCCTCAATAACACACTTCCTCCAACAAGACCACATCCATTCTAACAAAGCCTTACCTCTTAAGAGTACTACTCTTTGGTGACCAAACATTCAAATCTATGAGCCTATGGGGCCGTACTTATTCAAACTGCTACAAATACCAAGTAATACGATCTAAAATCTTATATGTGTATTACACACACACATACACACACACACACACACACACACACACACACACACACGTACTCATACATATGTATACACATACATACACAGCAGGTTGTATTTATACACACATGCAATAATAACAGTTAAAAAGTTACTATGGATTTGTGAGGAGACAAGGAAGGGAATATAGAAGGGGCTAGAGGGAGAAAAGGGAGAGGGGACTGATAAAGTCATATTTTAATTTTTAATACAAATTTTTTAAAAAGGAAGAAGGATCAAACTGTCCTAAATAGTTTTGAGGGACTTGAAGCTAACTTCCTTATTTTGTGTTGTTAATGTCTACATTAGAGTTGGCACTTGCAAACTAACAACTGGCAAATGCTGCACAGAAAGGCCTGTGACACAGGATGTGATGGGGCTCCAGGCCCATATGAGGTTTGAGGACAGGCTGCAGGTGCCTGGGGAGCAGTGTGTACTTGCAGCACAGAAGTAGTTGCCTGAGTCTCCAGACTGGAAGCCTGTGATGTTCAGGGAGAAGTGTTTGGCTCTCTTATCCAATAAAACCATAAATCTTTCATTCTGCTTTCTTTCCACATTTGAACGAATGTCAATAATGAGTTTAGGATGCTTTCCAGGCTCTTGCTTATACCAAAGGAAGTAGTCTGAAGCACTGTCTGCATAAGTGCAGCTGATGGCAGAGCTGGCTCCCTCTTGCACATTCAGGGTGGAAGGTTGCTGCCCAACCTGTTCACCTTGGCTCACCCCTATGCAGAAAGATGGAGAGAAAGGAGATGTCAGGTCATCACTTTCCAGGATTCTTTTTCTACAATAACTAGAGAAAACCTGAATAAAATGGAGTTTCCCTCAATGTCTCAGTAATACTACTGGTATTATTCTGTTGCTCTAAAATATTAACTTACCACTCAGCTCCAGCCACAGAAACATGAATAAAGTAGGAAAATATGTCTTCATTGTTCTTTCCAGTTAAATTAAAATCCAGTGTAGATTGTGATGGCTTGCAGGTCAGCTACAGATATCAGGTTCTTCTTCTTTCTCACTAACAACTCTAGCTGTACATGAGTCTTCTGCTTAGTCACTGATGGAAAGACTTTGCTTCTGTCCTAAGCCTTCACAGTCAGCATACACAGAAGTGGATTTTCTGTATACTCCACATCATCTGAGGTCTACCACCACCTTGTGGTAATTACATTTGTAACCAATGAGGTCTCTGGTTAAGTGTTTTCTGACTTATGAGGGAACCAGACACATGAAAACAGCAATATGTCACATCAAGTAGGACCTAGTACTTAGAAATCAAGAATAGTATTTTTACACACTAGTGAGGCCATTCCTTATCATTAAATCTAACATATAGATATGCACGTGACAATTTCATATATAAATGTATATATGTGATATGTTTATATATAAGCGTGTGTGTGTGTGTGTGTGTGTGTGTGTGTGTGTGTGTGTAGCATTTCTTTTGTGTAGAACTGTATTTACTAACCCACTCCCATATCATAGAATACTCAGATCATTCTCTCCCTTTTCTTGGAAAGAGATACTTAAGTCAGTACTTAAATTCATGCTCCTTGAGAGTATGGCACCCAGGAAAGGCATATCTATTTCTCTAATGGACTTTCTGTTGCAAGAGGACTGTTCTTTCTAGTTTAGTGAGTTCTTGTTGAGAACAGAGATGTGATGTTGTTATGCTTATACGTTACCTTCCAGAAAAGTCTGTCTGGAACCACAGATACATTTAGCTACTTTTAGGAAAGTTTTCAGAATTCATCTGGAATTGAGGATGGCACCATCCATTTGGCTCCTTCCCACACCATCCAGTGGCTGGTAGACTGAATTACTTGTAGGATAGCAGTGGTGGACTCCCTGGAGACTGCCAAACCTTGCAGCAAACCCAGCTTTCCTCCATCCAATGGGCCCTCCCAGCCACTCCCCACTTTCTAGCCCATTCCATTTCCTTTGTATCAACTGCCAATATCTAGGAACACTGACTATCTGGGAGCACACAGACATGGTAAGCAAATGGGCCAGCTTTACTGTCCTTTCTGTCCTCCATTTTAGTTCCCCTGGTACTATCTCCAGCCCTGTAACCAACTACTTGCAGGGCCTGTGCCTGGGGAGCAGGTGTCCCATCTTTGCTTCCTTCCTGTCCTACATTGCAATTTTCTCAGTTACATCCTTAGACCCATAGCAGACCACTTGCAGGGCCTGTCATTCTTCTCTGCTTCCATTCCCTAGGGAGCCCATTAAACCTTATAGAGGACCTGGCTTCCCTCCTTCCTGTGGAGCCTCCCAGCAGCCCCTCTAGTCTACCCCTTTCCTTTGTGTCACCCTCCAATACATAAAATATGGTCTACTCCTAGTGATCACATTGACGATTAGGTTAGTCACACTACCCCTTATGTCCTCCGTTACAATCTCTCCATTCTCACCTCCCAGCCTAGTCACCTCCTGCATACAGGTCCCCTTCCTCAACTTCATTCACTGGAGACTTCAACTCTTGGTGCAGACCCAGGGTCCCTAGTTCTTTCATTCCCATCTCTCCACATAATTTTTTTCTCTTACTGCAACGTACTTACTGGATCCCCTCTTCCCACCACACTGCCAACTCCCTATGAGCCCCACTTCTTGGTGTGAACAGGATCCTCTTAGCTTGTGACTGAAGCTTGTTTCAGCATTTTCTCCTAGACCACATCCATTCTTCTCTGCCATATATTATCTCATAGAAGCACTTCCTACCAGGTAATCAATAACAACCCCACTTCACTGTGATCCAGAGAGTACAATTGAGACCAAGAAAGAAAACAACCACTAAACATAGACAGTACCAGATCCCAGCACATAGAAACACAATTATACCAACCCCAGACACCAGCACAAAACACAATCATTAATAACCAAGACAATATGTCTCCAGGAGAACCTAGTAATCCTACTACAAACACGTTATGGTTGTTAGCTTGGTGTTTTTATGGGACTTTTAACAGTAGGAAGTACTGTGTCTCTGACCCTTTTGCCTTTTCTTGGGACCCTTTTCTTTCCACTGGGTAGCCATGTCCAGCACTGATATGAGGGATTGTGCCTAGTCTTATTGTATCTTATTGTGCCATGTTAGGCTGATATCCCTGGGAGGACTGCTCCTTTCTAAAGGGAAGTGGAGGGGTTAGGGGAGGGGGAGAAATGGAGGGAGAGGAAAATATGATCAGGATTATTATACAAGAGAGAATAAATAAAAAATAAAACATGACACATTTACTCAAAATTACTCCTTTGCTAATGGAGATGAATGCTCATGAAGTAGAGTTGGCTTTGGTGGAACTTGAAAAGTCTTGATAAGAACAAAGTAATATTTGAAATAAACTAAAGACAGAAGCAATGAAACTGGAAAACTGACTGGAGATGGCTCAGCAGTCTTCAGGTGGACATGATACTCAGTTTTTATGTACTGAAATTTGCCAACTTGAAAACTATTTGGAACAAAAAGATAGAGAATTAGAGAATATGAAAGAAGAGTTGTGTAATGAAAAGAAAATTAATGAATGCAAATACCAGCACTTATCTACCAAACCAGGGTCTCCTGATACGGTCAGTGGTAATTAAAACCAGGCTGGTTGGAAGGGTCTCAGCAAGACTGATGCTAAGACATGTTTATTTCAAGTAATAACTTTTTTAATACACTTATCAAAACAGAAAACAATGGTGGTTGTCAGGATATAATGGAACTTGCAAGCTAGATGGGGCATATAAGACTAATGTCTAAGACTAATTGTTCTGCCAAACTTCTACATATTTTGATGACTTTTAAGTAACACAGAGAGATATGGGTGGCTTGCTTCACTGTCTCAGCTTCTCAGGAATTAAAAGCACACAGTGCCCTAGGAGCCATGGACTCAAACCTAAAATAGACATGATGCATGCTTCTTGAGGCAGCGAGACCAGGCCAACTCTGTGATTTCCTGCAAATGAGCAATTGGCTCTTTGAAACAAGGAGGCAGAAAATAAAATCAGCAAATTAGGAAGAGAGAACGAACAGCTCCATAAGGATATTACCAAGTACCAGAATCAAATAGATTCATAGAAAGGATCGCTGTTCTGGAAGAGGAAACAGTGACTATTGGTCACAAATGTCTAAAAAGAACTGGGGACTTGTTCAATATCTGAATGGAAATCAGACCTTAATGGAAGCTAATGACAAAATTGAAACTCAGAACACAGAAATGAGAAAAATCTAGAAGAGTTTGTACAGGAAATGGAAATGAATGATCGACATAACACAATGAAAGCTATTGTGCATCAGACCAGATTTGAAAAGAGAAAGTGTGAGAACTCACAGATCTTCAGAAAGCATAGGATGAAAAGGATGGGCCAGTCATGATGGCCGTCAGTGCAAACACAGAAGAAGGGAAGGTGCTTTTCTCAATTGATAGAACTTTTCCTCATTTTTTATTTTGATTTAACTTTAATTTTGATTTTCATTTTAAGGATAAGGGTTGACAGTATATAATAACATTTATACTGCTTTTAAAAAATTTATTATATGCTTTGGCTAGGAAACTTCTAAAACTGCTGTCTGTAGTACTTGGGTTCACTTGTTTATTAAATAAGCCCTTTCCAGTCAAGAGTAATCAGGAATGGGATTAGGAAAAAGATCTATTTGGAAAGCCTTTTCAGAGTACTCCCTTTCTGTGTCTAATTGCCATGTTCCAATCTCACTTAATTCTACAGCTGTTCCCTATCAAGAAGCTTGGATGATGAAGACTTGTGAACTACCTGAGATGACTAAATTGTAAAAGCTGTCACATTTTTTTTTTTGTCACCACTTCTAGCCATGATTGTTAGTACATTTCCCACACAGCATCGAGATGGTGAAAAAAGGACAACCAGACATAAGCAAGTCCCAGACTCACACTCAGGCCTGTCTCCCAGAAACCTCTCCGTAGCACCCCTACCTCTCTTCAAAATGTCTACATTTCCTCTTCTTTGTTCTCTTCCAAGCCACCCCAACCCTTCTACGACTCTACCTCCCCTTCTTTCCTTCCCACATAGGCCCCCTTAAAACACTGCGTTTGCCTAATGGTCATATCTGTCTCAAATCTATCCAGAGGTAGTATTTTGTCCCTCCGTGGCGAATATGCCTTACCTCATTCTCCTTTCCTCCCCTCTCCCTTGGCCCCTGTCCCTTGTTACCTGACCTTTGCCCCTTTGGGGCAAATACATCTCTGTTGTGGAAGTTTATTTTTAGTTATGTATTAAATAATTGTTTTGTGCACTGCTGGGAAAAGGGCTGCCTAGGCCTTGGCATTTGTATTGTCTGCAGGTGTCGGATTTATGAGGGGGATGTTTGATTGCTTATGATCTGCATGTGCTATTAGTAGAACACCTGAGGAGTTCTGAATCAATAAAAACACCTGAACTCATATGCTCGGAGTCCCACTGTCCAGTATGGTGCTGGCCAGGATAGTGGTTCCCTCTGCTGAGGTCTTACAGGGTTTGCACCCATGAAAAATGCCTCCATGTTTCCTTGCTAAACCACCACCCTAAATGTACTGCAACAAATGGTGCCTGCAGTGTGGGGCCTGATATGCCAGCTACAAATCCTACATACCCAATTACAAAACTCAATCCAACCCAATCCGCTATAGCCACCTTCTCTCTCCCATGGTCAGACCCTCTCTTGGGTCAAGGCCATTCAGATCACTAATGCCTCTCACTAATGATGCCTCAGTCTACCCCCTCCACTACTCATGACAACACTCACTTTTCAATCCTAAGCCTTAAAGACACTTTCTTCTCAATACTCCTAAACGCCCCCTCTCAAACCTCTTTGCATGGATGAATTGACACTCAACAGTCCTGACAACTGACCTGGAATGTCCTCCCCCAAGGCTTTGGGATAGCCCACACCTCTTCCACCAGCCAGTCCTGCCTCCCCCCTGCTCCAGTACTTGGATGACTTTTGTCCTTACAGTCCTTCCCTCTCTGACAGCCATTCTGGCTATTTCACTGACACTTTCCTGAGCTCTAGGAAATACTGGTTCTCTCTTTCCAAAGCTCAACTGTCCTCTTCCTAAGTCCCCTATCTAAGATTCTCTCTTACCACGACCCATAAACACTTCACTCTGGACTCCCTTGCCCATCTCTGCTCGTTATTTCCACTCCCAACAAAATCTGAGATGCTTTCCTTCTTAGACATGGCCAACTTTCTCTGCATGGGTTCCTGGATATTCACTTCTGGTACATTCCCTGTATATACCAAGCTGATCCGGGCCTCCTCATGAACCCCTTCCTCCTGTCCACAAACAATTCCTTAAACTCACAAACTTCTTTCTGCACCAGATCTCCTCTTCCCAGATAAAATTTATACATCTGAGATAAAAAAATTTTCCTAAGCTCCTTAACTTCTGTCTCTAGTCTATCTGTCCTGATAGATTTCAGATCAGTAGCAGACTGCTCCAACAACTCGCCAGCCCCAGCTGTTTCCTTGGAGTCTACATTCTTGACAGCTTCAAAGTGGCTAGCTCCAGATGGTCCAGCCTGACAGACTACAGGTCCCTAGCCTCAGATGACCTCAGAGAGCCTGGAAGGCAAATAAAATAGCCTATTCTTCCTGGATTTGGCCAGCAACCCAGCTTTCTTGGGTCCCCAATAACAATGCCTCAATGCCAGCAGGAAATAGTCAGTTGACATGCCACCCTGCTCCCTAAAATCTCACTTACAAATAACAAAAGGTGGAATGTTAATACATCTCCCACGTAACCCCAACATGGCAATAGCTCAGTAAAAGACAAGCAAACATAAATTAAGTTAACAACCTCTCACACACAAAGGGTCACCTTCCAGAAATCCTTCCACTGTGCCTCCTCCACCATTCTCTCTCAAAAGTCCATGTTTCCTTTCCTTTGTTCTCTTTCCTGCCAATTGGAGACAATCACTCCAACCCTTCTTTGACTGTACTTCTCCTTCCTCTCTTCCCACCTAGGACCCTTTAAAATGCGTCATTTTCCTAAGGACCCTATCTGTCTCTACTCTATCCACAGGCAATTCTTTATCCATTTGGGCAAATATCCCTTACCCTTTGTCTCTCCCTTGTCCCCTGTCCCTTGTTCCTTGTTCCTTGTCCTTTGTCCCTCTGGGGCAAATACATCTCCTTTGTGCTAAGAATCTGGTATCTGTGTGTGTTCTGTGCTGACTCTGAGCCCTTCAGTGTTCCTATAAATCTTATTGATAATTAGGAGCTGATAATTATCTGGGAAGATCAGATAATCTACATTTTAAATGAATGCAGTTGCAATGGAAATGAAGCTGAATGAATTACAAGGGGAGTGAAGCGAAAGAAAGTAAATGTTTCAGCCCTATGCAGTCACTGTTGTCACCAATCAGCTGCCATTTCAACATGAAAACAGCAAAAGACAGACAAGAGAATGAAGAGACATGGCTGCTCTCTAGTTCCATACAAAAGCAAGAGCCAGGCCAGATGTGGAATATAATTTTCAAATCTGTGGAATAAAACAATTCTTTGGATCACAATTAATTATTTAATTTTGGTACATAAAATTGAATTAGTCGCCTATTGAGTGACATTGAGGAAGTTTCCAGTTTTTCTTTTGAAAGCAGCGTTTTAATGAGAACTTTTGGGAATGTATTACATTGCAGATATATAAATATCTTGGGAGAATGAATTGCTGAAAGTATGGTTGTGATATAAATTGCCAACATCTCTCTAGTTTATCTTGTGGCTCTGATCACTTTTTATCTGAAACATTTGTTTTATATTGCACAAGTAAATGTATTACATTTTTTAAAATATCAAGATGTGTAGATATGATGTCTTGATTTAAAAGTAGGATTTGCTTTTGTTTGCCTTGCCTTTCTACAATTTAATTTATTAGATCTTCAAAATTAATTCTTTTATCAACTTTATTTTGAGCAGCTTAGCTGGAAATGTTGTGGGGTGCTTTCTAAACACAGGATGGACACAGTTGCCTCAGTTTCTGACTTTGAGAAGTGACACAAATGATTCTGGAGTGTGTGAGAGGGGTTTATATTTTATGACAGTAGCACAAGCATTTGGTAAAGTGTACATTTTACTCATGTGGGCTGATGTTCCTGAGATTTTAATCTCCAAGAGAGTGTCATTTCAGTCTCCTGAACTTCTTCACCACTATTTTTAGGCTTCCTCACACATTGTTTGTAATTGGTGGAGATATGATAAAGCCACAGCTGTGCAAAGCCTCCTGCAGAGTCTCCCTGTGGCAGAGGCTGTGGCTGCACACCCAGCTGCAGTTTGGGGCCAGGCTGCAGGCTTGCTGGGAGCACTGTGCATCTGAAGCAGCACAGAGGTAGGTGCCCGAGTCCTCCAGCTGGGCCTCTCTGATGAGCAGGGTGCTGTAGCGCTCCTTGGAAGTGACTGTTGCCTTTAACCTCCCGTTCTCCTTCGTTCCTGAGACTATGTAAAGCAGACTGATGAGGCTGCCCCCGGGATTCTGTCGGAACCACTGCACATTTTGCGTGGAGGTAGAAAAATTGCACCTCAAAGTAGAGCTGGCTTCTTCTTGGAGACTCAGGGCTGGAGGAATCTGCTCCACCTGCATCCCTCTCACCCCTGCTTGGAAACAGAAAAGCAAACAAGAATCAATGCAAGGTTTTTATGCACACTTGTCAAATATCCCAGAAGACACCCATGTGAATGACTGCACAGCAGCTCTGGGTTGGCTCTCTCCCCAACACCACTGACATTTCTGGAGAACCCCTAACACAACTCACAGCACATCTGCACCCACAGAATCCCCAGCACAGCTCTCAGGTTCCTCTCCATGGCCCCTGTCTAATTATTGGGAGGTCTTCCTCCAGCTCTCTCAAGTCTTGTGCCCAGACACACTTGTGCTTGCAGGCAACAGGTTCTCTCTGAATCCCCAAGCTTCCTCATTCATCTGAACACGAAACCCCACCCACCTCCACCTCATGACACTGCACTGTACTTGCTCCAGGACTGTGGAGGACAATGATGCAGAGCCCAGGATCCTGTGTTTCTAATGTACCACTTCACATAGGGGAGTTTGGAGGAAAGTGTGTGAGGAAGGGGAAGGCATGGATGCAGAACACTGGTGGGAACACCAAAGGCTCCAGTGAGTTAAGCAGAGACTTGCAGAATCCTAGCAAGACTTTTTCATATTTTTTAATTGAAAAAATTTTTTCATTAAAATAGCTAGTGCTGTTTGATCTACCAAAAGTGGTGTTGCATTAGGTACTAATCTTAGTGTAATAATGAAAAAATAAACTTAAAACCCAAAGTATTTAGGACAAGGTCAAATGTGTTGTGGATACTATTTAGACGTCTCATAATTATTTATGATAAGACTTGGTTTCTCATTTCAGAAATTTATACTTTATTATTTTCATTTTTGAATGCCCTAAGACCCATTTATGTGTTCCCATGTACAATACTAGCATAGTTTCTTAGTTCTCAATATGAGGATGAATAATCTTCTATTGCCATTCAACCTTCATGACTGCCCTTCAAAAACATTTTTTTTCATACAATATATTCTGATCAGGGTCTTCCCTCCCCAACTCCTTCCGTATATTTGTAACCCTCTCACCCACCCAACTTCATGCCCTTTCTTCTCTTCAGAAAGCAGACAACCAAAACTCAAACAAACCAGAATTAAAAATATTTCAAGGGAAACTACATATGAAACCCACACAAACACAAGATAAGAAACCATAAAATACAGACATAGGCCAGTAAATCAAGCAAACAAAACCTACTCAAACTAAGCAACATAATACAAAAATATCATTTTGTGTTGGCAATCTACTGCTGGGTATGAGGCCCACCCTTATGTGTGGTTAATATACCCAACGAGAAAGTCTTAGCAGGATTCTGAATTACGCAGTTTGACAAATCAGTATGCAATGCACTTGAAGGAGTAAAAATAATTTCTTGAAATTAGCACATCCTAATGTGCATCGAAAATGTTCCCAATGACAGCTTCATTGGTTATAAGATAAATGAGGCATGTCTGTGTTTCCTCCCTGATTCATTTTCCATCCCTTCCCTTCTGCCCAGCTCTTTCCCTTTGACGTGCAGGAAAACAGCTGATTCTGATCAAGCTACGAATGCCTGCTCAAGTTCAGTAAGGCCCCCTTCCTTCTGTTTTGTCACATCTTTTATTTCTAAGTTTTCTTCTCTCTCTCTCTCTCTTTTTTTTTTTTTACCAGTTTAGAGTGTGTGTGTGTGTGTGTGTGTGTGTGTGTGTGTAGTATAAAAGATATTGGAATGATTTCTAGTTCTTTGAATTTGGGGAATTTTAGACAAAAACAAAATGAAAGCAGTGGAAATGTTTTCTCCTTACTGCCCACATCCTCATAATCCCTGGTGAAATTCTTTTTTGCTTACATGTGTTCAGAGAAGTGTTCTTAAAGTAGACTTACAGACACATGGGCTCCAGTGAACAGGCTCTAGATATCTGTGGCTTTATAGAGAATGACTGGGAGCTAATGTAAACGCTTCCCATTCCCCACCTACTTTCTTTGCAAGTTGATTGCCTCAGGTCTCTTCTCAGGTCACCAAACTGCCAGGTTGGTACTTAAGAAAAAGTAATTTCTAGGAAATCCACAGCGCCCCCTAGTGGAATGACTCCACCAGCAAAAGCGACATCAGGCCATCACCACAAGGCTCATTAAACCAGCTCTCTTCACTCCATCACACCCTGATGAAGTGAATGTAGATGGCCAGAACACAGGACTGTCTAGATGCAGTTCTTAAAGAGGAAATAAAATGACTAAGAAATATCTCAAAATTGTTCATCATCCTTATCAATCAGGGAAATGCAAGCTTAACAACTTTGAGATTTCTTCTCATCTCAGTCAGAATGTCTAAAATCAACAAAAACAACTGAGAGCAAACCCTGGTAATCAGTGTGGAGAATCTCCAAGAAACTAAGGATAAATCTACCATATGGCCCAGCTATGCCACTTCTTGGAATATGCCCAAAGTACTCCACATCCTGCTGCACAGATACTTGCTTAACTATGTTCACTGGTGCTCTAGTCACAATAACTAGTAAATGTAAACAACCTAAATGTCCTTAAACTGATGAATGGACAATGAAAATTTGATACATAAATATTATGGAATATTCTTCAATGTGAAGAAAAATGACATCAAAAACTTTGTAGGTCCATGGGTTGAACTAGAAAAGATTATTTTGAATGAGATGATCCAGACCCAGAAAGACAAATTCCAGATGTTCTGTCACAGAACTCCTACCTCCAAATCTTCAGATGTAAATATATAACCTGGAGTAACTGTGATGGCTCAGCCTGATTCACCTTAAGATTAGAATCCATTTTGTTATAAAGGTCAGAATAAGTTCATTTCTTTTTGCTGCAAAATTCAGGCTTGGACTTGTTTTATCCTGATTCTGGGATTTGACATCCCTCTCTACCCTATGGAATTTTACATTCACCTTGCACACACCCTGATAAGTTGTTCTGCTAAATAATTTTGGAATGTTCGACTAAGTTCCTATGCAACCAAAACTTCTTTGGAAATCCCCCAACCCATGGAAAGCCCTAACCTTGGGACTATATAAACCCTACTGCCTCCTGTGTTTGATTCCATTGTCTCAACCCCTGCCTTATGGAGATGATACTGTCTGACAGTAAATAAAGCTTGCTTAGTTTGATCAAATAACTTGGATGATTCTCGTTACTCTCATCTGGTAGGAGTAACAGCTGTAGAAGCCAAGAAGGTACACAAGGGAACATAGTGTTGGGGAGAAGCACTAGACAAGGGAATTGCAGGGGAAGCATAATTTAATGGGAGAAATAGGAAAAATGAGAGGAGGGTAGTTGGGAGGGGAAGAGAGATCAAAACAGAAGGAGAGAGAGGAAGGAGGGTGAAATAACAGTAACCATATTGGAAATGTTATATGGAATCATATTAGTGTCTATGTACTTAAAATTATATAAAATTCATATAAGTATATGTCAATACATTTCCACATATAGTGTAAATTAAATGTTCGTATTAGGGCTGACAATACTCCCCAAGAGCTATAGTTATCTAATGCAAACTTCAATACCAGTCATGGGAATCCCTCATCCAAGTTGTTGGTAAGAGGATTTAAAGAGACTCTAAAACATTAGAGACTATTACTCTTGACCTCGATTGTATACCAGAAGTTGTCAGTAAGTGACTATTACAGATGACACAATGCATCTTGAACAAGGGACTCAGAAGATCCCAGCTTGAAATCCTCCTCTCTGGTGACTAACTTTCTTGGTACCAGATGGTGACATGTAAGCTTCCGCTGAAGAGAAGCAACTAATTTTCCTACCCAGCTCTGATGCCTATGAACTACAAAGACCAAATATGATATGAAAGCTCTAAGGATGCGATGGGTGCACCTCATGTCTTGGTGGTAACCAACATCTCTCTGATGCAGTTTATTTTTAGTTGTGCTTAAGATGGTTATTTTGTGCACGGTTGTGAAAATGGCTGCTTAGGCCTTGGCATTTGCATTGTCTGCAGGTGTTGGCTTTATGTAAAAGATGTTTGATTGCTCATGATCTGCATTTGGTATCAATAGAACACCCGAGGAGCTTAGGTATCAACCTAAGAGACAAGAGATAATCCTGACACAAGATGCTCAGCGTTCCACTGGTCCAGGATGGTCCTTGCTGTGACAGGTGGTGCCTTCTGCCGAGATCTGGCAGGGATTCCAGTTATGAAAATGCCTCCATGTATTCTTCGCTGAGCCATATAGTAGCAAAATTGCTACAGCTGTCTAATTGGACGTAAGAAATAAAACCTAGCCAAGTACTCCAGAGATAGTGAGGTTATAGATCTTGGAGAGAACCTACAAATGCCACCTTACTAAATGAGCATAATCCCTAATAACATTCTAAATATCTATCATTGTGCCCACAGATAAATGAAGTCCTCACCCCTCATCAAACAAACTCTCCTTTACAAAAGACGGAGACTCATTACAGAAAACTACAACCAACCAAAATGCAGAGGACAAGTGATCGCATGGTGTTCAGCTTCAACTGATCCATCTACAACACAACTCCGACACCTAAAGTTCAGGGGACACTGAGTAAGAGGGGACAGAAAGATTGCAAGAGCCAGAGCAGCTTGCATCTCTTAGACATGTCAGAGAAGCTATACCCATGACATCTCAATGATATATTTGCCTAAACAAGGCATGACACCAACAGACACGCTAACGTGGAAGGGGAAAATCTCAAAGAGCTCCTACTCTAGACAAAGAACCACAGGAAAGTATATAATGCTAAGAGGAGGAGAAATAGTCCTCTATTTCTTCCCAAGGAAGAACCTCCCAATTTGTTTTTTGAATACCATGTGGTCAGGACTGAAATCATGTACGTAGAAGTTATGTTATTTGGTTTGAGCGGGTTTTAGCTCTATATAACAATAATGAAAGAAAAAGCAGCCAGAGGGCATGAATTTGGGGTGCTGTTTAGGAGATATTGAAGTGAAAAAAGAGAAATGGGAAAATGAAAATTTTGATTTCAAAAAGATATTTTGAAAAATGCAAAATGGTACAGGATGCTGGCTTTTAATCTAAAGACAGAAATACACATATCTGCAATATAACCTAAGAAAAGAACCATGTGAGCTGCTGCTAGCTGGATCCAAGGACATGAAAGAATGACACATGTGAATTTTGAACAAAACTTTGTGGAGAAAGTAGATGTGGGTCTGGAGGTGGACGGAGAGAATGAATGTCTCTGACCTCTAAAGTCCTTGTGTCACCTGCGTGTACCCAGGATAGAGTGAGGGGCACACAGGACATTATTCATATTTTTTTAATTAAGAAAGGTATATGTTTTCTCTTTCTTCCTCTTTCTATTTCTTATAATAAAAAGTGAAAAGATGGAGAAAGCTTCATTGCCCCTTATAACTTATTAGGTTTACTATTTGGATAAATTCATGAACATATAAATTATTAAAAACTAGTAGAACATTACATTCAGATTAAAGCCCATACCCTTTAACATCCTGAAACCGTTCTGGTGATTTCATCACTCACCATCCTAAGCTCCTCCTTCAGCTCCTCAGTTTGGAGGAGATGCTTCCAGGTGTTTCATCGCAGAATCGTAGTCCTATATTAAACACACATGACAATGGGAAATATGAAATAACCAATGTCTCATTTTCTGTTTGATAGAAAATGGAAAATTTTGTATAGATACTTTTGTAATTTCCTTCAGAAATTTAAAAGTCTTAGCTGGGGTAGGTGAGACATTCCTGGCATCCCAGCAACCAGGAGGTTGAAGAAGGAGGATCAGAAGCTCAATATCATTCTCAGCTAAGTAGTGAGTTTGTTTGAAGTCATCCTGAAGGCCATGAAACTATACCACGACAAACAAACAAATGAGTCTTTCTTGTCTTAGCAGCAGCTGTAGCCTCTGCTGTTGCCTGTGCTGTATTAGGGACTCATGTCAGTTTATACATCCCGTCTGCACAAATAGCTTAAGGTATATATATGTGTGTGTGTGTGTGTGTGTGTATACATATATATATATATATATTAAGAAATATATTAGTGTATAACAATCTATGCATACATGTAGTTTCAATTGTAGTCCTCACCATAAGAACAGAAATACAGTTCACGGTGCTGATAGTCCATGTTAAAGAGGACAATGAAAGCTTTACAAACAGCAGAAGTCAAACAGAAGTTAAAAAAAAATCAAGATTACTAAACGACACTAAAATATTAAAACTTAACCCAAATATAAAATTTAGGAAGTTATATAGGAAAGGCAACCTTCTGGATGAATCAAGACTTTATTTAATCCTCGGTACGTACTTCTTTGGAAAACTCTAAGCGAAACCAAGGATGCTGAGTAGACAGCATAGGGTAGGATTTGCCTACTGCCCTTGTTGAATACACTGGAGCCTCCTCTCCAGCCCACTAGCCCACTAGCCCACCAAAGCCGTCTCTAAACCGTGTCTCTCCTGACCACAGGTGGAGAGGGAGAAGGGCATGAGAAGGATGGTAAGCTTGATAGATGTGTTAGTTCAGGCAACAGGGAAACCAGAGAGGGGGGTGCAAGGTTGAATTAACATTTAAGCAGAAAGGGAAACGGGGAACTAAGCAGAGGAAAAACATCAAGAATAAATAGAACAGAAAGGAATGAAACTAAAACTGAGAAATTCCCACGTATTGAGATGGTGGAGTACTACATAGTTATTTCTGGAAAATCACCCTTCAGTTTTAGTTATTATCACTGGTCTCTTTATTTCCATTCTATCATAATTAGCTTACTTTATGACTTATTTATACTTTTGTTTCTAGTTCTAGAATTATGCAAGTGATGGTAGGAAAAGGCAATCATAAAATTTACAAGTGATTCCTACTGCATTCAGTTTTGTCCATGCATACACCCACACACTCACACACACACACACACACACTCACACACATACACACACATACACACACTCACACACACACACTCACACACATACACACACTCACACACACTCACACACACACACTCACACACACACACACCTACACACTCACACACCCACACACACACACATGCACACACACACACACCCACACACTCACACACCCACACACACACACACTCACACACACACACTCACACACACTCACACACCCCCACCCCCACACACACTCACACACACTCACACACCCCCACCCCCACACACACTCACACACACTCACACACCCCCACCCCCACACACACTCACACACACCCACCCCCACACACACTCACACACACTCACACACACACACTCACACACACCCACACACACACACTCTCACACACACACTCACACACCCACACACTCACACACACACTCACACACACACACACACACTCACACACACACCCAGGCACACACACACATACATATAAAAGACTACTGTTTTGCAGAATCATCATTTTAAATCTTGTTATACATTACTTTAGAAAAATATAAAAGAAAACAATCCATAATATTGAGCATAAAGGATAGGATTCTTCCTGGTGTGTGTGGGGGGGATGGGGTGGGGAGACCATGTGCATAGCAGAAATCCATAGAATGTTGGATTAAGGAGGCCTCAAAACACTTTATACACCTGACTACCATTAATCTTCTCAAAAGGTTGTTAAGGACTACATTATGCCTTACCTAACACATGTATGCTAGAGCCCTCACACTAAGGAATTCCATGTGATGGTTCTTGAGAACAGGACATTAAAAGATACTTAAAGTTAAGATGAATTTATACAGGAGAGCTGAACTCCAATAAGACTAATGATAAGCACAGGAATGCAATACTCTGAGAAAGACCCTGTGAGGACTCACTGAAGGAGTTCTCTCTGTGGCCACAGACAGAGGTCTCAGGAAAAGCGGATGCTGGTCAAACCTCCATCTTGGACTTCCACTTCGAAGGCTTTGAGAAAAGAACTTTGTGTATACAGTACAACCTGTGGTGTGTTGTGAAATCCTCCGAAAGTGATTACAAGTCTGATTTTAAATGTCACTGAATGGAGCACAGCTTAGAAGGCAGTTTGAAGGCTTAACTGTACAGATGAAAATGCTCAACACTTTATCATTCTACTACTATTCTTTGTTTGGCAGTAGTTGTCTCCCAAATAAAAGTTCCTCGTTCTTGTTGAAATCCTCATGAGAACTGTATCTAAAGATCTGATGGTCTTAACGATTCTGTCAAGGTGCTGGGAAGAGTGGAGTCTGTGTTTCGTTAATTGAGTACCCAATCCTAATGACAAAGGAATGAAAATCCTCTTGTAGTTTCCTAGCAAGGCTTTAGATATTTTCAGATTTGATGCCTTTGACAAACCATCACTACATCTTAAGTTTGCTTGGAATAAATACAGAGAGGGAAAAATTGCATGGCTTGGACCTTCAGAGTTTGCAGGCACCATTTCTAAAATTTTTATGTAGCATGCATACATCTCAACCGTTAACATGTGGTGTATAGGCTATATTATGCACATGTTCCGTTAATGTTAAATCATTTCGGCTCAGACAGGAGATATATGCATATGAGCCACTGAAATTACTCTCAGTTGAAAGAGTCAGCTAAGCTCGTCATACTCTCCAGGGGTTGACAGCTGCCTTTTTAGCTGAAGACCATGATAGTGGAAACTGAAATTACATTACCTAAAATGTGATCAATACACAAAGTTTCACTATGTTTCATGAGGAATATCACACAGTAGGCTTCATTAGAAAGAGCAGTGGCATGTTACATAGTATGGCCAAACAGAAAAAGATCTTTAAATGAAGGTACTTAGGTTGGTTATTTGACTAAAGTATTTTAGAGATATACCTTTCCCCACACTTGGTATAAAAATCTAGATTAGCCTACACCTCGATCCACTAACAACCAAATATTTAATCCCGGAAATTCCTCATCTAGCCAATGTGAGACTCAGTGGAACAGAGTGTGCTATATTTGTATATTAGGAACTGTGTAGCAATAACAGTGATGCCCGTAAGAACATGAGTAAACCTCAGTAGTACATGGGGTGGACAGAACGGCAAACTCTAGAAGGCCTGCCATATAACTCCTTGGACTTGAAGCCCTCAACCAGGCCAAATGTGCAATAACAAAAATGGGAAAACGTGTTGTCCACAGAATGTGAGTTGACTGGAAGTGTGTACATGAAATTTACTGGGGTGACATAGGGATTGGGCCTTTAGATTGCTTACAATGCCTTCTCATTTCATCAGAAAGAAAATCAAAACTAAGAGATTAACAGGGTACTATGCAAGATAAATCACTTGGTATTAAAATCTTCAGATAAATTCTGTTTGTGTTCTATGTCAAAATATTTATGTGTGCAGGTGAATGTAAATGTGCTCTTGTATATATGGGTTCAAGTGGGTGGAAGAATATACAAGCACATATGTATATATGTATGTATGTATATGTGTATGTGTACTTGTAGAGACCAGAGAAAAACATTGAATGTTGTTCCTTAGGTTCTGACCAGTTTGTGTGTGTGTGTGTGTGTGTGTGTGTGTGTGAAACGTTTCCCTTATTTCTCTTTTTCTCTTGAGTGTTGTTATCCTCTCAGGGTGTATGCACTTAACTGTAAAAACTTCTACAATTCTCCCAGAGGGAGAAAGAACTGAAGTTCCGTACTTGATCCAGTGAACCCTAATGTCCACTGCAACTCTTGCCAGTATTTTCAGCAAGGCATCACTATGCTAGGTTAAAAGAATCTATCTTTGATGTTCCAGTAGCAAAATGAAATAAACCGGGGTGAAAGCAATGGTGAGTAGCAATAAAAGATGCAGAAAGAATCGCACCACAAATTCTCAGAAAGACTTGAAAAATTTAAGAGGGAAAAAAAAAAATAAGATACTACATTTTTAACTGAAGAAGTCTTTGGGAAAAAAAAAAAAAAAAAACCCATGAGCTCCAATTCCTTATTCTCCTGTTTTATTTTTAATGGCCGCTAGAACTAATAACTTTCTAAGCTTTCTTGGTTCTGGTGTGTTCCTATACCAACTGACAATGCATCACATTCTTTCCTAACTAGAAGTACTTAAATATTATGATCAATTATGATCAATACATTTAGTGTCAAAGGAAGAATTTATAGGAATATCAGTATGAAAGAGTCAGTAGAGATGGCAAACCTCAGGGCAGAGACTGAAGGGTCCCCCTTTCACTTTCTGTGTAGAGGACATATAAAATGATACATGAAAGTCCAACTTCCGGCATCTCCCGTGGACACAATCAGCTGCTTAGTGTAGTTAACTGTCCAAGCAACTCTCCACTCACGTCCATTCAAGACGTGATTCTCATGGAGAACACCATCTCCTCCAATCTACGAAGCTATGATTGAGCATTAGATGATTCTGAAAATAAGCAAAGAGCTTCTGAGACAAAGCTAGTCAGGCAGTGGGTATTTTAGCTGTAAATGAGTCTTACAAAGGCAGCTGGGATTGTACATCTTTTCTTCTCTCCTGATTGTACATCTTTCCTTCTCTCCTTGCCACCAAGTTGAAAGAGATCCTTCAAAGACCGCAAGCAGAGACCTTGAGTCTGAGCACCCCTCTGTCATGGGTGTTTGCGTTCAGCTCCCCCTGCAGCCCCACACACTGTGCGCTCAGAGCACAGAAGTACACAGCCGAGTCGCTCCACTGTGCAGAGGCTTTCTTCAGGTGGAAGGAAGAGTCACTCTTCTTAAACTCAGCCTCAAAGCTGTTCACACCGTGAACCACTGAGTCTCCTGAAAAGTACCTGAGGAGAAGATGCAGGCTCTGCCCTGGGTACTGGACGTACCAGAACAGGTAAGGTGACACACTGGAGGAATAGGTGCATCTCAGCTCCAGAGAGGCTTCTTCAGAGACTGTGATGAGAGCATCAGGCTGAGTCACTGACTGTGCTCGGGAGTCTCCTGGAAAGGAACATTAAGTCAGTAACTGCATGCAGACTTCACTGCGGACAGTGAGGATCTGGGGTGTAGAGACCACAAGGATGCTGTACTCACTCAGGAGAAAGTGTACCCCCAGCACAGGGAGGAGCACCAGGAGCATGACTGATTGCTGGGAAGGCGGCAGCTCTGTTGTAGAACTCTCTGGAATGGAACTAGCAGGAACGTGGCTGAAGAAATCAAGAGCTTGAAAATAAATGTGGGAAAAGGTCTGCTGGAGAGGTCTTCTGCTCAGCTAAAAACAGTGGAGCTGCTAATGTGGGCCTGATAGGTTTTGAATATCTGATTCTTGTCGCTTGACTTTGCTAAAAATTCAGTCAGCTTCAAAGAAGACTTGTCAGCAGATGCTGAGACTCCTCCTTAGAAGTAAGAATGCTAGTGAGTGCAGCATCGCCCTCTAGAGGCCAAGAGAGGAGCCAACGGTCCGGAGAGTCCACAGCCTGTTACCTGCTCTGTTCCTATTTCACAAACAGGCAAAACTTTCAGAAAGCACATTGCTTCCTTTCTAAATCTGTGACAAGGTATTAATTAGTTCTAGCACCCACTGAAAATGGAATAGCGGTTAATATTCATTCTGAAAGCAGTTTAGGAAAGGTACCCCAGACTTCAGATCCAGTTGTCTTAGGCTGAGTTTGAATGGCCACTACAGCCAAGGCGCTGATGCCTGATGCACAGATATTGCCCTTCGTGGATGCACTGCAGCAGAGGCAACAGGAGAACACATGAAGTAAGACTGCCTCTGCTGGCTCCCCGCTTGTACAGAGGCCACCCCAGCTGCTACAATTCCAGCATGCTGTCCCCGCCCACAGAAACCCCCACACTCTTAGTGCTCCCATCCTCTCTCCCATTCTCCCTCCCCTCCTTGTTTCCACCTTGACCCACAGCCCAACTCAAGTGGAAGGTCCCTGCTGGACCAGGGGCCAAGCCAACCTCCACAACTCCAGGGAAGACTCACTGCAGGACTGAGAGCCCACACCCTCCCACACTCCACCCATCAATCCTAGTGGAAACGCCTAGATCTACCACAAGGCACATGGATGGAGAAGAACACTCCATACTCATCAAAGGAAAAATTCACCAAGACAAAATTTGAATTCTCAACATCATTGCCTCCAACACAAGGGCCCTGTGTTTGTAAAAGAAACATTACTAAAGATTAAAACACGTTGACCCTTACACGCTGATAGTGGGCAATTTCAGTATCTCACTCTGTAGCAGTATGCTGCTGTGGTGGCTCACCAAAGAAGACATGGAGGCATATTCATAGGTGCAAACCCTGCCATACTTCAGCAGAAGGAACTACTGTGATGGCAAATGCCATACTAGACAATGGAACCCTGAGCATTCCAGCTCAGGAGATTTTATTGATACAGAACTCCTCAGGTGTTCTACTGATAGCAGGTGCAAATCACAAGCAGTCAAACATCCTCCACATAAATCCAAAACCTGCAGACAATACGAAATGCCAAGACCTAGGCAGCAGTTTTCCAAATAGTGAACAAAACAATTGTTTTATACATAACTGAAAATAAACTTCCACAACATTTCTCCCTTTCTGAATAATAAAAAAATGCTTTATCTCTACCACATGATTTAATACTACACCAGCAAAACTATTTACAAGAGGAACAATCACAAAGACAGGACCAAATGAAACCAAACATCTATCAAACTTTTCCACAATGTCTTCAAACAGCAGAAAAATATTATCAATATCCAATTATCTGGAATTTGCTCATGATCTTCTGGGCTCCTCCAAAGGGCATGGATCACTTCTCTGACTCTGCCCTCTGCAGTACACACAGCTTGTCCTCCAGGTTCTGTTTAGCTCTCCTCTACCACTGCAGCTCTTCTTGGTTGTCATCCCACGGTACTGGCAACTTCAGAACGCAGGGGTCTTCTGCTACAGTTGGCTGCACTTTCACCAATAGCCTCTCCTGGGCCCTTTTCATGTTGGTAAGCCTCAAATTGTTTGTACGACCCCTTCAATAGGGGCCTTCAACTGCTACTGAAGCTTCACTTTTACCAAGGGCCAAGCCTCCAGCAGCTGTTCTCCAATGACCTCTTCATGCCTTCAAAACCATGTCTTCAAAAACGCCTGGGTGACTCCTACAGTACTAAGTTTGGCTATCAGCATGAGACACAACCTCGGACAGTTCTGGAAGACAGCTGCTGTGTGCTGACCCTGAGGAAACACTTTCCAGTTTTTAAGATAGAGTCTGGTTTGCAGGGAAAATAACTAAGTGTCCTGATTCTTTTAGCAAGTTTTTTTTTCTTTCTTTCTTTCTCACAAGTGTTCCTTGTCTGCAGGAAGAGTTCCCAGGTGGGGTGGAGTTCTCATCCGCCGTAGTAGATGTGTTTTTTCAGGACCATCTCACGGAGATCTGGAGTGCTTGTCTTTTTTAATCAGGTTTGCATAAACAAAAAACAAAAACAAACAAACAAAAAACAAAAAAACACTGGTCAGTTTAAATAAATGGCTTTTGGGCTCCAAGCTATGGCTTCTACTGCAGGGGGCCCTGGGCCGGTGGGAAGACTCTCTTGCTGAAACATCTTGGTGGTTTGACATTCTTTTTTACCACTGCTATGGGGAATCATAACACCCTTCTTCTTGGACCTCAAATACAAGATCTCGAGCTTCACTCACACACAAAAAAGCTCTCAGCAAACTCAGTTTGTGTTAACAGTATGCTCTGGTTTCCATTTCTAATGCCCTGGCTAACATCAGCAGCAGGAGGGAGTGTTGGCTCTATGATCAGAAAAGTAGTTGGAACCTTGCTTTTTCCCTGCTCCCAGCTGAATTCTTTGTTTTTATCATAGAAATTTCTTTCTCTAAAGGCATTTATTCTGTGGCTTTCAGTTTTGAGCTCTTTTTCTCACTTAATTTTCATAGCCTTCTTTCTTCAAGGAGGATCCTTCAGGAGACCTCTACTTATTATTTCTGCATATATATAGTCTCTGCCCTCTGGGAGCTGCCCTGAGCATACTTAACTGGACCCAGTTTGGTCTGGAGTTTCTTTTTTGGTCTTCCTTGTCACTACATTGGAGTCCTGGCATGATATCCTGCCCTCCTTGCTTTCTTCCTATCATGTTGTGTGCCATTTGTAGTGATACACCTGTGGCAGTGGCTCAGCAAGGAAGACACACAGGCATATTTATATGTAAAAGCATTTCCAGACCTCAACAGAAGGAACCACCATTAAGGCAAACACCATACTGGACAGTGGAACCCTGAGGGTACCAGCCTAGGAGTTTTTATTGATACTGAACTCCTCAGGTGTTCTACTGATAGCATATGCAGATCATGAGCAATCAAACATTCCCCTCAGAAATCTAACACTTGCAGATAATACAAAATGATAAGACCTAGGCAAGCCTTTTCCCAACATGTACAAAACAATTATTTTATACATAACTAAGCATAAACTTCCACAATACCACTTTCACCAATGACAGGTCATCCAGACAAAAATTAAATATATTATCTGAATAGCCAGGGCCTCCCCCAAGCTCCCACAACTGGGACAAAAAGTGGCTAATAGCCCAGATGGTCTCTTTGCTATCTATATGACTGTGACCAGGCCAGATCCACCTTAGATTGTTAAGCTAGTACACGTAGCTATCTTTAGAACCTATCTTCTTGGAAGAAATGGCATGTACCCTGAGTTTTGGCATAATTATGCTTCTTTGTGCACCAGGGATTGTATTACTCCAAGAAACTATCTTCCCTACATTATACCGTGTTCAAATTTGTTGGCAATAAACTACCTGGCATCAGATTCTCTACAAGTTTTGATCCATTTTGACAAAGGCAATCTGAACTGAGTTTTCATTTTTACATCTTTTTTGTTCATTTCCTTTCTGACACCTGGAAAGACCACATCACATACAAGCAAAAAATATGAAGAAATTTAATACATGAAAGGGACATGCAGGAACTCTGGACACTATGAAAAGATCAAATCTGTGAAATTATAGGTAGAGTTGGAGGAAAAGAATCCCAGGCCAATGGCATTAACCTCATCTTCAACAAGATCACACAAGAAAACTTCCTCAAATTAAAGAAAGATATATGTGTATGTTATAGAAACAGATAAAACAGCAAATAGGACCACAAAAGAAGGCCCCCCCCCATGGCACATAAAGAAAGAATGTTAAGAGCTAAAATATAATGTCACATATAAAGGAAAATACATCAGACGACTATGTGATTTTCCATTAAATCTTTGAAAGCCAGAAGAACCTGGAGCAACACACTTCAAAGTTCTCAAAGAACAAATATGCCAACTTGGACTGCTGTACCTAGAAAAATCATCCACCATAGTTGAAAGCAAAAGAAAACAATTCCATGATATAAACAGGCTAAAAGAATCCATGTCCACCAAACCAGCACTACAGAGAATACTGGAAGACATTTCAGACAGGAGACAGGGATGAGCATAGCCTAAAGACTATAGAAAGAAAACAAGTGAAGATACAGGTATTGAAACATAGGACGGGATTAAAACAGAAAACTCAAACAAACAATCAACCAGGAAAAAAATCCTCAATAAAATGACAGCAATCAGCATACCTTTCAATAATCACTTTAAATATTAATGACCTGTACTCCCCAGTAAACGACACAGGTTGGCAGAATGGATTGAAAAACAAAATTCATCTTCCTGTTGTCTACAAGAAGATCATAAGCCTTTAATCCCACTCAGGAAGCAGAGGCAGGAAGATCTCTGAATTTGCAGCCAGCATGATCTACAGAGTGAGTTCCAGAACATTCAGGGTCACACAGAGAAATCTTGTCTTTAAAAAAACAGAAAGAAAGAAAAGAAAAGAAATGAAGGAAGAAGGGAAGTCTCCACCTTAAAGTGAAAGGGTGAAAAAAATACTCCAAGCAAATGAGACCAGGAAGAAGCAGGTGCTACTATCCTAATGTCTGACAAAATAGGCAAGGGATAATCCATATTAAGGGAGTTAGAAATTAACAGGTAAACATTACAATAGATATCAAGGACATTTAGAATAGTATCCAGGAATACTTTTAAAACATATACTCCATTAAGTTATAAAAGAAAAAAGAAATGGAAAATTTCTAGATTTTTCCATACTACCAAAATTGAGCCAAGAAGAGAACAACAACCTAAACAAATAAAGAGATTTAAAAAACAGTAATAAAAAGACTTCTGACAAACAATCAGGTCCAGATGTATCTCAGCAGAATTCTTCCAAATTGCCAAAGAAGATCTATAACCAAGACTTTTAAAATTATTTTAAAAGTAGAAAAAGAAAGATCATTCCTAAACTCCTTTTACAAAGCAAGTACTATTTTAATAACCAAATACACAGCATACAAAGAAAAACTACAAGTCAATATCCCTAAAGAACACAGAAGCGAAATCCTCAATAAAATAGCTGCAAGTTGAAAGATATATATATATATATCATCACCCACCATGATCAAGTTGGTTTTAAACTTGAGATTCAGGGATATTTCTACCTACTTAAGTCAATAAATATAAAAAATCATGTAAATGATTTAAACAACAAAAATCACATGATCTTTTCCAGTAGATGTAGAAAATGCCTTTGTCAAAGTCCAACACGCATTCGTGACAAAAGTCCCAGAAAGAGCAGAACTGGAGAGAATAATTGTAATTTTGCTATTGTCATGTATCAGAATGTAAACAGCTGATATGCAAATGGTCTGAGGTGACCTTTGTGAAAGGGTCATTTAACCCCCAGGTTGAGAACTGCTGAGCTAGACTAATCAGCCAAGAGAAAAAAAATTTAAAGGCACACAAATAGGGAAAGAAATCACATTATCCCATATTTGCAGATGATACAAATTATACATGAGATCTCAAATATTCTATCAGGAAACTTCTAGAAATGATCCATACTTTTAACAATGTAGCATTTTATAAAATCAATGAAAAATCAGTAGTCTTTCTTTATATCAATAAACACGCTAAAGAAGAGATCATAAACACACTGCCGTTCACAATAGCCTCCAAAATATCTAGAAAGAAATCTAACCAAGGAGGTGCAGACTGCTGTGATGAAAGCTTTAAGAGATTGAGGAAATCCCTCAAAAACGCAAAAGGCCCTTTGCTCATAATTGAATATTATACCAAAATCAATTTACAAATTCAACAAATTCCAATCAAATTTACCACACCATTCTTCACAGACAGAAAAAACATGAAAAAGACTCAAAAAACAGTGTACTAAAATTTACATGGATCCACAAAGACCCAGATAGTCAAATCAATCCTGAGCAAAAAGAGCAATGCTTTAGAAATTTTCGCTCAAGATTTCAAGCTATATCACACAGCTACAGTAACAAAAATGATAAGATACTAATACTAAAACAGATACACCAATGGAACAAACCAAAGACCCAAACACAAGTATACAAGAGTTCAGTCATTTAATATCTAACAACGATGTTAAAAAATGTATTGTAAAAAAAAGACAGCACATTCAGCAAATGATGCTGGAAAAATTTGATGTCCACATGTAGAAGAATGAGCTTACACTTGTATCTATCACCTTGCACAAAAACTAACTCCAAATGCATCAAATACCTTCCTCAATGTGGACCTGAAAAATTGAAACTACTTGAATAAAACATAAATAGTACTCTACCTTGTATAGATGTAGGAAAGGACTTTCTGAAGAGGACTCCATTTGCCCAAGAGTTAAGGCCCACAATTGACATGTGGGGCTTCATAAAACTGCAAACCTTCTGCACAGCCAAGAAAAAAATCTAATAAAGTTTTTTGGATTTTTGAATTTTGAAAATTTGAATTTTTTGTCTTAATAAAAATAAAAAGCCATAGGGGATCATGTTTTATGTTTTTCTAAAGTAATATCTACTATATGCAAATATATTAAATATCACACACATAACACATATACACACCAAGGTATCACTCAAAGAGCAATAGAGTATCTCACAAAAACCCAGTGCCAAACATGAAAATTCTCATTTCGAGTTGTTGGTGAAGGGAGTCCAAGAGTTCCCCCAAACAGTTTAAGCCATTGCAATGGCCTATGGTTGCCTCCCAGAACTCCTATTGTCAAAAACAGTGGAAGGTCTCTACAAGCTTCCAAGAGCAAAATACAATCCATAGTTCTACCCTGCTGTAAAACCTTTGAACTACAGCAATTAACAGCATGATGAGATATCCCCAAAGAAGCAATAGTGTCAGCCATACCATGGTGGTAACCAACAGCCATTTAATTGTACTTAAGGCTCACTCATTAGGAGGGAGTTATTGCCTTGCACTGCAAACCCAGCCAACTTCCTGAGATTATTGAGGCCATGGGACCTAAAGGAGAACCCACTACTGCCACTTTCCTCAGCCGGTATAATTTCAAACTACGTTCTAACTATGTATCCTTATTCCCGCAGATGAGTGCAGCCCTTATCCTCAGAGAAGCTTCCTTCTCTGCAGTTGGAGAATACTGCAAAGACCCATGACAGGTCAAAATTTCAGAGACAACTGAACATGGGGGTGCCCAACCCCTGCACCTAAGGCTCAGGGAACAATTCGGATAGATAGGACAGATAAATTCAAATGCCAGAAGACCAGAACAACTGCTATTAGGCTGTACCCTCTATATCTGACAAGAAAGTTGTACCACTGAGCAAATCATAGAGAGAAAGCCAGGAAGCAGCACCCCTCCACAGTCTCTGCCTCAACTCCTAACTCCAGGTTTCTGTCTTGTTTGAGTTCCTGCACTCACTGACTTCCCTCACTGATGGACTTTGCTGTGGACCTATAAGCTTAAATAAACACTTTCCTCCCAAGTTGCTTTTGGTCCTGGTGTCTTAGCAACCCAATAGATAACCTTATTAAGATACAGGTTCATTGTGAAAAAGAAGGAAGAGTTTGCATGTAATAATAAAAAATAGTAGTAACAAACAATAACAACAAGCAAAAATATAAATGTGTATACCATTAACTGTTTACTATATATTTCAGGAAATAAACATGTGAGTTTGTTTTTAAATACATGGATCCTGAAAAAAGATATGATCATACTGTATGTCAGTTCTTAGTGAACACCAACGGCAACACTGTCACTACTAATGATCTAAACTAATGGTCTAAAGTACTTAATATTGGTCTCATGGCAATGATGTCATCACACAGGAAACAGAAATATTCAAATTACACAAGTATACACAAGTAGGACACCCTGGAAGACTGTACAGTGAGGGCCTGTGGGACTGTCCTAGAGCTTCAAGTACCATCTTTCAACACAAGGTAAAGATAATTACAATAGGAATAAAGAGTGCTGTGCAAAAATACTTCTTAAATTATAAAAGTAGGATCTATGATCGGCAACTGTGAAATGGTTATGCCAGGGTACATGTGGAAGTCAAAACTGTTCTATATGATTCTTAGTTTAGTAATACTTTTTAAAAAATTAGCTTTATATTTTAATGGCTTTCTTACACTGTGCAGTTAAAACCTTCTAATAAACATATTAAATGCCACCATTAAAAGATAGCCTTTCCACTAAGTCTCTACCACTGAAACAGAGATGTCCTTGGAGTGGTGACAATCTGAATGGTACCTGACAGGCAACTCTAGAGTCTTAACATCTAAGAAGTTATCTTCATTAAAATGTCATTCAAGATGGCCTTAGCGGCCAATGTGTTTTAGAAACAGAATTTTGATATGTCTTAGAATATCCCACTATTAAGACTAAAATTGAGAAAAGTCCTGGTTTCAACAGTGGAAAAATATACTTGTCTCCATTCATAGTCTCAGGTTTGTGTGCAGGCAGCAGGGGCCTGGGGTGCACTGTGCACTTGCTGCACAGAAGTATGTGGCTGAGTCCCCAGGATGGGCAGCTGTGATGTTCAGGGAGACTTGTTTGTCCTTCTTATTCTGCAGGAGAATGAGCCCTCGTTCTTCCTTTCTGTCCTCATTTGAAAGAATATTCATAAGGAACTGGAGAGCTGCCCCAGGCTCTTGCTTGTACCAACGGAAGTAATAGAAGTTGCTGTCTGTGTAGGTGCAGATGATAACAGCGCTGTCTCCCTCCTGGACACTCAGGGAAGAGGGTCTCTGCTCCACCTGCTCTTCTCGGCTCACACCTGTGCCAAAGGAAAAGTGGGAAGAACATCAGGACAGCATCCTCAAGATTTTGCTTCCTTCCTGCAGTGATTTCAGGCAATCTGGAGAAGGCCAGTCTGAGGAGCAGACATTGTCCAGATATGGACATGGTCAAATGCCTTGTTTCCCCAAAGCTCTCACTCACAGATCAGCTGCAGCCACAAGCACAGGGACAAAGGTCCAGCCAGTGTTTTCATTGCTCTTCGTGGGACTGTGGCCTTCAACCAGGCAAGATGCCTCTGTGATCAGCTCACCTCTTTTGTCCTTGACACTGCAGGTCTTCAGCTGTCTGCACAGAAGGCTGCTGACTGCAACCTGCTCTTAAGGAAGTCAACAAAAAGTCCCTTGTAAGTTTGCAGCAGTGGTGGTGCTCTGCCACCTTGTGGACAGATCCTACCTGCTGCACCAGTTGTTTCTCTTTTGAAACTATTATATGCTTTTATGTATTTATTTTATACTTTTAGTCAATATTTGTCCTTAAGAATATTGGATGCAGAAGTTAGAACTGATTGAACACTGTTTAGCTATAGCGCACAATTCCACGTTTACTAGAATATGAGAACAAATATTTTGGAGACATTCCTGACAGTCTCAATTACTCTACAAGGTATTTATTATTAGTAGAGTTAGAAAATATTGAAAATGTTTCTCCAGTACAGGTTTCACTGCTCTCCTGCTTCCCCAACACCCCAACATGCTCAGAAGACAGTTCCTGGTTTAGATATTAAGCATCCCAAGGTGTACAAAGTGGGGAGTTCCTGGAGCCAGTCAGAGCCTTCCTAGTACATAGCTTATAAGCTTACAGGGATCAGAAACATGTTAGTACACAGAAAGGGGGATCGCCTAAAGTGACTGCAGTGCTTTGAAGCAACGGGCCATTCCCCTAACCTCACATGAAGATGGGTCCTAGTGCTTAACACTTGGTGACTGCAATACCCACTCATCTTTGGGAGGTAGCTATGCTGTTACACCACCAACACCAGAGTCATCCTCAGAAAGATCATGCAAAGTAATAATCAGAAAAGAAATTTCACAATTAAAAGGCATCATGGATCAAATTGGCTTAGGAGACATTAATAGACCATGACACACAAATGTGCAGTGTACATATTCTTCTCAGAAGCATGTGGAACATTGTCTAAAACAGATCTCATTATTGACCATAGCTGAAACCTTAGAAATACAAAAGAATTAAAATTACTTATTTAAAGATTGTAGTAGGATGCAATTAGAATTCAATAGAGATACTGCATAATTGCATGGAGATAGAAAGAAATGCCAGTGATTCATTGAAAAAGATACATGGAAGAAGTTTTTAAAATTCTTAGAATCAAATGAAAAATGAAGCCCAAGAATTACAAGAATGTTTGGATCCACCAAAATCTGTTCTACATACAACTGATGGTTTAATGAGTAAAAACACTTGTCTTTTATCCTGTTGACATGAATTCAACCCCTGAAACATTCACGGTAGAAGGAAATGAATAACTCCTGAACACATATGCCCTGATACACATGTGCTCTTTCTCTCTTTCTCTCCCTCCCTCTCTCTCTCTCTCTCTCTCTCTCTCTCTATATATATATATATATATATATATATATATATATATATATATATAAGCTATATATATATATATATATATATATACACATATATATGAGTTTTAAGTGTAAAAATTTTAAATTTGTTTTAAAAGAAAGATAATAATTATAAATGCTTTCACTGGAATACCAGAGAGGGCCCCTCTTTTCCTACTGAGACCCACTTTTGCCACCTGGAAATTAGACTTCAAGGACTGTCCATTGTCCATGGCTTCATGAACCAGGCCCACCTACAGCTTCCAGGAATTTTGCTCCAGGAGTCTAGCCCACAGAGGCACCTACTTCAAGTGAGGAACCTGAATCTCTAAGCTTAGACCTTACTATACCATCCAGGAACTCAGTTCACAAGAAACAGAACCCACAGGCTTCCTACAGCAAATAAAGAACCTGTCATCCCCTGTTGAGGCCAATGTACACTATTTGGAAACTATCCTCCATGCCCTGGCCAATCTACTGCACTAGACTCATCTAAAACTCCTAGAAATCAAGTTCCAGGGTCCCAGTCCACACAGATTCTTATAGCAAGTAAACTACCTGACTATTCCTGCTTAGGCTAACTCTGGAACATACACCTCTCTGGAGCCTTCTGCACCTGCCCCATGGAGAAAATATGTATCTCAACATTGCTATCACTTGTTCCTCATCTGAACATTATAAATGTCTCCACCGAAGAAGAAGGGTGCTTAGAGTAAAACAGAGGGGTGGGGATAAGGAGGAGGAGAGGAATAAAGATGAGAACCAAAGGAAGGAAGAGAGGAAGGAAGGCCAAATCTCATCCAACAATGTGTTCCAGACGTGCAATTCCCAACACAGAAACAGAGGAACAAGATGAAAATCCAAGGCAAAGTATCCTTTACAAATTACTAACCCATATTAATGGTACGTACAGATGATTTGGAAGAATTTTCAAAGAATTCCAAGAGTGATAATAAGTCTATTTAAACAACTCAAAGTAGGCATGTATATACTCCAGAGGAACAAAAAGAAAGAGATGAATGAAATAAGGAAGTCAATTCAAGACATGAAAATGTAGTTAGCAGCAGGACATAATTGCTAAGAACAACTGAAACGTTGTTTCTGGAAATGAAACACTCAATAAGCCAAATACAACTTCAGTAGAAAGCCTTTCCCATGGAATAGTTCATGTACAAATCAGAGAATTGGGGCTAAAAGAATAGATGGAAAAATTTGGTCATCCAGTAAAGATTAAAAATACATGGGTCAGGACTCATAGGGGCTCACAGAGACTGAAGGGCCATTGAAGAATCTTCCTGTGACACATTATGGTGAAACATTAAAAACACAGACTTTAAAAAAAGTATTAAAAGCTGCTAGAGAGAAAAATCAAATCACTTACAAAGACAGGCCCATCAGAAAAAAACACACAATTATTCAACAGAAACTTGAAAAGCTGGAAGTGCATGAGAAGATGCATTCCAAGTTCCGACAGAACACAATGCTCAACCTAGACTATCATACCCAGCAAAACTATCATTAAAACTAAAAGGGAAATAGAAACTTTCCATGATAACACCAGATTTACAGAATTTGTGACTACAAGCTAGCTCTACAGAGAATACTAGAAAGAATCCTTTGGTCTGAAAACAAAATTAAACACACCTGTTCTGGTTAGTTTTGGTCAATTTGACACAAATCTGGAGTTATCAGGGAAGTGGGGAGACCAGTTGAGAAGTAGACAAGTTTGTGATACATTTTCTTAATTGATGATTGATGTAGGAGGACCCAGGACACTATGCAAAGTGCCATCTTAGGAAGATGGTGCTGGGAAATATATGAAAGCTAGAATAGCAAGCAAAGGCAGCAGCACTCCTCCATGGTTTTGCTTTCTTTCCTGCCTCCAGGTTTCTAACCTGAGCTCCTGCCCCAGCTACTCTTAATGATATATTGTGGAAATGTAAGCCAAATAAATTCTCTGTGCTGGATAAATGAATAATAAATAAATAACATAACATAACATAACATAACAAGTACTTCTTTGATGCTATAGACTTTTGTAAGTTTCCCATGCTTTAGTAGATGGCCTGTACCCATACACATATTAACAGGACTCATGAAACTTGGTATCTTAGTTTCTTTCCTGTTGTTATGGCTAATATCTTGACAAAAAGCAACTTAAAAGAGGAAAAGCTTCATTTTGGCTTATAGTTCCAGATCACAGTCCATCATTGAGGGAAGTCAATGCAGAAACATGAAATCAAGCCTGCTTGCTATTCTATATAACATTACCTCCGGCCAAGGAATACACTTTACATCCAAGGTGATACCATAGAAACAGTGGAGAATATGGCTTACTATCTGGCTTACAGGTCAACTTATATTGATCTAGCTTTCTTATACAATTTAGAACCATCTGCCTAGGAATGGTCTGGACCATAGTGTGTTGGACCTCCTTACACCTATTAACAATCAAGACAATTCCCAAAGACAAGTCTGTGAGTATTCCCTCTTTCCATAGGCCAAAAATCCACAGAGTAAGACACCCTATAGTGCCAAATACAGCTGACACATCTGCAGTGAAATCTCTACACCTAAGACTCAAGAGAAGAGAAGAGGTGTCAGAAAGATTGTAAGAGCCATAGGACCGGAATATCTGCTGCTATAAAATCTCTCCTAGATATTATTATTACAAGGAAATGCAATAATAATGTCAAAAATACAGTTGCCTGAACAAAACCAATATCATAACACCAGTTGTCATGCCAACATGGATATTGGAGAGTTCACATGGCTCTACTCCTAGATGAAGAGCTACAGATGCTCAAAGATGCTGAGACATGCAGAATCAGTTTCCTCCAGGGAAAAGCTCCCACATAGGTTTTCTGATCCCATCTGGTCAGGTCTGAGCACATGTACATACAGACAACACAAAATGGACTTAGTAGGACACACACACACACACACACACACGGCACACACATGGCACACACACACACACACACATACACACACACATACACACACACACACACATCATATATATCACATATATATAAGTATATATGAGAGAGAGGCGGGGGAGATGTAGACTGGGAATATTCAGAAAAGTAGAAGACTAGCAGAAGTGGGAATGGAACAAAGGATGGTGATGAGGTGAATGTGAGAAACAATGACATGTTTGGATAAAAAATGTCATAACAAAATACATTATTGTGCACATTTATTGGAAAAAAATGTGATTCTCTTAGTTACTCAAATCTTTTCTCCTGTGAGGATTCTCCTAAACAGATACTTAAAAAGAAATGCAGGCCAGAAAATGGATTTTATTCTTAAGACACTAAACTCAGTTTTCAGTGAGAGATGACAGCAGTCTCTAAATAGAAGTGCAGGAAAGTCTATGCTGTGACAGGTCCTTTGTGGCACTGGGCAAGGTATTCAGTTCATCACACATACAATTTCTCCTTCTATTGATGAATGAGCTGCACTTTTAAACCCATAGGATAATAAGCATAGAAGCCATCATTGCACTATTTCTCAAAATGCCTTTTCAGTAGATACTGCCAGTAATCACATGCAGGGATGAGGAAATTAAGCATGACAATTATGAAGAAGTCTGTCAAATTCCCCTCAGATCATAAGTAAGTTCAAGGTTTAAACCTAAGTCCTAGTCTCTGAAATGTTGCTATGCTGTTCCAGGAGAGAAGATTCAACAATTTTGCCATGCCCACTAAGTACTAAACAAGAAAATATATGGAAATCATACAGCATAGTAGCTCTCCTACCTCATTAACTTGCTGGATCTGCTTAATATGTACTCTCTTAAAGGACAAGTGGACACATTCTGAAGGTTCAGTATCTCCCCACAAGATGAAGCTCATGGAGCTTTTCTGAGGTCTACGAGCCAACGCATCCTAATGACAGCTTTCATGACTTCTCGTAGGCATCCATGGTCCATCACATACCTTACTGCCAATGGAAATACTGTGCATTACATTGGGAATATGGGAGGCAGAGTGGAAGATGGTAAGAGCTCACTATGCCGTGTTACCTACAGTGGCTTCTTCTCCACTGTTCCTATATCTCAGGATATTTTGGAAGTATAAAAAAGGGCAGAATATAGACACACATTTCACTTAGCAAAGAAAATTGTCCTACTCTGAGCAACAATGCTCAGTATCTAAGGCATTCTTCTTCTCTGTACCTCAAATCACCTATGTATCACATTGACCTCTCACACACGAATCACTGCTGCCTCTGACAGCTATACATCAAACGCCACAGCCTTCTTCCTGAATCCTCCCTGGCTTGATTATTGCAAAATTAAAATAAGTACAGCAGCAATTGTCACTTGGTGTTCTTGCAGTTTAACTAATGAGCACTAGAGGGCTGCAGGGAGCTCAGCATTAATATCAAAATTCTTCAGTTAGACCTCTGGTGGCAAAGGTTCAGTCAAAAACTTTTTTTTTTTTTTTGAGTCTTAGAAAGACAAATATTGCATTTTTTCTCATATATAGGTCTTAGATTTTAGAGTTTATATATACATAAATATGTGGAGAAATGTCCTCAGCCATGGAACTAGAAAATAACCATGACAGAAAAAAAAAGAGAGAGAGAGATCTTAAGGGAAGGCTGAAGAAGAAAAAGAAGCAGAAAATAATTGAGTAACAGAATATAGGTGACGTGACAGCAGGGGGCGGCTAATAGGAAGAGTCAGGGAGCCAGTAGGAGGCACAAGGGGAAAGGGTATAGCAGTAATGCCGGTGGTCATGTAGGGTTTTGCAGAGTACGTTACCTGGGACAGACAGAGGATTGGATGCCAGGCAAAGACAGAAGATGAGCCTCAGAGGAAGAGAACATGAAGCTTTATCCCTTGGGGATGGAAGATGTCCTAAGGCTGGAAGTTCACTAACGTGATTCTGAGTTGAGTCTTTTGTAGCCCTCTGGGTCCTTCCTTTTCCTCTGTCAGTCCTGTTTAGGTACCTACACCCTTACCTTCCAGCCACTTCTCCTTACATGTCTTCTAGGACCTAGAAGCCTCATCTCAGGGAGCCACTTATGCTTCTACATTTACCTACATCTCTCCGTCTATCTCTTTCAGAAGCTTATTATTTTGGATACTATTGAAAACACAATAAAAGTATTCAAGATATATATAAAACTTAAAAAAATGACTACTTTCCTTTTCTACATTTGGAGTTTGCTGAAGTCTGGTTCTCAAGAAAGGAAAACAGAAAGATGAGAAAAAGTCTTCACAGGTGTTTGCATTTTGGGAAAGACTCACAGGAAGTGCAGAACACCAACATGCTGGGATTTGATGGGATGGCTTTATGGGCAGGCTGGGCAAAGGCAAGGGACACAGGTCCTGACAGGGAAATGAGCCCTGGGTGCTTCTGGAATCATCTTTCCATCTAGTTCCTTATACTTCACAACACAGGACTACAGAGGAAACTTGCTGAGACGTTCAGCACTATTAGCAGGCAAGTTACTGATTGTAGATCTGTTGATTTGGGGGCAGTGCGTTGGCAACTATTTCTCCATCCTGTTAGGGCAAATGGTTCTCAACCTTCCCAATGCTGAAACTCTTTAATACAGTTCCTCATGTTATGGTGAACTCCAACCATAAAATACTTTTTATTGCTACTTCATTACTGTAATTTTGTTACAGTTTTGAATCATAATGTAAATATCTGATATGCAGATGGTGTCATGTAACCTTTGTGAAAGGGTCGTTCAAACTTCAAATGGGTCATGATCCACAAGTTAGGGTCAGATACAACCAATAATGTCACCTTCACTGAGACACCAAGCCATTCTGCTCTGGGCCACTGTTTTCCAATTCATTGGGAGCCCTCTCAGGTGCTACATTCTGGCTGACAAAAAAAAATCCCTCAGAGAATTCTGAATACCAAAATAAGAAAAGTAAGAACTGTCTTACAGAGGTTATGATGTCTGAATTAGACAGATTCTGAAATATGTATTGTAGTTTCTCATACATGTTAATAGTAACTAAAAATAAGTCAACTTCCTTTTTCTCAGCAAAACCTTTTATTTTTTCAATGTCCAATCTGTGGTTCATCTCTACTTCATCTTATTTTCATGTGGCTTTGATCATAGAACCTTCAAGAAAATGTAAGCTTATATTCTTTAAAGGTAGTCATTGTTTTTATGTATTTTCTTGATTTCCTTTCTTCTTGACTATAGAAATATGCTCTGGGTGCTCAAAAGAACAAGTAATCTGGTCTGGAATTTTATTCTGATGGGAAAACAGTGTTGGGTGATTTTATATGCTTATTTGTTGGGTATGATTGTGAAGTAGCTAAACTTTACCATTTTTCAATTATTTCTTACTAATTTTTATAAATTTTCTGTGTTACCTGTATGTGAATCTGCTTTTTTTCCAGTGTGTGAGTAAACTTTCCAGCTTCCTAAGTTTGTTGTTTTTTTGTTTTATTTGGGCAGAGTGTAGCTGTAATGGTGGGTGGCCTCAAACTGTCAATTCTTAGGTGTCATTTAAAACTACAGGCAGGTGCCAGTGTTTCCAACTTGAGGAATATCTAATAAGGACAATTGAAACAAATTTCAAGTTCATAGGACTCTATCTTGAGTAATTTACTCATTTCTTCTTTAAACTCTTTTAAGAATGTTTTTTTCTGGTTGACCTCTATTGTTCTAATGGAGTTTCGGGCATTTGTTTCTCACAACAAAGACTATGTATTTTACATTTGTTAACAAGATTCCACTGTTTTCATTAGTGAGTTCTCTAGGTGCATATTGCCTTTCTTGCTTGCATGGGATTCTTCTGCCAAAATAGGAGAGGTGGACTTGCAGAACCTTTAGCTCTGAAGTTTCTTTGCTGGTTTTAATTTGGGAGGGCTCACTGAAGTCACAGTGAAGTGCTGAAGTCTTAGGTCATTACTGATTAGGGACCCATGTGACATTTTATGTTGTTTAGTATTTATTTTTATTATACTAGAAGCTCCAAAGTTCCATGCAATCATATTCGTATTGCCTAGATTCTATTGCTATGTAGTGGCTCTCTTTATCTTTCTAAGTAGGTATGGTTTGAAGTCTATTTCTTTCAGATATGAGACTTGATATGCCATGTTTACAACTTTCATTTACTTGACGTGGTGATTTCTACTTTTCGACTGTTATTTTTGATGTTCTTGTTTATGAGAGGTGTTTCTCATAAACAACAGATAGTTGGGTATTATATGTTGATACAGCCAGTTAGCTGCCTTTTAATTGGCCAGTTGAAGCCATTTACCTTACCCTTTTCTACTATATAAAATCCTTTAATATAATAATGTCATTCAAACTACAGTGCCAGAACATTATACAATTGAACAAATGTGACAGCCATATTGTCATGAGGCACCGTGCTCATGTTACGTTGGTGGTGCCCTCAACTGCTAGTGGATCATGCCATCAATGTCAAAGTAGCACTGTTGTCTGATCTTCTGCACAGTCAGTGCCAACAATTGCTGCACAGTTACCCTTCCTAATCCTTCCCCTCAACATAAAAAGCAGATCTAATTGACACCTGTATGCAGTTGCTCTACAGTAATGATACCTATACGCATTACAGTAATGCTTGTTGTCAAAGAATCTGTGTGGAACTTTAATCAGTAAATGCCTCTATTTTCCATTTACATTATCTCACACATACAACCATCTGCTGCTGATGTAGTTCTCCAGCTTCAAAGATTTAGAGAGTTCTAACTAGGTCAACACATATTAATTTAATAAGAATAGCTTTACTTTTAACTTATTGACAGTGTCTGTCAAGGTTGTGTCAGGTGTTTTCAATGGTTGGCTCACTGGTGCTCTTTCATCCTTTCTGTGTTCACACTAGGAATTTGTTGGTTTGCTAGTTGGACGTGATTGACTCCTTCCTGGCTCTCCATCTTCCACCCCTTCCTCTCATGAAATGTATTATTTTTGCATTCTTATGGATGAGACTGCCTTTCTTCTTCCATTTATAACATTGCTCCAAGCATTTTCTGTAGTTTTTGGCTTCATTCTTACGAATGGTTTTAATTTGTGCTTTTCTTGAAATTTTTTTTTTCTCTATCAAATTGAAAAGATAAGTTTGCAAGTATAACAATCTTGTTGATAGTTATTTACTTTCAGGCCTTAAAATTGGATGCTTCCTTGTCTCTTATGAGTGATCTGTTTTCTGATGTTGCTGCCTATGAATGTGGGTAGGTGGTTTTCCCCTTATACTTCTTAGAATCATTTCCTCACTTGTCATGGAGAGATTCTTTTCTGACCATATCTGTTTAGGTTTCAAATGCTCTTTAGTTTGGATCTCCATTTCTTTCACTCAGTTTGAAGGATTGTCTGCTATCACTTGATTGAATAAGCCCTACATTTTCAGACTTTTTCAGCTCCTTCTGCCCCATGGATTTTTGGGTCTGGCTTCAGCCCCATAGATTCTTGCGTTAGGTCTCTTGGATGTGTCCCATAGTTCTTGCATGTCTGGGATATGTTCATTATGTTTTTATATGTTTTTTCTGATTGTATTGCTGTCTAAATCTTGTCTTTTGTCTCTGAAATTAATCTTTCTGTCTGGGCTTTTGTATTAATGATGCTTTACACCGTGTTTTATTTAATTGGTTGAATCCTCTATTCCTAGCTATCATGTTTGGCTCATTTTCAGAGTCAATTATTTGCTGAAGTTTTTCCTCCATTTTTTTTTCCATTTTCTCCAAGTTACTGGTTATACTGTTCACTTTGATAATTTGCTTATCCAGTAACTGAGTTGAGTCTCTTTCACTGTTCTGATGTTTACTTGACACCCACATATCACCACTGATATTCTTTCAAAGGAGAACACTATGCCTTTTTCTGGTATTTCGACTTGTTTTTGGTGTCCACTGCTGAGGAGTTGTGAGTTTGGGCAGATGTCATAGTGGGCAGCTGTGTCATAGATTCTGTGTTTATCCACTGTATTTGTGCATCTCAGGAATCCAAACAAGTTGTCAGTCTTTCCAGATGAGGATTTTTGTGATGAAAGACAGTTTAGAAGTTCATTTTAAATTATATATACAATAATTGTTTTATGCAATGTTGGGTAAGGGGCTCCTTAGGTCTTGAAAATTTGTATTGTTTGCAGGTGTTAGATTTATGTGGGGGGTGTTTGATTGATAATGATCTGCATGTGCTATCAGTAGAACACCTGAGGAGTTCTGTATCAATAAAAACATCTGAGCTGGAATGCACACGGTTCCACCGTTGAGTATGGTGCTTGTCATGAAGGTGATTCCCTCGGCTGAGGTCTAGCAGGGTTTGCCCTTATTAAATACACCTCCTTGTCTCTCTAGCTGAGCCACCACAGCAGCATACAACTATATATGGTGTACCAACACCATGAGGCACCACATCACCATCATGCCACCTTATCCAATGTGGAGACAAGGAAGAAGGAGAAAGAAACTCCAGAACTTACAGAGTCTGTTTTGTTTTGTTTTGTTTCATTTTCTGCAAATCTGCCCAGATACTGGTGAGGTAAGGTGATCCTGACAAGACACAGGGGCTATAGTAATGAGAACTCCACCCCACAAGGCAACTTCCTCCTGAAGTCAAGGATCAATTGTTTCCAAGAAATCCAGACAATCTTAAAGCTTGGTAAATGTTTGGTTTCATTTGGCCCTGTGCATTAGAAACCCTCATGATTGTTCCTCTTGTAAATAGTTGTGCTGGTATAGTGTTAAATTGTGTGTAGAGATAAAGCATTTTTTTGGTTGGCTTATACAGAAAAGGGGACTTGTTGTAGAAGTCTATTTTTACTTATGTATAAAATAACTTTTGTTTACTGTTGGGTGAGGGGTTCCCTAGGTCTTGGCATTTGTATTGTCTGCAGGTTTTAGATTTATGTGGGGGATGTTTGATTGCTGTTGATCTGCATATGCTATCAGTAGAACACCTGAGGAGTTCTGCATCAATAAAAACATCTGAGCTGGAATGCACATGGTTCCACCATTGAGTATGGTGCTTGTCATGAAGGTGATTCCCTTGGTTGAGGTCTGGCAAAGACCTGAAGAATTTGCATCAATAAATATGCCTTTGTGTCTTCCTTGCTGCGCCTACACAGTAGGTGTACTACTCCAAAAGATGATTTTTCTGTCAGAAAGCTTTTATATGGTTTGGTTTGGGTTGCTGTGATCAAACACTGACCAAAAACAACTTGGATAGGTGATCATTTTAGATCAAACTTCTACCTCATAGTCCTTCAGTGAGGGAACCAAAGTCAACACTCAGGGCAGGAACCTGGAGTAACTAAAGCAAAGATCCAGGAATTTTCCTTTATGGCTCTCAAGGAGCCCGTGCAGAGAGACTTCACTGTTGGCTATAGTTGGTGGTAACTGTCAGGAGGAACATATTACAGCTCTGTTGCTTCTCTGGTTCTCGGTGGAGAAAGTACCATCTCAGCTATCTTCTGTTTCCTTTAGCTGTTTCTCTTAAATTGCCTGTTGTGGTTCTACCTTAATTGTTTTCATCTTGTCTCAGAAGCCCAAATTCTAATCTGACAGTTTACATGGAAGTCCTGTGTTAGCTTTATAAGTCTCAAGGTAGACTACCTGGAAATGGGTTGGAGTGTTGACTCAGCATTAGGAGCCTTTGCTGCTTTTGGAGAGAACCCAGAATCGGTTCCAGGCACCCATGTGGTAACTCACACACTTCTCTAACTCCAATTTCAGGGAATCAAATGCTCCACTATCCTCCAGCGGCCTCCACTAGCACCAGACATGCACACAGTCCACACACATACACACAGGCAAAAACATTTACACACATGATGTAAAAAATAAATAAATATTTAAAAACATGTATGGAAAAACATTTCCCAGAATTTCCTTCTCCATCTTGCTTGGATTGGGCTTGGACGTGAAAAAAACCACTGTAGAAGACTTGAGAAACAGGTTTGATATAGTCTATATATAGCTCTACAGATTCAGGTCCTAAGCACATAACAATGTCAATGAGTTCTCAGCTCAGCTTACCATTAACTCTCTGCTCCTCACTTCTACAGCTTTTCATTATTTTGGGTAAAATGACATGGCTTCTTCTGTAGTTCCTTGAAATGAAAGAAATTAGGAAAGGGAGGTTTGTCCTTTCAGATTCCAATTGCCTTCTGGGTCTCACTGTGTTTTCACAAGTCTCAGTAGATGCAGATTTTGCCCCCTTGCAACTGTCCTTCCCAATTGCTGGTCTCTGACCTTCAAGTCGGAGTTACAAAACAGGTGACAGGTACAAAAGAGATGTGAAGGGATAATATAGTCACCGCCGTTGATTTCATGCGGTGAACCCCTTCTTATCTACCTCTGATGACTTCATTCACGATGGCTCTGTTTCTCTGAGTGTAACTTTCACAAGGAAAGTGCGGTCTTTGCTCTTCCAGATACCTAGTCTGAGATATACACTGTCACCAACTTAAAGTGAACCTACTACATTAAATTATTGTGGTGCAAGATTCCCAACTGTAGAAAATACTACATATCTATGATCCTTTTTAAACTAAATATGTTCAAGATGAAGCATTAAACAAAGCCACTTCTAAATTGCATAGAAGGAGGTTTTATTTAGAAACAGACTTCTGGTGCAGACCACAGAAGAAGCAGCCACTGTTGGGACCTCCTTGTCTAGGATGTGCAGGCGTTCTTCTCAGTTGGGATCCTTGAGAAGGCCTATGTTTAAGGAGCTTCAGTCTTTGTCCAGCTTCTACTGTCACTTCAACACCATGAGTCACTTCCCAGAGAGCACAGAAATGCGTCCCTGAACCTTCTAGTTGTGAGGCTGAAATGATGAGTCTGATGGACTTGGATGATTTCTGGAAGACAACAGAGTAACAGCTGCTTCTCTCAGGATGAGAAAAAGAAATCTGGTGTATGAGGAAAACCAGCTCTCCACTAAGAAGCTGCTTGTACCAAAAAATATGGTGTAAGTTCTGACTCATGAACAGTCCAGGGTGACTTCTTCCCTCTCTGGCCTGCTTGTAGTTGATTGGAGCTGAGTCACTTTCTGGCCCACAGTGGATCCTGCTGAACAATCAGAAAGGACAAAAAAGCATATCCTGTGGGAATAAAACACTGTTGGATTTAGGTACCATGAGACCCAAAACTAATATAACTAAGACACATCCTGCTTGCTTTTCTCCAATCTCTGTTCCCCTCAGGTCCATGTGAATTGCCATATGCCTGAGGAAATGCTCCTGCTTAATACCCTTAGCTATATGTGAAATATCCATACCAGAGAAGGCCAAGGCTACCAACACACAAAGCAGGCTGTGGGGAGACACACGGCACGTGTCCCTCTGTATGAGTGTATCTGCTTTGCTCAACTCAGTGTTCAGTGTCTGAGTGTCTGGCAGTGTGCCGTGTGTACAGCTTGCATTCTTACACTGTACCCCAAACAGGATGGAGTTCCGTATGATCAAGACCACAAGTTGTAAGTACAGACTTCTACTTACTTCCTTGTCTTTGTTGGCAGTACTTAAAAGGGAGCTGTAGCAGTATGCCTACTGCAGCAACTCAGCAAGGATGACAAGGAGGCATTTTCATAGGTGCAAATCCTTCCAGACCTCAGCAGACAGAACCACCATCCTAGCTAGTGCCATACTGGACAATAGAACCCCAAGTGTCTGAGCTCATGTGTTTTTATTGATTCAGAACTCCTCAAGTGTTCTACTGATAGCATGTGCAGATCACGAACAATCAAACATCCCCCACTTTAATCCAACACCTGAAGACAATACAAACACCAAGACCTAGGCAGCCCCTCACCTAAATTGCACAAAACAATTATTTTAAACACAACTAAAAACAAGCTTCTACCACAGGGAGCATGAGAAAATTAATCTCTGCTGAGGATGAAACTGCTTTGCATACATGGGTGTTATTCAGAGGGATAATTTGGGGGACCCAAATTATCATGAGCCAAGTGTGATCTGTAATGTGCTTATAGAACATTGCAGTATGTTTACTTTTCTCCATCCACTGTCTGATAAATGCTAATAAAGAAAAGGACCTCACAGGTACATGCTTTTACCTGTGAAACACTGTATCTGTAATAATCTTCCTTACTTACTAAGTGCGAAAATCTATTTAAATTCTGCAGTTAACAAAGCTTCTTCTAAGTCACATGGTAAAGGCAGTCCACCAGAATTCCAGAATATCTCCATTTGCTTATGTTTGTGAAATTGTAACAGGAAAAAATAATAATAGTCTTTAGAGGCCAAGGAGATGATCAGTGTGTCAATTGCCTGCTATGCATCATGAGGACCTGGATCATGAGTCTCCAACAGTCATTAAAGAATGCAGGTGTCATGGGTGCGCCTGCAGTCCCTGCTCTGGGAAGCAGAGACAGGAGGATCCTGGGGTCTCAGTAGTCAGTCATCTAGTCCTGAAACTCATAAATGAACTTCAGGTTTAGTGAGAGCATCTAACAACAACAACAACAACAACAGAAAGGGTTTACATAAACGCACACACACACAAACACACACACACATGATGGGAAGGGTGGGGGGAGGAAGAGACTGAGACAGAGAAACAGAGACAGAAATAGATTACAATAATTTGAAAACACACTTTTACAAAAGCTGATTAGTTTTTTAAAAGTCTAACATCAAGCTTTCATATTTTTTCTCTCCACACAAAGAACTCTATTATATGTCCTAGAATTTTCTATACTATTTCCCTGAAGTACTCAGTCTCAGATGTCAAAATCTGTATATTTGTAAAATTACAAACTTGTCTCATGATAAGCTTTCCAGGTCTTTCTGTGACTCAAGCCTATTACATTTGCATGATACCTGCAAGCACGTAGGGGCATATTAAACTTCTATAACCTGCAAGCACTTGGGGCATGGTAATGGCACATAAAGTGGTGGTTGAATTTTTGCGTAGTCATTTAGAATGTAGCTCTTAATCTTTCATTTGCTCCCACTAGTCCAGTGGATGAATTAAAATAAGCCAAAATGATATCGGAAGAGAAAGTACAAAGTCTCTGGAAGAGCTCCAATTCTCACTATGAGTTTAAAAAACCAATCAACATGTACAAATAGTTTCTGATATCACAGGTATTCTCTTCTACCCATTTTACTGTAATATATATATACATATATATATTATATATATTATATATATATGTAACTTATATATTATTAATATATCATATATTCATATAATATATGATATATAAGTATATATTTATATAAGTATATCATTCCAAAAGAGAAAACAAGCATATCTCTTTAGTGAAGCACCAGTGACCTATATCATAAAAATGGATTATTATTCATAGAGAAATCCCATTCAAGGAAAAGGCCTAAGGGGGAATATAGCTGTTATGATGTTGTGTAGGCTAACAAGAACGACAAGGAGGTATATTTCACAGGTGCACACCCTGGCAGATTTCAGCAGAGGGAACCACTATTATGCCAAACACCATACTGGACAGGGGAAACTTGAGCATCTGAGCTTGGGTGTTTTTATTGATCCTGAACTCCTTAGGAGTTTGGCAGTGTACAGAGTGGAAAGGGCCTTCTTATTGCCTAATATTTTACATGGCATAATCACTTAATGCCTCATAATGCCAACAAGATTTCCACTGGAAAAAATTTTATATGTTTATAAATTTAAATGTGTTCTTCCCACATAGTTGATGGTTTTGGTAACCCTGAATAACTAGGAAGCAGAGGCAGGAGGAATGCTTGAGGTTAGAATTGAGAGACTACCCTGAGCAACATATTGAAACTCTGACGCAGAAAACCTAAACCAGCAAAAACAACGTGGAAGATATTTAACTTTAAAATGTAAAGTCTTTAAGCTCTGTCTCATCCACAGTGAATAGTTTTTCAATATGCAAAGGGGCAAGTTAAAAAGGAAAATAAAGGCAATTGACTCTTAGCAGTAGGATATCTCACAATACCTTGTAGGTAAACTCCCCATGTCTTTCAAAGTGATATATCCTTTTCAAGAGTTAAACTTGAGGCAGAAATTTGGAGCAGCAGAAATAGGCTTCACTGAATACAACACCCAGCTCGGAAGTCAGCAGGACAGTGAAGGCATCATTCAGGATGCACAACAGAGATCTGGAAACTGGGAACCTCAAGGCAGAGCAATGTAAGGGGTTTTTCTTTTAAAATTAATGTATAACTGTTTTCTGCCATTTGGGTCTGGGATCTTAAAGGTTGCAGCTATTCCTAAACGTTGTATCTAAACTTTGAAGACTCTTGTAACTTACTTTCATTCTTAAATGGACTCCTAATGGAACTCCACCCCCACTTCTGGTTCAGTTTCTCCTGGCAGTTTCTGAGAAAGCTCCAACTTGTAAGCTTTTTTAAAACCTCATTTAGCTCAAAGGGTCAAGAAGGAAAGGAAAGGAAAAGAGAAACCTTTTCAACCCCCTCTGGCTCTCTTTATCTATTTCTGAGGCTTCCCAGCAACTGTTTGCCTTCTTTCTTATTCTCTAGAACTATCTGTCTTTACCTGAGCCTTGTTTCTTCTTGCTTTCGCTATCATCAGCTTTTGGAGCTCACTTTTCCCTGTCACCACCCAACCAACTCAGGTGCTCACTCTTCTCCTGTCTCTACCACAACTGGTGCTCGCTCTTTCCCTGTTTCCACCCCAACTGATTTCCAACAGAAACACTCTCTCTTATATACCTCTCTCCAAGCTGTTCCCAGAAGTCCAAGTGGCATGTAACCATAAGGAAGGAAGGCTGCACAGCACAAAAAGCTTCCTGGCAAAGTGTGAGCTTTATGAGGAATGAGAGTCTGGAAAGAATTTAGAGAGACCTGAGAGACAGGGAGGACAGGATGACTTAGAATAACCTAATAATCACTGCTGGGATGCCTTCACGTAGTAGTCCAGCAAAAGTATAATTTTGGAGTTTGGAGTTTGACATAAATTTCTTCACCAGATGCATTTTCAGCATGCAGTCAAGAAGAGTCATCATTCCTTCAGTGTCTGAAGAGAGAAATGTATATTTCAGACAATGTCATATATTTACAGTTTGTGGATGAAAGATCGTCTGCAGAGAGGTTTTGTTTCCCTGAAATCTATAACATTAACTGCAGAGTAGTGTCAACGTGGGCATGTGCCTGTGGCAATGAGTGACATCACTGAACATCTGGACATGGAGGCTCCTTGCTTACGTGCTTCTCCTTCCCAAGACTTCTGTGAGATTCCCACAGAGTCGTATCATCACAAGAAGCTTTTGATGGGGCCTTTTGCTGTCTATGATTAAACCAGAGACTGCAGCCTCACAAGTCTGTAGTGGAAATTTTAGTAAGCCTTTGTATCTGACTTAACAGTTAGATATGAATAAGTTCTTTTCAGACATACTTAGGCTTTGAAGAAACCAATGTTACAAATCATGATTGTTTTCTGTGATTAATGGAGTTGTTTTTGCTGAGGGAGCTTGAGTCTATGCATAACCTAGTTCACAAGACATTCCTGGCACACCTGGAAATCTTGTTCTATTGAGCAATATTCAATAGAGGGACTGAGGTTTGTGTGGTTTGTGTATTCCTTCAAGTAACATGTAGAGCAAAGGCTTTGATACAAGGAACTTTGCCCTGCCTAAATTGGTTTTTGTGTAACTAGCAATAAATATGCATTTGGAAGGCAATTTGTGGTTAGTCTCTTTAGGTTGTAACTCCTTGCTCCTTCACGACTTAATTCATCTTGGAGTGTCCCTCTTGTTTGGGCATTCTTATGACAAAGAACATCAACACAAGTCTGTGTAAAAGGCACAGCATATAGAAAGCAGCAGAGGAACCAGAATTGTTAAACACATATGCTTTTTTCTTCCAGGGAAGAAAATGACTGTCACATGTTCACCTGGAAGCCTGGAATGGATGTTGTCTAACAACCTGATGATCTTTTGATATTCTATGGAGCAACCTTCACGTGAATCCTCCCAAATTCTGAGCATTTTTCAGGCCCCTGCCCAGAGCTTTGTCTCCCAGTGATAGAACTCATCCTTATGGAAAAGTTCCCATATACTTTGCATTCTCAATGAATAGAACCCATTGTTTTGCTTCTTACAAATCCTTCCTCTGTTGCAGGGGTTTATTTTTAGTTATGCCTAACATAATTGTTTTGTGCACTGTTGGGAAAAGGGCTGCCTAGGTCTTGGCATTTTATATTGTTTTCAGTTGTTGGATTTATGTTGGGGATGATTGATTGCTTGTGATTTGCAAGTGCTATCAGAAGAACACCTGAGAAGCTCTGATCAATGAAAACACTTGGGCTCAGACACTCAAAGTTCCACTGTTCGGTGTGGTGCTTGCCACAATAGTGGTTTCCTTTGCTGCTGTCTGGCAGGGTATGCACCTCTGAAATATACCTCCTTGCTGTTCTTGTGAGCTTACACAGCAGCATAACATCTGCTATGCTGATGAGAACTCCACCCCACCAGGGAACTCATCCTGCAGACTAGGGTACCAGTTATTTTTCCTGAAAACCAGGAAAATCTTAAAATTTAAAATCTTAAAATTTTTAGATAAAAATCTAGAAAACTGGACTATCTTAAAATCTGGAAGTGTTTCCTCAGGGTCACTACATAGAAGCTGTCTTCCAGAACTGGCTGAGGTTGTATCTCCTGCTGGAAGCCAAATGTGGTATTGTAAGAGTCACCCAGGTCATGCTGATTTTGAAGGCATGAAGGGGTCATGGAGAGCAACTAAGTCTTGGCACTCTGAGAGGCAAGGAGAGGCCATTGGTAAAAATGAAGCCTCAGTAGTAGCTGAAGGTTCAAATTGAATGGGTAACATAAAGAAATTGATATTTGGCACCATGAAAAGAGCCCAGGGGAGACTATTGGTGAAAGTGCAGCCCAGTTGCAACAAGGGACCCCAGCATTCTGAAGATGTCAGGATCTTGGGATGCCCACCAAGAACAGCAGCAGGTGTGGAACAGAGCCAGTCAGAGTCTGGAGGACAAATTGTGCTGCAGAGGGCAGAGCCAAAACACGACTCAAGCCCTTTGGAGGAGCCTAGAAGATCATGAGTGAATCTCAGATAATTGTATATTGATGTTTTTCTGCTGTCCAAAGACATTGTGAACATCTTGATAGATGGTTGGTTTTTTTTGGTCCTGCACACTAGCAACCCTCAGGATTGCTTCACTTGTAAATAGTTTTGCTGATATAATATGAAATTGTATTGTAGAGATAAAATAACATTTTCGATTGGCTTATACAGAAAAAGAGAAATGTTGCAGAAGTTTATTTTTAGTTATGTATAAAATAATTATATTGTGCACTGTTGGAAAAAGGGCTGCCTAGGTCTTAGCATTTTGTATTGTTTGTAGGTGTTTGATTTATGTGGGGGATGTTTGATTGCATATGATCTGCATATATATATATATAATTTGTTATGTGAATATAAATTTTATTCTTCTTTCCCAATTGATGTCAGTTAGCAATTGTAAAAACACTAGCATCCTTCTGAGTGCATCCTGGTTTACAAATTTGAATTTCTTTATTTTTTATTTATTTTTCATTTTTCTCCTCTCATGTAATACATCCCAATATCCTTTCTCCCCTCCCTCCACTCCTCCCAGCTCCTTTCATCTCTCTTATCCCCCAGATCTAACTCCCATCCTCCCACTCTCATTCCCACCTCTCCTCAAGAAAAGGTGGTCTCTCCAAGGGTTACTGCTCAGACATGGAACAACAAGATGGAACAGGCTCAGGCACACATCCCTACTTCAAGGTTGGTCTAGGCAACCCAGAAAGGGGATAAGGGTCTCATGGGCAGGCAATAGGTTCAGAGACACATACTCCTACTCTAGTCTGTAAAAGTTCTACAAAAGCACCAGGCCAGTCAACTTCAAGACATATTTGGGGGATCCAGCAGTTTCCATGTAGGCTGCTTAAGGCTCTGTGAGCCCCTAAGGGTGCTGGTCAGTTGACCCCATGAGGGTGGGGTTTGTTCTCCTGGTGTCCTTAAACTCTCTGGTCCCAGAAATCCCTCCTCCATTTCTTCTGTGGGATTCCCCATGCTCTGCATTTTGTTTGGCCCTGAGTCTCTGCATCTGCTCCCTTCAGTTGCAGTGGGGATCCTCTCTGTTGCAGATTGGGTTAAGCATTAATCTATGAGGAGAGCAAAATACCATTAGAAGTACTCTCCTGGTCATCCAGACTCTAATTCCTGGCCTGACCTGGAATACTGGGTTCCCTCCTTTAGCATGAGTTTCTGCCCTTCCATTGTCCCAGCAGATCTTGTAGGGAGGATAGGTTATAGGATGAAGATTTTGTGGTTGGGATGGTGTCCCAGTCCCACCGGTGAAAGCCTTGCCTAATTACAGGAGATGGCCTGTTTAGGTCCCCTATGCCCCATTACTAGAGGTCTTTGTTAAAGTCTGTTAATTCTAGTGAATTTCCATTGCACTAGGTCTCACAATTCTCCCCTGCATGTCCTCCAGTTTGGATTATCTCTCCATATATTCTCTCCCTCCATCCCTCTCCCCACTCCTGGTCCCTTCTCGTCCCATTCCCATCCTTCCCTATCACACCTGTATGTTATGTTCTGTTTCCCCTTTACCAGGGAGTTCCCCGTGTCCTCACCCATGCCCTGCTTGTTGCATAGACTCTCTGGGTCTGTGGGTTGCTGCACTTTTGTCCTTACTTAACAGTTAATATCTATATATGAGTGAGTATACCATGTTTGTCATTCAGGGGCTGAGTTTCCTTACTCAGGATGATTTTGTTTTCTAGCTCCTAAAGGTAGATGAGGAAGTAAAGTAAAACAAGAGAAGTAGAAGTGGTTGGTGGTCACATAAATCTTCAATTCCTTGGTAATTAGAGGAAATTAAAGTAAATGAAAATTCTACAAGATTTCTACAACATAAATCATATCTACCGACATTAGATGTAATAACTAAACATAAACAACAGTGTTGACAAGAGTACAGGGCGATAGGGCCTTTATAATTTCCAGTTGGCACAAACCAACCACATAGAGCTATTTGTACAACCACTCAGGAAGACAATTCCTATAAACTATTAAGAAAATAGATCTAAGAATACAGCTGATCCTGAAGAGCAAGGGAAGACTGGAGGAAAGCAAGCTGTGACTTCACTCGCTCTGTCTCTGGCCTGAATGAGTCTGATCCTTACACTCACCTGTCACCTGCTCCTGAAACTGAGAACTCCATCTCACAGGCTCAGCCCCACAGCAGGGCTGTGCCAGAGCCTCAGCTGCAGGTTTCTGTGTGGGCTGCAGGTGCCTGGAGAGCACTGTGCACTTGCTGCGCAGAAGTAGGTGGCTGAGTCTCCAGGCTGAGAAGTCTTGATGTGCAAGGAGAGCTGTTTCTCACTTTTACTGAAGAAGACTGTGAATCGCCCATCTTCCCTCTTATTCTGCACTGAACGAATGGCTATCAGGAGTGCAGGGCCTTCGCCAGGGAACTGCTGGTACCATGGGAAGTAGTCGAATGTGCTGTCCTCATAAGTGCAGCTCAGAACTGGGGTTTCTCCTTCCTGGACTGTCAGAGAGTGGGGACTTTGTCTCACCTGCTGCTGGTCACTTCTCTCCTTCTGCTGGCCACTCACTCCTGTGTAGAGATAACAAATATCATTAGGTTCCCAGGTATGTGATTCTTGTTTAGAGTTTCTGCCTTCATAATTTCATCTGGTGCCCCAATTCCTTCAGCTCCAATTTAATCACATATCCTGGGGTTCTCCTCCATGACTCACAGGCTAGGTGAAGGCCGAGGACTAAAAGTGATGATTTCAGGATTCTGTACATTCCTCCTCGACTGAAGCTCGGGGAGAGCTCAGGTGGCCTTGTCTCCCCAGAGAACACTGACTCCAGCCTTACAAGCACCTTAGTTCTTTCAACAGGCTCCACCCTTCCACCAACACTTTGTCTAAAGCTATTTCTGACATAGGAAGCACTTCTCTATTTTGCTCAAATTAAATTTTGTAGAAAATTCAGTCATTGCCAATCAGAAGTTCCATTCTTTATAAGGACAAGTTTCACATGGTAGTAACAACATATGTTGGTATAGCCACCAAAAATAGCAGTATGGATTTTCTGAAAGAAAGAAAGAACAAAAGAAAGCCATACCACTTGTGACTTGTGGGCATTTATCTAGGGAAACTGATGTCATCATATAAGAGATACCTCCATATGGATGTTTATTTATAGCACCATTAATGATTGCTAAGATGTAGACTTAGCCTACGTACCACCTATCAATAGATGAATGAAAGAAAAAGTATATCTGAAACAACAGAGTTGTTCAGCCACAAGGAAAAATGAACTCATGCCAACTTAGGAAAATGGATGTATTGAAGGACATGACTTAAGCAAAATAAAGCAGACATGTAGAGACATACATCAATTATGTGTTCTCAAATGTGAAAACAAAACAACAAAAGAAAGAGAAAGAACCAGGTGGTGGTGGCCCATATCTTTAACCCCAGCACTTGGGAGGCAGAGGCAGGTGGATCTCTCTGGGTGTGAGGCCAGCCTGGTCTACAGAGTGAGTTCTAGGACAGCCAGAGTTACCAAAGAGTAACCCTGTCCCAAAGAGATAGAGATAGAGATAGATAGAGAGAGAAAGAGAGAGAGAGAGAGAGAGAGAGAGAGAGAGAGAAAGAAGTAAAGATGATCTGGATATAAAAGTTAGGCAAACGAGTAAGAGAAGGGGGGCAGTAACAGGGGAAAGAAGAGGACAACAAGGGCGAAAACAAGATGAATAGGAGAAAATCACCACAGATGCAGACGTAAAAATTTTTAAAACCCCACTAATTTTATAATTAATGTGTTCTGATAATTACAATTACATGATGAAAGGATCAACTTGAATTTTTCTCCATTCAAGAAGCTTATACACACATATATAAAAAGTGTTAAAATGGAGTTACCCTAATAATGCGGCAAGAATATGCTTGTTGTGCAACACAATCTAACAAATAAAAGATCAGTTCAAAGAATGCATTTCCTCTTTTGGTGTTTGAATTAGTTTCCTTTCTATTGCTAAAATAAATATAATGATCAGAAGCAATTTATGCAGGAAATAATTTATTTCATATACATTTCTGATCATAATCCATTGCCGAAGTAAGCCAAGTCAGGAAGTCAAGCTGGAACAGACGCAGAAAACATGGAGGAAAGCTGCTGCTTTCATTACTGCTTGCTCCCTCTGCCTTACACTCTGTGCCTTGCTTGTCTTGGTTTTGTTTTTGTTTGTTTGTTTGTTTGTTTTGTTTTTGACTGGTTTTGGGTTTTTTTCTAACTATGACCTCCTGCCCAGGGTGACAGTGCCTACAGTGGGTTGGGCTTCACATCAATTGTAAATTTGAAGACAAAGTCCACAGACATGCCCACTAGTTAGAATGACAAATGCAATTTTTGGATTGGGGTTCCCTCCTCCTGGTTATCTCTAGTTTATATCAAGTTCTTTGGGAAGCGGTCCCTCTGGATATGCTGGCTTGAAATACAAAGGCACCCCATTTTGTTTAAAAGCTCCGTTTCCCTCTGGTCCTAATGGACAGAACTCGGACAAAGGTCAGATAGCCTGAAGCCGCTTAGTTCTGGGAAACTGCCTGTTTGACTAACCCAACTTTATTGCTTCCTCATTCCACCTTTCTACCCTTATAGATTACACAGGAAGCCCTGGAGAAATCTTATCACTCTAGGGCATCTTAACACTTCGGTTTCTCAACCTAGTGGTACCAGATAGACAAGACCAGTCAGCCTGCCAGATAGAGTTACCATAGAAACCTGCTTATGCATCCCCCTCTCCTCTCCCCACCTCGAAACTGCCTTTAAATACTGGTACTATGTGTTCAATAAATTGGAGGCTTGATCAGAAATCTTGTCTTGCCTTCCATCTCTCTCGTGTCCCTGACCCATACCCCCATTCCCACGCCCTCTCCTAGAGTCTTTGTTGCAGATCTCGCAGGCCCGGACAAAGTTCAAAAAATTAGGAAGCACAATTGATACCGTGTCAAAATGACACATAAGTACAGTATGATTAAACCATAATCCTTCCTTATTGTTGATCTCCAAGATCGCATTTTAGCATCACAATATAAAACACAGTGTAAGATTTAAATATTAATATAATAAATATAAGACTTTTAAAAGTTCAAAGGCTTTAAAAGTGCAAAATCTTGTAAACATATCTAAAGTCTTCTAACTATGAGTTCTTGTAAAATCCAAAACAAGTTAGAAACTTCTTATTCCAAAAGGTAAGAGCACTTCACTCAGAAAAAGCAAATTTGTGGTGCCTAGCCTTAGATTCTTCCCATGTCCCCTTCAGTCCTGCAGCTTCCATTGTCCCAAACCTTAATCACATGGGAGACTCTTACACAATGCCAAGTTTGGTTTCCAGCTTGAAATCCAGCCTTGACCTCCCCAGACCACAGCTTCTGTGTGCTGAATCTAAGGAGATAATTCCCAGAAGATTTGCTTTAATTAATTGAATCCCTTACTTACTGCAGCTTCGGATCCAGCTAATCAGGATCAATTATCTCAATGAAGCAGAGTTTTCATTCCACAGATCCTTAATCCAAAACACCTCATCACTAATTTCTGATTGAGTTTTTACTTCTTAAAAGCTTCATAAGCCAAGCCTCTACTGTCTTACCTCACTCAATATTTTTATGTCCCAACTTCCCAGAAGAACTCATTAAATTCTGAGCATTTAACGGCCTTTTCTAGTACAAAGTTGCAAAACCCTTCTGTAATCTTCCCCAGAGACAACATGGTCAATTGCATCACAACAATACCCATATATTCCTGGTATCCATATCTGTATTAATTATTTTCCACTGCTGTGATAAAATTCTAAGCAAAAATAATTTGGGGAAGAAAGAGTTTATTGCAGGTTTGTTACTTGTTACCACTGTCAGTTTACAATCCATCCCTGAGTGAAATCAAGTCTGGAACTAAAGCTGAGGAAATGGAGAAATATTGATCAATGACTTGTTCTCCATGCTCTGCTCAGTTTGAAATCTGATATAATTCAGGACCACTGCTAAAGGGTGGCACTCCCCAAGGTAGGATGGATCCTCACATATTAATCATTAATGAAGAAAATGCCCCATAACATACTCACAGGTCAATCTGAGGTGAACAACTCTTCAATTGAGGTTATCTCTGCCTGAATATCTTTAATTTGCTTCAATTTGAAAAAAAAAAAAAAAAACCAGAACACTGTTGTTGGCCAGTATGGTACCATAGATAACCCTGGTCAAATATTACAGGATATTGAGAATGCTGTTAGTTATCAGAAACTCAGACACAGCCGAAGCACAAGAAAAAGATCTCAAAACCAACTTTATGAAAATAATAGAGGCCCTTAATGAGGAAATGAATAAGTCCCTCAAAAAAGTCAATGAAAAGGCAAACAGACAATGGGAGGAATTGAGTAAATTCATTAAAGAAAACCAGGAAAACACAAGCAAACCATTAATAAATCCCTTAAAGAAAGCCAAGAAAAAACAAGAAAACAATTAAGTGAAACAAGCAAAATTGTTCAAGACCTGAAAATGGAAATAGAAGACATAAAGAAAATGCAGACAGAGGGAATTTTGGAAATGAAAAATCTAGAAAAGTGATCAGGAACTGCAGAGGCAAGCTACAGCATCAGAATACAAGAGATGGAAGAGAGAATCTCAGAAGTTGAAGATATTATAGAAGAAATAGAGCCATCAGTAAAAGAAAACGTTAAATCTAAAATCCCTAACACAAAACATTCAAAAAATATAGAACACTATGAAAAGACCAAACCTAAGAATAATAGGAATAGAGGAAGGAGAAGATTCCCAGACCAAAGGCCCAGAAAATATTTTCAACAAAATAATAGAAGAAAAAAATTCCAAATCTAAAGGAGATCCCTATAAAGGTATAAGAAGCATACAGAACACAAAATAGACTGGACCAAAAAAGAAAGTACCCTTGCCACATAATAATTAAGACACTAAACATTCAGAGAAAAGAAAGAATACTAATAGCTGCAAGAAAAAAAGATTATGTAATGTATAAAAGCAAAACAATTAGAATTATACCCAAATTCTCAGTGAAGACTTTAAAAGCCAGAAGGGCCCAGACAGATATGCTACATATTCTAAGAGAACACAAATACTGTCTTAGACTACTATATACAGCAAAACTTTTGATTACCATAGACTGAGAAAAAATATTCCATGATAAATCCAAATTTAAACAATATCTATCTACAAATCTGACCCTATAGAGGGGTAGAAGGAAAACTCCAACCCTATGAGGTCAACTATACCCATGAAAACACAGGAAATATAATAAATCACCCCATCAAAATCAAAAGAATAGATACACGCGCACACACACACACACACACACACACACACACACTGAAGCAAAACCAACAACTACAAAATAACAGGACCTAACAATCATTGGTATTTGGTATTTCTCAACATCAATGGACACAATTCCCCAATAAAAAGACAGACTAACAGAATGGATTTTAAAATAGGATCATTCTTCTGCTGCATGCAAGAAACACACCTTAACATCAAAGATAAACATACCTCAGTCTAATGGACTGGGAAAATATCGTCAAAGAAAATAAACCCAAGAAGCACACCAAGAGGAGTAGATGGCAAGAAATAATCAAGCTGAAGGCTGAAATCAATAAACTAGAAACAAAGAGAAAAATACAAATAATCAAACAAAGATTTGTTTTTTTTGAGAAAAATCAACAAGATAGAAAAGCTTAATTAAAAGAGAATATCCAATCAACAAAATCTGAAACAAAAAGGGAGTTATAACTACAGACACTGAGGAAATCCAAAGAATCACTAGGTCATGCTTTTAAAACCCGTACTCCATAAAATTGGAAAATCTAAAAAACTGGACAATTTCCTCACCTACCAAAGTTAAACTGAGTGCAGATAGAAAATTTAAATAGACCTACAAACGACTAGGGTATAGAATCATTAAAGTCTCCCCACCAAAAAAAAGCCCAGGGTGAGATAGTTTTACTGCAGAATTGTATCAGATATTCAAAGAAGAGAATAATGCCAATATTACTCAAATTATTCCACAAAATATAAACAGAAGGAACACTGTCAAACTTGTTCTATGAGGCCACAGTCACTCTGATACCCAAACCACACAAAGATTCAACAAAGAATGAGGATTACAGACCAATTTCCCTCATGAACATCAATGCAAAAATACTCAGTAACCAAATCAAGAACACATCAAAAAGTCTTCTACTGTGATCAAGTAGGCTTCATCCCAGAGATGCAGGGACGGTTCAACATATGAAAATCAGTCAATGTAACCCACCACATAAACAAACTGAAGGGAAAAAAAAAGCACATGATCATCTCACTAGATGCCAAGAAAGCTTTTGACAAAATCCAACACCCCTTCATGATAAAAGCCTTGGAAAGATTAGTGGTACAAAGGACATACCTAAACATAATAAAGGCAGTTTACAGCAAGCCTACTGAAAATATCAAACTAAATGGAGAGAAACCAAAGCATTCCACTGAAATCAGGAACAAGACAAGACTGTCCTGTCTCTCAATACCTCTTCAATTACAGTGCTTGAAGTTTTGGTCAGACCAATAAAACAACAGAAGAAGATCAAGGGAATACAAATTGGAAAGGAATAAGTCAAAGCATCCTTATTTTCAGATGATATGATAGTATTCATAAGCAACCCCAAAATTCTACCAGGGAACTCCTACAGCTGCTAAACAACTTCAGTGAAGTGGTTACAAGATCAACTTAAAAAAAATCAGTAGCCTTCCTATATGCAAAATACAAATGGACTGAGAAAGAAATTGGGGAAGCAACACACTTCATAATAGCCACAAATAACATAAAATATCTTGGGGTGACTCTAACCAAGCAAGTGAAAGATTTGTATGACAAAATTTTCAAATCTTTGAAGAAATAAATTGAAGAAGATCTCAGAAGATGGAGAGATCTCCCATGCTCCTGGATTGGTGGGATTACCCTATTAAAAATCTTATCAAAAGCAATCTACAGATTCAATGCAATTCCATCAAAATCCAAACACAATTCTTTACAGACCTTAAAAGGACAATATTCAACTTCCTATGGAAAAACAAACAGACAAACAAAAACAAAACAAAAACTGAGGATAGCTAAAATAATCCTGAAAAATGAAAGTACTTTGGAGTTATCACCATTTATGATCTCAAGATGTACTACAGAGCTATAGTAATAAAAACCGCATGATATTAGCATAAAAACAAGCATGTTAATCAATGAACACTCAACAGTTTTCCTGAGAAAGGGGAACAGTTCTTCAATGTTGGTGGGCGTGCAAACTTGTATAGCCATAAATTGGCAATTGTTCATGAAACTGGAAATTGACCTACCTCAAGACCCAGCTATACTACTCCTGGACATAAACTTCATCCTATCAAAAGGACACTTGCTCAGCTATGTTCATAGCAGCTTTATTCATGATAGCCAGAAACTGGAAACAACCTAGATGTCCCTCAACTGAAGAATGGATAGAGAAATTGTAGTTCATTTACACAATGGAGTGTTATTCAGCTATTTAGAAAATGTCTTTGCAGGCAAATGGATGAAACTATAAAAAATATCCGGAGTGAGGTAACACAGGGATCTCTCTGGCAAAGTGGAAATAGAACAGGTGGTGCAGGCAGGCTCGGGGAGGATGGGAATGGGAGCATTGTAGAGGAGGAATCGGAGAGGGGTAGAGGGAGAGAATGTATGAAGAGATGATCAAAATTGGGAGACAATTGGAGGGTGATCAGGAGACCTAGTGCAGTGAAAACTCACTGGGATCTATGAGGGAGACTCTAGTGAGGACCTCTAGTAATCAGGGACAGGGAGCCTGAACTGGCCATCTCCTGTAACCAGACAAGGCTCTCAATAGTGGGACTAGGACACCAACTCAGCCACAAAGCCTCTGACCTTTGGCCTACCTTCCCTGCAGGATCTTCTGGGAACCCCTGTCTGAAACTGCAGGGCAGGGCAGGAATTAGAGACTGGATAACTTTGAAAAGATTTATAATGGTGTCATGCTCTGCTCATAGATTGGTCCCTGCCCAGTTCTCATCATAGAGACTTTCTGGCAGCTGATGGGAGGTGATTCAGAGTTCCAGAGTTAAATATTGTGAAGAGCTCGGGGAACCCCACAGAAGAGGGGAAGGAGGGATTGTGGGTACCAGAGGGGCTGAGGACACTTGGAGAACAAGCCATACAGTGTCAACTGACCAACACTCTTAATGGGCTCACAGAGACTGAAGCAGCAGCTATAGAACCCACAGGGTCCCCTAAATCTTTCTTTTGATTATCTGGCTTGGTGTTCTTGCAAAACTCCTACAGGCTGGAATGGGGGAGTCTCTGATCCCTTTTTCCTGCCCTTGGAACCCTTTTGATCCTGCTGGGTTGCCTAGTCCACCCTTGATATAGGGAGTAGTTCCAGGCCTTGTTCCATCTTGTTATGACATGCCCTGTTTGTGTGATAATTCTGAGAGGACTGTTCTCAGTGTTCTCTGTTCTCAGAGGAGAAGTATGTAGTGGAGTAGGGTTGGTGGGTGGGGGTGAGGATGGATTTGAGGGAGAGGGTAGATGGGGAGGAATGGAGGGAGGGAAGGAAGGGGGTTGGGATGTATTATATGAGAAAAGAAAAATTAAATTAAAAATAATCAAAGAAAAGAAAAGAAATAGAATAAAATAACATTAGTGTACAACATAGAGAATATCTTCTGCCCTTATGGAAATTAAGTTGTGAACCACATATGAAGCTTTGATTTGAACAGGAATGAGAATTTGCTTTCATTTCCTACCTTTATTAATAATCTCCTTAGAAAATCTTTATTTTATCACATGACAGCAGATTTGTTTCTTATAAAATTGAATTGTATTTTCTGAGATCAAAGGACACTTCTGTTCCCTCCATGAGACTGTTGTATTGTTTCTTTGAACTATTTCCTGGAACTATTATAAATGCTCTCAGACACTGTGCACGAAAAATAAAATGAAGTAGCAAGTTAAAAAAGCAAGAACGAAAGACAAGAAAACAGAAGTCAAGAAAGACACCTGTGTGTTTTCACAAGACAATGGAGTGTGGGCATTGCCTCCCAATATAGTCAGAGATGATCCTGATGGAGGAGATTGAACTGGCTTCAAACCATGGGTAGATTTCCCAGTGGAAAGGATATGTAACATAATTGTAGGCACAGATCATGTCAGTGTGGCTGGAGATTGGAGCAGGTATAAGTCACATTAGAAATGTGCACTAGAAAAGTTAATGTGGTCCCAGCCTTGAAGAATAGCATGTATCTTCATTGTGCTCAATTGCAAATTGTCACCCCTATGGTCCTAGGATAAACAGGCATAATGTAGGCAAATGGCTACATAGGTGAATATATTCATTCTCTAATTAAGTTTAAGCACCTATTTTAAATTATAGTCTCTAGCTTGTTGAGGAGTATGTGGAAGATAAACTTCACTTTCTCTGAAGCAGCACTGCCCTCTGTGGCCAAATAAGAAGGTCTCTGTTCAACAGTTTCCTGAGCTTAAAAGCCCACACCTTGAAGAAAGGCATTGGATCTTTGTCTGGAGCCAGTATTTTTGTCATCAAAAGAGATTTTGTCTTTGTTGAGGCCAGCTGTAGCATAGTTGTCCTTCCTTCCCCTTCCAGCCTTTTCTCCACGTGTCATGATTCTCTATCTTTCTGATGTGCCTAAAACTACTCCATTCTGAAACATGAGAGAGGTCATGCTTGTTATTTACAATAAAGCTTTATAAAATAAACAAATGACTAGATTTGACATGAGTCATGTTTTATTAACCTCTTATATAGACCACTTGTATACACTGTTAATTATTAACCCATAAACACACTTTCTCTTTCACTAATTTTTTTTATTATTTCTTTTTTTGAGATTATAATATAATCACATTAATTTGCTTTGGTTTTCTGCAGTGGCCTCTGCCGTGGAAGTTTACTTTTAGTTATGTATAAAATAATTGTTTGAGCAATGTTGGGTGAGGGGTTGCCTAGGTCTTAGTGTTTTGTATTGTCTGCAGGTGTTGGATCTATTCAGGGATGTTTGGTCGCTATGATCTGCATGTGCTACCAGTAGACTACCCAAGGACTTTTGTATCAATAAAATCTTGAGTTCAGATGCTTGGGGTTCCATTGTCCAGTATGGCTCTTGCCATGATGGTGGTTCCCTCTGCTGAGGTCTGGCAGGGTTTGCACCTATGGAAATGCCCCTGGGTCTCTCTTGGTGAACCCTCACAGCAGCTAACAACTACAGACCTCCGTCTGCTAGTGAAGTCATGGATCTTGGAGGAGACTCTACAAGCACCACTTTACTAAACCAACGCGACCCCAACTACCTTCTAAATATGTCTCCTTTTCCCGAGCACATTCTTATCCAAAGAGCCTAGTCATTTTGTTAATTTTAGAATTCTCTTTTCTTGAGTTGCAAGAATTTTTTAGATATTCTATTTAAAGTTCTTTGAACAATATTTATGTTTCAAGTACTTTCTCATAGTCGCTGCTTTTTTGTTTTGTTTTGTTTTGTTTTTCCTTAAGGGCGTTCTGATCTTTGCCTTAAAAAACTCAAAGCAATGATGACTAAAGTTAAATAAATGGAAAAGATAACTCAAAATACTAAATTAGAAGATGCGTTACCTTCAATTCCGCCCCCCAAGTTTTCTATAAATTCAATAAAATAGCACTAAAACTCTAAGCAGCCTTTTATTATTATTTTTTGTTGTTGATGATTTAATGGAGACCAGCCCACTGTGTGGCACCGCTCTGTGGGAAGTGGTCCTGGGTGTATGAGGAAGCTAATTCAGTATGAGCCTGTGAGTGAGCTAGCAACAGAGTTCCTCCATGGTTTCCTACATGGTTTCTGTTTGAATCTCCTGTTTGAGTTCCTGCCTTGATTACCACAAATGATGGACTGCAACCTAGAGGTGAGAGCTAAATAAATTTCACCTTCTGAGTTGCTTTGTCTCAGAGTGTTTTATCACAGCAACAGAAAGGAAACTAGAGCAGCAGCTGTCTGCACATTTGTACTGCTGTTCCTTTCCTCCTCACTAACCAGAACCCTGTCCACAGCAATTTTACCTCGAAGACTGCCTTTCCTTCAATTCCTTTTGCTCCTTATCCTTTATGAGTTCAGAGCACCATGGCTTAAATGATCACCTTGATTCAGTCCTCCTACAGCTTCTCTGTTAGTTATAGGTTGGACGTTTTTGCTTGCGGGGGAGCATATAGTGATAAATGAGGATACAGTTCAAAGTCCTGAACCTATCCTGAAGGCCAAACGGTCACCTGATATTAAAATTCTACCGATATAGAAAATGGATATTAAACCAAGCAGACACTCTGTGGTGGTTTCCTGAAGTCTTGTGACTGGAAGGGCCACACCCACTCAGCAGAGGTTCCTGTACTGGCTGCAGGTGTGTGTGGAGCACTGTGGACTCATAGCGCAGAAATAAGTGCCTGCGTCTGTGGTCTGGGAGGAGGAAATGTGCAAAGAGCTGCGGCGCTCATTATTGACTGTCGTGGATGTCAGTCTTCCACTCTTCTTTGTTCCAGAAGGATTGTAAATCAGGCTGACTAGGCGTCCCCCAGGACTTTGATAAAACCATTGCAATTGGGTTGCAGAGGTGGAAAAGTTGCAATGCAGTTCTGCATTCTCTCCCTCCCGCAGAACCAAGGACACAGGACTCTGGTTCACTTGTTGCCCCTTCACCCCTGATGAGAAACAGAGAAAGAGACACAGATGGTGGTCACTCCAGCGTCTACGGAGCCCTGAATGCACCCCCATGTCCTTTGAGAAGATGGGAGCTCTGCAGGACTCCAGAGCTGCTTTTCCCCACCCCTCCATGTGCTGAGCAAAATACTCTTAGGTGCCCTAAGTGGGGACAGTCAGACTCACAGCAAACCTGGGTGCACAGAAGCCCCAGTAGAAAGCACAGCAGACTCTTCATGGTGCTTGTCTGGCTGCTGGAGACAGAAGCAAGAAACTAACCCCTGGGCTGTGCTGTCAGGATGGCTGCTGAACTGTCCCTCCTCCTGCAACCAGTCAGCTCCACCCAGGACAGGGTTCTCAGCCCAGACACTGCAGAATTCCCTCCCAGCCTTCTGAGCCTGAATCTCCTCCCAGACCAGACCTGGCTGAGAGTCTAGGTGGAACACAGTAGGGGAGAGGAAAAGTTTGAGATGATCCTTGGTTGTATGGAATTAGAGATACTGGAAGCAGGAAAGGATCAGCCTCTTTGAAGGAGAATATAGGTCAGCTGCACAGAGAGTCTGACACACTCAGAGAAGCAATAGTTAAATATTTAACTCAGGAAGCAGGTATGTCTTCCGACTAGACATCCTCTACTGAGGCCTGAGAGATGGCTTAGCAGTTAAGAGTGCTTGTTGTCCTTTCAGAAGTTTCATTCAGCATCCACATCCAGTGACTGTCACCTGCAAATTAACTAAGTGAAATCACCACAGTAGAAAAATGTAATGATTTCCTCAGGTTGCAATGCATTAAAAATAAATGTGGGACACTCCTGCAACAACCTAGGCTTGCTCTAAATGTTGTTTAAAAAATTATCCCATTAAGAAGGAAGCGGACTGGGGAAAGGTAATGTAGGTGTATCACATGCCAGAGTGGCAGGGGGGCAGCAGTTCTGCTGTAATATTGCACACGGTGAGTCGGGGAACACGAATGCACTGTCCATTCATAACAATAGACGGGTGGATTTTAAAGTTTTCACCATAAAGATGACTTCTTGAGAAATGAGACTCGTAATGTAACAAACACACAATTCCCTAAAAAAATAACTCATAGCCGACCTTATGCCATCTCAGCCCATCACCGGCTCAAACAGTTTTAGAGCAACTAATGTCTTCTACTTTAGGTAATTTGGGTAGAATAACTGACCCCAGTAAAAATGCTGACTTTTGGAAATGAGATTTTTTTTTTTTCCTTTGCAAAATGAGAAATAAGTAAATGGCAACTCAGATCTACCCTGTAGGGATGAAGCACTTCCCACAATTCCACTTTCTCTGTACTGTGGCCTCTACTGAACAAGCCAACTCTGAAAGTACCCGAGGCTAGGACCCTGGTCTCTTACTCTCCAAGTCTCGGGTGGTTTGTGTCCAGCTCTGCACTTGTGACTCAGGTCAAAGGAGCACGCAGCTCCCTCAGTCCCCTTGTCAGGGGATCCTCATGTGGATGGAGTTTCCATCCTTCCTACCCTCATCTGAAAGCCCTTCATGCCTGAGACAGGCTGGCTTCCTAGAGTGCGCTGCAGGAGGCACTGGAGACCCGGGTGTGTTGCACACGCACAAAAGTACACTAAGGAACAAGGGAGGAATAGCTGCCCCTCAGCTCCGAGCAGTCGCTGCAGATGCACAGATGCAGATGCACCAGGCTGGGACACCTCTTGTGCTCTTCACCCTCCTGCAGCATCAGCACTGTCGGAGGGCGGGGGAGGGGGGAGGGTAGGGGTGGAATCTCAGCCAATAGGAGGGTCTCTGTTTAGGGCGAAACAGCACAGCGTTCCTTCTGCGGATGAGGGGCTAAAGTGGAGTGACAGTGAGCAATAGGGCAAGTCTGAACCTCAGGATGCAAAGTGAACCTCAGGTCACCAACATGAGCAAGAAGCAGTTTACTCCTTCCTAGAAGAGTCCCATGAAACAAAACAAACCTCAAGAGGAAGACAAAGGGGTTTAGATACTTTCTCCAGAGCAACACTGATTGGTTGAACTGTTAAGCGGTGTCAGTATTGGCAATCAGCCTGTCTCTGCTGTCAGAGATTCCCTGTGTCACTACCTAAAGTGTGTTCAGTCAAACTCCTATTTAAGTAGTAGAGAAAGTAGCTTTTGGTATTTGGTCTAATCTTTATAAAAGCCCTTTTCTCTTTAGAACACAGTGCCTCCTAGGGGCCAAAGGGGAAAATGCAATTTCACAATTTTGGCGTGCTTCCTTCTCACTTTTTTCCTGTACTTCTAGGATTGAATTTCAAAGCTTCGCGATCACATACAGAGCAAGACTTGTGATTTCTGATTTCTAAGGCATCAAATTTGTGATCTTAAAAAAGAGTATAAATATATATATAAACTAAAGTGAAACACAAAGTGTTCTAGTTTGAGATAATTACAGCATCTTTACATGTTTTAAAAGAAACTGTCAGAAAATCACAGTAGTCATGAGATCACATGATATTTTATCGCTAAGGTCTAAACAGCACAATCAAAATGCACTTTGAGTATACAATTTGATTGATGCTGCTAGGATTAAGACTGCATCTTCTTTTTCTTTCCACAGGAAGCATGACAAATATGTTTGCATAAGAAGTGCCAGCTGGGAAGTACTGAGCTAAAATCAATTATGAAAGTATCTCGAGAAAATAACATGTTTAAATGGCCTGTTACAGATAATCTCCGTTTTGATAAAGTCAAAGTCAAATCCATCATGTGTTAGACTGATTAGGGGCTTAGTTACTTATATAAAATCACGTTGCCTTTCTTGTGTAATGTAACCTAATCCCAGTAGTGATACCTTTAATGTTCTAGATCCTTCCAACTGAAGGAGACTACACCTTGCATGCACACCAGGGGGCATGCACTGTGAGCATCACCCTCCAATTCCACCACCACATTTAATGTCCTCATTCTTGGGAGGTAGTTTTGAATGCTACATGGCAAAATTGTACATATATTACCCTATAAAAAAGAAGTCATCCTCAGCCCTAACAGGTACCATTCAGTGAGGCGATTTTGTTCCAAAGGGAGAACACAAAGGACAGGATCCTCTTCATTCAGACCAGAGTGCACAGTGTGGTAGCAGTGAGTGCTGAAAGCAGGAATGATTATTGAAGAGAGTTGGGGAGGAAAGGTACTGACTCCACCATCTGAAACTGCCCGAGAATAAGCCAGCATGACATTGACTCAAGGAACCGAGCAGACAAGTGGTCACAATAAAACAGCAGTAGCTAAAATCTGTGAAATCTTCGTGACAACATCCACAAGTACAATGAAGAGACCACGGGTTACGTGAGTATGTCCAACATAGTCGCTCACCTTAGCCACATCCAAAGTATGTTTATGGCCATTTTATCATCCCCTGGCAAGTAAAAATTATAACTGAGGAGAATGTGGAAAAGAAAATCATTTGAAGTATTTTACTTTTTGAGAACAATATACAACTTTATACCATGCGAGCACTTGCTAGGCTCTTCTCATGTCTTGGACCTGTATGATTAAAGCAGTCTGAAGCATATGCTCCATTAAGCTCACATTAACTTTCTCTAATCACAAGGAAGTACTTTGGATTGTTTATTACCTACATGTTCCAAGAATAATATCTTTTTTTCCATGAAACTGGTATATTTCATTTATTCATTTTTTGACAACATATTTATTAAATATTTTATTTGAAATACTCATACTCATATAAATGTGTTGGGTCTAATCCACCCACATACCCACCTTTCATGTTCCTGTCCTCTTCACCCCTACTTCCCCTCTCAACTTCATGCACTCTCCTCCTACTTATTGAATTAATTTAGTGCTGCCAAGTATGTGCATGGCTGTGGCCACTTGGTGGGCCACAAATAGCCCCTCAAGGGCATGAAGAAATGTGGCTTTCAGTCTCCCAGTAGCCATTAATTGCCAATAGTTCCTCAAGTATGGGGAGACTTCTGGCCACTGCTCCTGAGTTACAGAGACCAGCTCAGGCAGACAGCCCCTCCCCTGGCCCAGGCAGAGCAAGCCAGCTCCAGGAGATCAGGTAAGAATCCTGTCCAATGACCCCTCCCACTACACCTGTTCAGCCCAACCCTAAAGCCCAAAACCATCTCCATCTTCCCACCCCCACCCCTTCCAGCCACTGCTTCTGAGGCCCAGAGACCAACTGAGGAAGGGAGTCCCTGCCCTGCTACAGGCAGAGCAAGCCAGCTTCAGGAGAACAGCCCAGAGACCAACACGGACAAACAACCTCTGCCCTAGCACTGATCACACAACCCAGCCAGGAAACCAGGCAAGTTGACCCTGCTCTAGTTCAGGCCATACTAGCCACCCAGAAGAACATTCTCCAAGAGCCAGTTCTCACTACATGATGGACCAAAGATCAAGGCAGCCACCAGAATTCCAGAGCCAACCTTGGGCAGAGAATCCCTGCTGAACATGAGACCACAAAACACAGAAGACCAGAGAACGTAAAGAAACCAAACAAACAAAACATTCATCCATTAAAGACAAACCTAGGAATTCAGCACCTAAACCTTTAATCACTTCAAACTAAGATGCCTAAACACCAGTGTAAGAATACAACTAACAGCAACCAGAGTTAATATCACCTCTAGAGCCCAACCACCCTGCTACAACAAGACCTGAACACTCTAACATAGCTGAAACACAAGTAAAAGATCTTAAAACCAGCTTTATGAAGATAATAGAGGCCTTTAAAGAGGAAATGAAAAATCCCTCAAATAAATCAATGAAAAGGCAGACAAACAATGGGAGGAAAAGAGTAAATTCATTAAAGAAACTCAGGAAAACACAAACAATTGGAAGAATTGAGTAATTCCTTAAAGAAACTCAAGAACAAACAAGCAAACGATTAAAGGAAACAAAAGAATTCAAGAACTAAAAATGGAAATAGAAGCCATAAAGGAAACACAAATTCTGACAGAATTCTGGAAATGAAAAACCTAGAAAAGTGAGCAGGAACTATGGAGGCAAGCTATAGCAATAGAAATCAAGAGATGGAAGAGAGAATCTCAGGAGTTGAAGACACTATGGAAGAAATAGACACATCAGTAAAAGAGAACATCAAATCCAAAAAACTACTAACGCAAAACATCCAAGAAAGCCAAGACACTATGAAAAGACCAAACCTAGGAACAATAGGAGTAGAAAAAGAAGGAGCCCAGCTCAAAAGCACAGAAAATATTTTCAATAAAATCATAGAAGAAAATTTTCTAAACCTAAAACAGGAGATTCCTATAAAGGTACAAGAAAAATACAGAACACCAAGTAGAATAGACCAGGAAAAAAATCCCCCTTCCACATAATAATCAAAACACTAATCCTACAAAAAAAGAAAGAATACTAAAAGTTGCAAGAGAAAAAAAAAAAAATCAAGTAACATATAAAGGCAAACCAATTAGAATTACATCAGAGTTCTCAATGGAGACACTAAAAGCAAGAAGAGTATGGACTGATGGGCTATAGACTCTGTGGAAACACAAGTACCAGCCCAGACTTCTATACCCAGCAAAGCTTTCCATCACCATAGATGGAGAAAACAAAATATTCCATGACAAATCCAAATTCAAAAAATATCTATCTACAAATCCAGTCCTACAGAGAATACTAGAAGGAAATCTCTAACCCAAGGAGCTTAACTACACACACGAAAACACAGGGAATATATAACCACACACCATCAAAACCAACAGAAAAGATACACACACACACCAAAACCAACAACAGCTACAAAATAAAAGGGCCTAACAATCATTGGTCTTTGATATCTCTCAACATCAATGGAATCAATTCCCCAATAAAAAGACACAGATTAACAGAATGCATTCCAAAACAGGATTCATTAAAGAAGACAGTTTATTCTTTGATAATTCAATTCCTGGTCCTAGAGGGTTTCAGCCTCCATACAATCTAATCTTAAGCCTAGACCTATAAGGCTTCAGCCTCCATACAATCTAATTTATAAACCTAAGCCTAGAATGTTTCAGCCTCTAAGACTTACTGTTGACTGAACTCACTCTGACTAGCTGTCTTTTGAATAAATGTGACTGGAATGTTACTTTTTATTGTATTATGCCTTTAAGATTCAATGATAGCAAATATGATTGGGAATAGGTTAAAATGCATTTGTGGGTCATCTTCATTCTCCTCAAATGATTTTTGATTTGTAGCAAGAAATTATAGAAGTTTTTTCAAAGAAGCTGCCAGATGTAACAGGGATGGATGTTAGGGAACACCTTGCAGATGTTAGAGAACACCTTGCAGATGCTGTAGCTACATTTAATCCCGTGTATCATTTAGGTATGTTCCTTGCTCTGGTGATTTTTATTATTCTCTTTGTTTTGATAGATTTACTGGCTTTGGAATGTACATATGATGATTTATTTGCATAGAACTGTTAGATGACTAAATAGACAAAAAACCGTATTCATGGTACAACTTCATAAGTTCCAACATAATTATAATCCTCAACAAACCTCCTTAAAAATAAAAAGGGGAAAGATGTTGCCATATATATATATATATATATATATATATATATATATATATATATATGCCTTTGTGTCTGGCTTTGTAGTGAAATATTTCAGCAAAGCCTTTGCCTGTTTGGCTTAATCAAGAGAGGCTGAAAATTTGTTTTGAGACTGCTTGAAGAATTGTTGACTCTGTAATGTTTGTACTCGGTGCTAGGTAAGAGTTTGCAGCTTCTCAGACCTTGATCCTAAGATACTCCTGGTAAACCTGGAGTTCTTACATTTGATTATGGCTAGCCATGGTCAAAGGGACTGAGATTTGTGTGGGTTGTTTGTTCTTTCAGGCAGCAAGTTTAACATAAACTTTGTTAGTTGAAACTTTTTCCAATTCTAATTGACTCTGTGTAATTACTGAATAAAAATATGTGTAGCAAGCCAGATGGGGTCAGTCTGCAAAGGGGTGTCCCCTCTGCTCATTGATTTCAAAGCAGAACATGTTGGTGAGTTTCTCTCTCTTCTGTGTCACCTGTGACAAACATCAATCAATAGATGAGTGCTGAGGAAATACACTCGTTTCTGTAAGAAGCCAATAGACTGCCTGTCTGCCTTTATTCTAGAGCCCTCCTAGGACATGGGCGAAGGCTTCAGGTGTCTAGGGAGTCTTTTGAAATGAAAGGCTGAGCCTGCATGTTTAGAAGCATTACTGCACAGAGGTACTTATTTCGGTGGCAATGTGGATATTAGTCTGCCTTTCTGGTTTTAATTCCCAAGTAATTACAGGATGATGTGCTACTTGAGTCTTTTCCAGAATCTTTCTAAATCAATAGAGACCTTTAATGGGACTGGTATGTAGTGGTGGGTTAAAGCTGCTATATCCACCCAAGTCTCAACACAAAAGTCCTTGTTCCCACAGATCTCCAGAGAAGCCAGCAATGTTAAATATGCAGGATTGTCTTCCCAAGTGGTTGGGGGACTACTTTGAGATTTCAACTTACAACACTTAGAATGGCCAAAGTCAATAAAAAAAGGATATCACATGCTGGAAATGGGAAATCCATATCTAAGGATATGCAAGGATGCAGGATATGGGAAATAATCATCTATTGCTGGTGGGAGTTCAAACTTTCATGGCCAGTATGGAAATCAGTGTGTTGATTTCTCAGGAAGATGGGAGCAGATCTACCATAAGATCTGACTTTACCACTCTTGGGCATTTAGCCCTAAATTCTACATCCTAGTACAGGGACACTTGCTTATCCATGTTCATTGCTGCTCTCTTCATAATAGCCAGAAAATTGGAAAACAGATTAAATGTCCATCAACGGATGAATGGATAATGAAAATGTGGTAAATTTACACAGTGGGATTATTCAGTGGTTAAAACAACAGCAGAATCATGAAGCTCATAGGTAAATGAATGGAGCTAAAATATTCATCCTGAATGAGGTTACCTACATACCAAATTACAAATGTGTATATTCTCTTATGTATGGATGTTAGTTCTTAAGCCTTTGATAGGCATGATATAATCCATAACCACAGAGTTTAGATACAAAGTAAGGGACTAGGAGGTAGGGAAAGATCTGTCTACAAAGTGGAAATAGAATATATAGTCGTGGAGATACAGGAGGATTAGAGTGGGATAATTAATTGGGGAGGGTGATGGAGGATAGGGATAAGGAACAACTAATACTAAGGGCCATTTGAAGAGTCCTATGGAAACCTACTACTGTAGAAGCTTCTTAAAATATATACATATACAAAACAAACCTAAATGGAGTCACCAAAAACGGGAGAGACACCCAGCTGGTGGTTTCACCACCAAGTGAAACTTCTAGTGCAAGAAATGGGTCACATCTAGTTAAGTCTTACAAAGGGGCATCATGAAAACACCCCAAACCCTTTAGACTACTGCCAAGGCAATTGATTATTATGCACAAACTGATAGTAAAGTCCTATTGCTGAAGGCAATCGTTACATATCTCCCACATGGAGGAGTCAAGCTGGTGCCGAACTAGAACTTTTGACCCTACTGACTAATACTGTAAGGCACTCTGCATACTACCAGAGGAGAAAACTGAACACCAACCCATGTGCAAACCCCAAAAACTATAATCATGACCTGCCAGCATAATATGTTGGTACAATAGTGGCACAAGAATTGTGGGAGTAGCCAACCACAGTGTGATTTGGAATTAAGGCCATTCATGAGATGGAACCCATGCCTGACACTGCTTGGTTGGTGAACGTTAGTCTGGATAGACTATGGGCCTAGAAAAAACTAAACACTTTTGTTCTGTTAAAGGAATGTAGCAATAAAATGACTTCTAATGACATTCTGCTATTTCCATAGATCAGTGTCTCACTCAGCTATCACCATGAAAACTTCCTCTTCCAGTTCATGGGAGCTACTACAACAACTGGTCAGGCATAGAGAGTGAGAGATTCTGAAACACTTAGTTCTAAATGGGACGTGTTTATCAAATTCCTTCCATCAACACACAAGGAAGAGTGCATATGAAAGAGGAACTGGAAAGATTGTAAGAGCCATAAAGGATGGATGACAACAAGACATATTCGTGTATGAACTCATGGAAATTATGGCAGCATGTACAGGTTCTGAAAAGGTTCAAGCCAGCCATGGTCCCAGTGCTGAAAGAGGGATATGGATACAGGCCTCATCCATAACCAAGAAGATATGTATAACTGACATTGCTTTGCCTTCAAAGAAAAAAATGGTTTTCTTTTCAATGGAGTCTCACTGGGTATACAAACTACAGTTATGAGGGTATGCCTCATTCCCGAAGTAGATGGCCAATACAAAATTAACTCAATAGTAATTTTGTAGAATTTTTGTCTCATATTTCTTTGTTTATACAATTGTTTTTAATCTTACTGGGTCTTTTGCTTGTATATTATAGTTTACAATTTAATATTTTTCTGGGTTTTGTTTTATGGTCTCCACATGTGAGTATTTTGTTCATTTTCTTTCTTTATTTTTTAATTCTTGATTTTTTTTATTAGTTTGTTCATTTTCTAAAGAGAGAGAGACTACATGGGCATGTGAAGAAGAGCTGGAAGGAGATGGGGAAGAAAAATCATAATTAGAATATAATGCTTAAATTTTTAAAATTAAAATAAAGTATAAAATATTTCAGCCACATCAATGAAAGTTTCATACATTCTCAGAATAATAAAATATTTTCTCCGTAAGTCAAACCCTCCCTCCTGTGCATTCCCACTGCATATGGGGGGCAGTAAAAAAAAAAAAAAGCAGAATTTCTCCACCTTGTGTTTTACACTTCAGCTCAGACCTTGTTGGGGCCCAGTAAGTTTGGGTGCAGGCTGCAGGTGCCTGGGGAGCACTGTGTGCTCACAACGCAGAGGTAGACAGCAGAGTCGCTGGGCTGGGAGTCTCTGATGTGCAGGGAAACATGCAGGCTGTCTTTATTGAGGTGAACTCTGAATCTGCCCTCTTCCTTGTCACCATTAGAGAAGATGGACATCAGCATCTCTGGGCCTTTCCCAGAATGTTGTCTGTACCACCAAAAGTACTGAGAATTTCTATCACTGAAAGTACAATTGAGAGAGGCTATGGCTCCCTCTGGGACACTGAGGGATTCTGGGTTCTGCTGCACCTTCTGCTGGCTGCTCACCCCTGCACAGAAAGACGAAGGTCAGACAAACAGGGCTGGATGCTCATGGATACTAATACCCCAGCATGGCTTTTCATGGACCTCCCACCTGCTTTTGTTACAGCATGAGCACATTAGCATTTCCACCGTCCAGCCTAAAATAGCCAACACCTTCATAGATTGCATTTATATTTTCCCATAGAAGGGTCAAACTCACCACTCAGTTGAAGCCAGAGGATCACCAGTGAAACACTTAAGGGCTGCATTATTGTTTCACTGAAGACTCACACTTCAAGCCTTAACAAAAGAACTGGCATTTAGGCAGTTCAAAGTCTTCTGCTTTAAGTGCATAAAAAAGAAAAACCCCAAACTGTTCATCCACTTAGAATGAAGGTCCTAGTTTTGCTGCTACATCAAAAGCCTGCCTCCTCCCTCCACCCCCACCACACACACAAAGGACCATGTGAGAAATTGCCTCTGGGTCTCTGAGAGGATACTGCCATCCTGTGGATTCATCATAGTGTCAAAGAAGTATTTGAAGTGCAGACTCTTCTTCATGCAAACTTTTAAAACAAGTGGTGGTTTAGTCAAAAGAGAAGTTTAAGACATTTGCTTCAGTTTATGTATGTGTGTAATGCACACATAAAAGGCATGTGTTCCCGTATAAAAACTGTACCCAGCAATTTCTTATCACCTACTGAGTTGTACATTGGGGACAGGAATTGACAAGAGCAGAAGAATCATGGGTAAGTGATAGTGAGCACCTGTGTTTGAGGAGGATCAAGCCAGTAGAATTATCTTCCTTTATTGATCTCTATCTAATCTTAAACATTCACTGTTTAGACTTGTGGTGATTAAGTGGGAAGACTGTATTCTCAATCGATTTGTTCCTCCAAATGGAGCAGGAAATCTAAAAAACTTAATATTCTCTGTTTTTATTTCTTAGAGTAGGCTCTGAAAACATAACTGGGTCCAAACTCTTCCTGAGTCTCCTACATAGAAATCGTCTCAGAGGATATTAAGACCATGCCCTTTGACAAACATCAAATGAAATAAAATAAATAAAATAAACCTTAAAAGCCGAGAAAGGCATCAGAAGCCCCATTTACTGAGTTCACTGAGGTATGCAAATGTTTCCAGTGATCAGTAGCTCATCCATGTTCACAGAGACGACGAGAGAGTCAGATGCAGAAAGGAAGTAGGTAGGTTACAGCCCATTAGCCCATCCCAGAAAAACAACCTGAATTAGCTCATTATCCGCCACAGCTGACAGGCAGGGCTGCTCCTCCCTCACTGGTTTGCCTCTGTTGCCCATAACACTCCCATCTCATTCCCAGATGTGCATGCCAAAGGCCTTTTGGTAGAGGGATACAAACTTCACAACTGTGGTTTGATTCTGGATCTAGCGCCACCCAACCGGGACAGGTCACATGCTGCTCATGGGTCCTTTTAGACTTACTCAGCCAGGTTTCAGACACTTGCTGGACCTGCATTCAGACCACTGCTATTTGTCCACTACATGCCCATTTTTCAACAGGAACTAGACATTCATATCTACCTTCTCAGTCTAGGAAGCAGTCTCAGAAGGGGTGAATCCTCAATGGGAGGAAACCTTAAACCATCCCTGTTGAGATGGGGAGGGGGCATTGCATTGGGAGGAAAAGTGCTCCTGGTCCCAGGATAGAAGGGTCCACAATGTATCCCATGGACATCCTCAAGGACATTCTTGGACATTAGAATAATTATATCCTGCAACCATCTGAGATCCTTGCCATTTTAACCAGAAGAGGCAGTCTACGGGTGTGGTAACTGAGGTGGAAAATTAGAAAAGGGTAGGCAGTGACACTAGACACTGCACCACCTTCTTAATTTTGGAAGTGAGACCCTAGAGGGAGAATCACTCTGGGTGCTTCAACATCACAGTCTGACTTAGACCCATAGTGCTTAACTTTTTCTTTTTCTCATGACCCTGCAAGTGGTTTCTATTATACCCAATGAGCACTGTTGCACCCAGGGCATTTCTCAAAGTACTTTCTTTATTGACAACACTTGGCATAAATTTTGAAGTACTTAAACACAGAGCCATGAAACAGCTACTTAAGATGTATCCACCAAGAAACCAGTTCATTTAACTCTCACCCCATGTCAGGATCTACTCACAGCTGTGGAGACTTTCTATAGTCTTGGTTTCTGTATATTCTGATGGGTATTTCCCACTAGAGGCCACATTTTTATCTTCTGATTTTTATTTAGAGAAAGCCCATGTACAGAAAAATTTCTTGTAACATTTTCCCACTGGTTCTGATTGCATTTAAGGAAGATCAAACACATAGCTGGACCTATCAATGAGGTCAAGAACTGACTAGATGGATAGGTCATAGGAACTAGAGAAAACCAGGTATGCATGTGTTGCTTATCCACAAATCAGTACATCACACAATCCTCATTAGAAAAGCTTCTTACAATAGATGGCAATTGACATAGAGAACTTAGATCAATGTGCAGAGAAGAAGACTTTAAAGTGCTCAGTCCTGAACAGTCCTAAACTACCCCTTCCATCAAGACTCAGTGTTATCCACAGAAATGGTAATGGAAGGACTGTAAGAGCCAGGATAGTGGATGACTTCATGGAAACTGTTTTCTGAATAAAGCAGGGCATATAAACATATAAACTAACAACAGTTGTGACAGCATATACAAGACCTCTGCAAGCTCAATACAGAAGAAATTCTAGCATGGAAAGTAGGAAGGAGACATGAACTCCCATCCCTGGCTGAGAGAAACTGGTGTTTTATAGGTGCTGGGAGAAGGAGAGCCTGTTTTTCAATGGTGTTATTTCTGGTATATTGACCACACAGCAGGCCAGGCCCCACATGCAACAGTAGTCAGAAGTTACCATCAGAAACCATATTCTATTAGAGAGAGACAGAGAGAGAGAGAGAGAGGGAGAGAGATGGAGAAACGGAGACAGATAGAAATAGAGACAGACAGAGAGGAGGGAGGAGAGGAGGAGGAGGAGAAAGAAAATGTCTAGTGGGTAGGTAGGGAGGTTGGATGAATCAGAGAGGAGTTCAGGAAGGAGGATATGATTAAAATATGAATAAAATTGTTAGAAATTCTATGAGAATTAATAAAATATTATTTAAAATTGTTTTACTATAAACTTTAAACTAAATGAAAAATATCAGGTATTCCTTTCTTACAGCCCATGGATCCAAGAGATTTCAATAGTTAAGGAAACAGTCAAGGGGGGATTTTGCTGAAGACTACCCAACTATAAGACAGAAGACAGTTGTATCCAGTGTCCAGAATCCCCCTCCTCAAGTACCACAGGAGCCCAGTTCTGATGGAAAAGCAAGGAGCCTTTATTCTGCAGAGCAAACCAGCATGCTGGGGTCAGGCACTAGGTGAAATGGCTGACCCTGAACAAAGGCTTGCTGGCCTTTTTATAGACAGTAAGAGGGAGTTTTAACACAGGTGAGGTAGCCTGGTTTCTAATTGGGGGACAGAAATGCAGTTTACAAATGTTTAGTTTTGATTGGCTCATGCTCAAGGGGCTAACTATCCCACATTCTTCAGCTGTATCTGGTTAGCCATCAAAGTCAAGACATTTGGTATTTGGCCCCTAGGCCATCTTGCCAGATAAGGTAGGGGCCACTCCTGCCCTGCTTCTTCTCTCAGATTGGTTGCCCTCAGAGTGGGGGTCCTTTTCCAGGTTATCTAAGCCCCATTTGGCAGGTATATCCTGGCTCCTGTTAGTCTGTCATTTGGTTCAAGGAAGGGACTGTTGCAGTTTTTCCCAGGAACCAGGGTGGGGGTGGGTTTGTTCAGGCCTAACAGTCTCAGAGTGCTGGATTGTCACAGCCACTTCTGAGTCCTCTGCTGCTTTTATTCACTTTGACTGAGCTCTTCTCAAATCCCGGGTGAAAGCCTTAAAAAATGTAATGGGGGTGCTGGCACTCATCAAGAGCATCACCTTTGACCATGAGGTGGACAAAAAAATTGAACATCCTAGAAAGACAGAAGACCAATCTGTAAAGAAATTTTTTATCCCTTAGGGATGGGAGGGACATTAAGGCTAGGAGTTCACTAAACGGGCTCTGGTTTGAGAGTTTTATAGGGACCCTAGGTTCTCTCCTTTCCTGTACTGGTCTTGATTAGGTAACTACCAATCCTTTTTATGCCTTCCTGCCATTTATCCTGGTGATGTATCCTGGGAACCAGGGGCCTCCATCTCAGGGAGCACTTCTGTTTTTAGTCTGCCTATGTTCCTCTAACTGTTCCTTACACCTGAGTCAAAATGGGACTTCCTTAAGTTGGTGCAGGAGAAATGCAGCTGATCCCAGCACCTAGACTCTACACAGCACCGTGTGAACATATTACATTTTCTAAATTCCATTCCTTCTATTGAAAAGCCCCAGTCTCTGAAAGTTGTGAATTTGTGGGTCTCCCTCACCTACACCCCTAAGCCCTTCTTCATGTCTCCATTGTAATCTGATAGGCAAACTCTCAGAGCAGCATCTAAAAGAATAGCTTAATTGGGCCTTCAGAGAACAAAACGCAGGATATATATCCTTTGTGCTACAACATGCCTCATGTCTTTGTACATGCTATCAGCTAAAAGCCAGCATTGTATCAGATCCCTTTCTACCCAAAAGCCATGAAATCAGAATTCACTGATTAACATTCATTTCTGAAAAAAAATAGTTTTGCAAACATTCATTGACATTTTCCTGATTTATAAGAAGCACTCATTCCTCTTTCAAAATTTTATTTTATCTGCTCGTTCGCATACTCATGTAATATATTTTGATCATATCCACACTCTACTCCCTCCTTCACGTTCTCCCAGATCACTTCTTCGTCACGCTCTTCTACATTCTACATTCATAGTTTCTTCTTTTTATGTTCTTCTTTATAATCCTCTGAGAACATACATGAGTGTGAAACCATCCATTGGAGCACAGATAACCCACCACAACACATATTCCTGAAAAAACAGTGAACTCTGTCTTCCCCAGCAGTTATTGACTGTCTACATCTTCCAGCTACCGTAATGGCCAGCTCAGCAGCTCTTTCACCCATCCTGGAATGTTGGCTGGCTTGATCATGTCTAGGCAACCACATCTGCTATGCTCATTAGTTCATCAGTGCAAAACCCCTGTCATATCCAGAAGACTCTGTTTTATATCAGTCTTCTGTGACTTCTGGCTTTCACCATTTTGATCCCTTTATGGTAATGTTTTGGGCTGAGCATGCCACAGTTTTTTTTTGTTTTTTTTTTTGCCTTTGACAAGTTGTGAGTCTCTGTATTGACTCTTGTCACTTACAACAAGATGCTTCTCTGATCAAGGATGAGAGCTGAACTAATCTACAGATATAAGAATACATATTTAGAAAGTAGTTGGAAGCTATATCTACCTAGCAAATAAAAGTAGTTCGATTCACCCCTGGATGTATGCCCTTTAAAACCACAGGTTTTAGCCAGATTTACAATACCAGGTATGAGATACATACTTTGAAGAGGGCTTTCAATCCAATTAAAAAGTTATTGGTTACCGCCATAACATTGGTATAGCACTTGAACCAATGGGCACATCTTGCATGGCTGGTGATTATTATAGGTTTCAAAGTTCACAAGAGATTAATCCCATTTGTAACTTTTGACCCCAGCAGATTGCAAAGACCTTTTAGCACTTTGAAAGCTAATGAGCAAGGAGAAAGCCCCCAGGACACTACTAGCTTGATTTCTCCATGTCCTGTGACATAAGTGTGTGATAGACAAGTTTGAGTAGTTGACAAAGAGAAATGACAATGCCTTCTATTGTTTGGAGGGGATATCTGGAGTTCTCCTGACCAACAAATTGAAGGGAGGTAGCTCAAACATGGCTCTGGAATTTTGATTTGATAAATTATATAGCTTAATAAAGTATAGATATAAGAGACATGTATGAATACTAGGTTTCATATGTCATTTAAACATACTCATCCCACACTCTCATGTGCCTTTTCCTCCCATTCTTCTCCCCACTTGAGTTTCCCCTTCTCTCCTTTCCTTTATCAAACAACCTGTATTCTCCTATACATTTCCCTTAAGCTCTTCTCCATTGTTTATTGAGCACTGTTTTGTTTCCTGGCTTCCATACATCCTTCAAGACAAACCCACAAATCAAAAGATTCAATGGTAGGATAGATATGAGTTCATATGCATATTGTATTTGCCTTTCTGCAACTAGTTTACCTCACTCAGTATAAATTTTTTTCAGTTTGATTCATTTTCCTGCAAATTTCAAAATTCAACTTTTCTTTTTAGAAAAGATTTATTTATTTATTTTGTATGTATGTATGTATAGATGTTTTGCCTGCATGTATGTCTGTGGTCCACATGAGTGCAGTGTCCATGGGGGCTAGAAGAGGGCCTCAAATCAGCTGGAAGTGGAGTTACAGTTTCTAGCTGCCAGTGTGTATGCTGGGAACAGGACTGAAGTCCTCTGCAAGAGGAGAAAGTATTTTTAATTGCTAAACCATCTCTCTAGCCCCAATTTCATTATTCTTTAGAGTGCATTAAAATTGCATTTTGTACCACACCACATTTTTATTACCTATTGTTCAGTTCGTGACCATGTAGACTGTTTCCATTTCCTAGATATTATGATTGGAACATCAGTAAGCATAGACGAGTGAGTATCTCTGTAATAGAATAGATATAGAGCTCTTTGGACTAATATCCCCAAGTTGAATGGATGATTCATATGGTAGATTCATTTCTAGCTTTTTGAGAACCCTAGATACTGATTTCCATAGTGGCTGCATATCCTGGCAGGTTTGCTTTGTTTTATTTTGTCAATTTGAAATAAGTCAGAGTTTTCTGGGAAGAGGAACCTTAATTTAAAAAATGAACAAAAAAATGCTACCACCAGATCACCTGTCAGCAAGTCTATAGGGCATTTTCTTTATTAATAATTACAGGGGATTGATTTGGGAAGACTTTGCTCACTGGGGGCAGGACCACTTCTGGGCATGTGGTCCTTGGATGAGTAAGAAAGAAGGCTGAGTAAACCATGGGGAACAAGCTAGTTAAGCAGCACTTCTCCATAGTCCCTGCTTCATTTCAGTTCGTGCCTCCAGGTTCCTGCCTTAAATTCTGGCCCCAACTTCCCTTGATGATGGATTGTGGCCTACAAAGTCAAATGATTTCTTTCCCCTCCAAGTTGTTTTTGCCCAGTGTTTTACCAAACAATAGAAACCTCTTGGGGTCCCATTTCCTCAAGTGTTACCAATGATTGTTGCCATTTCTATTATAGTCTTTCTGAATGGGGTAAGATGAAGTCTTAAGGTAATTTTATTTTACACTTCCCTGATGACTAATAATGCTGAACACATTAAAAATATATTTCTTGGACATTTGTATTTTTTCTTATGAGAACTCTGTTTTGAAATCTTAAGTGTGTTTTTGATTGAATTTCTTGTTTCCTTGATGCTTTATTTTTATGTTCTTTGTATATTCTAGAATTCTAGATATTCATCCTCTATAGGATATATTTCTGGAGATTTTCTCTTCCTTTTCACTAGAATGACTGTTTGCATTGCTATTGGTTTGATGGGGACTCATTTGTTAATGCTTAGCATTAATTCTCGAATGAATAAAGTTCTGTAAAAGTCATTACCTATGTTACATATTCCATTCAGCGTTCTCAGCTTCAGTTTTTATGTTAAGGTCTTTGATACATTTGGTGTTGATTTTTTTTTAATGGGTGAAAGATGAAAATCCAAATTCTTTATTCTGCATGTGGACATCCAGGATCGCTAATGTAATTTTTTGAAAATGATGTTTTCTCTCCAGTGTGTATTTGCACCTTTTTTTATTGAAAATCAAGTAGCTTACTTGCACAGACTTAAGTCTGAGTCTTCTAGTCTACTCTATTGATTTACTTGTCTGTTTTCACGCCAATAACACGTTGTTTTCATTACTATGCCTCTGTGGCATAGTTAAGTTTTTATATGGCAATCCTTCCAGTATTATTCTTTTGGTTCAAAATTGTTTGGGCTATATGAAGATTTTTGGGTTTATATATTAAATGTAATATTATATTTTTTTCTGTGAAGAATGTAATAAGGATTTTTATTTGGGTTGCATTGAACTGTAAATTACTTTTTGTAAGATGATATAGTAGTTTGAATGAAAATGTCCCTCATAGGCTCATAGGGAGTGGCACTATTTGGAGGTGTGCCTTTGTTGGAGTAGGTGTGGTTTTGTCAGAGGAAATGTATCACTAGGGGTGGACTTTGAGATTTCAGATGCTCAAGTCAGGCCCAGTCACTCTCTCTTCCTGATGCCTGCTTATCCAGATGTAGAACTCTCAGCTACCTCTCGAGAACCATGTCTACCTTTGTGCCACCATGCTTCCTTCCCTGACAGTAATGGACTAAATCTCTGAACTATAAGCCATCCTTAGTTAAATGTTTTCATTTGTAAGCATTGCTGTGGTCATGATGTCTCTTTGCAGCAATTGAAACCAAGACATATGGTTATTTTACAATATCAATTTCACCAACTATAAATGGGGGGTTGTCTTTTCTTGTGTGTTCTTAGATTGCTTTCCTCACAATTTTAACTGTAGAGGTCTTTCACTCCTTGCTTAGGTTTATTCTCAGGGTTTTTCCTCTTGATTTATTTTAATATATTTTATTACTTCTTTGAGAATTTCATACAATATGTTTTGAACATATTCATTTTCCTTCCTTCAACTCTTCCAAGATCCACATACCTATTCATTCCCATCTAATTTTGTGTGCGGTTCTACGTAATATTTCATTCCCATTTCAAGGCTAACTTGTGCAGCCCAAATATTCTTGGATATGTGGCTTTTCACTGGACTGTGGTTGACTTATTGGGGGCTACACTCTTAGGGAAAAAAAAGCAGACTCAGTGTGTTCAAGGTTATTCCACACTTACTCTTCTATCAGGTTCTAAGTCGAGGTCTTTGATCCACTTGGACTTGAGTTTTGTGCAGAGTGATAAGTATGGATCTATTTTCAATATTCTACATGCAGACATCCAATTAGACCAGCACCATTTGTTGCAGATGCTTTCTCTTTTCCACTGTATATTTTTGGCTTCTTTATCAAAGATCAGGTGTTCATAAGTGTGTGGGGTTATGTATAGATCTTTGATTCAGTTCCATTGATCAACCTGTCTGTTTTTATGCCAGTAGCATGTGGGTTTTATTACTATAGCTCTGTAGAACAACTTGAGATCAGGGATGGTGATACCTCTGGAAGTTCTTTTATTTTTCAGGATTATTTTAGCTATCCTGGGTTTTTTTGCTTTTCCATATGAAGTAGATTTATTGTTCTTTCAAGCTCTGTAAAGAATTGTATTGGGATTTTGAAAGGAAGTACATTGAATCTGTAGATTGGTTTTGGAAAGATGGCCATTTTTATTATGTTAATCCTGCCAACCCAGGAGCGTGGAAGATCTTTCCATCTTCTGAGGTCTTCAATTTCTTTCTTCAAAGACTTAAAGTTTTTGTCATACTAATATTTCACTTGCTTGGTTGGAGTCACTCCGAGATATTTTATGTTATTTGTGGCTATTGTGAAGGGTGTTGTTTCCCTGATTTCTTTCTCAGTCCATTTGTTGTTTGTATATAGGAAGACGTAGAGGAATGTTTAATCCTTTAATTCAGCAACTTGGATGCTCCAGGAAAGGATCATATTCAAGGCCTGTGTGAACTGGCTGGAATGTAGCACACACATTTAATCCCAACTCTAGTGATCTAAAAGAAAGCAGTCATTTCAGAAATACGCCACAGCTCTCAGCTCATGGCTCTCAATTCATAGTTAAAGAATGAGCACATGCCTTTAATCCCAAGTCTGAGAGTAAGTCAATGTGAAGGTCTGACAGAGTGAAGTCTGAGATGAATGAGAGTGAAGAGCAGGCAAACTGGTGAATCAGAGGAAGGGTTTTCAGAGTGAGTCAGAGTGAGGACATTCCCAATTCTCATTGTGTCAGGATATAATGGCATATGCAGGCTAGACAGGGCATATAAGACTAATGTCTAAGACTAATTGTTTTGCCAAACTTCTACATACTTCACCAGCTTTTAGGGGACATAAAAAAACCCACAGGTGATCTGAATGTTTCACTCTCTGAGGGAGTTCCTGTGTTTCATAGGAACTGAAAGACACAGACTATCACAGGAGACTTAGACTCAAACCTCAGAAACACATGGCCCATTCCTCTCAAGGCAGCTAAATAAGGCCAATACCATGATTCAGGGTAAATGAACAATTGGCTCTTTAAAATGAGGAAGAGGAAAAATAGAAGGCAAATTAAGAATAGAGAATGAACAACTTCATCAGGACATCACTGAGTACCAGAATCAAATAGATTAACAAAAAGAATCACTTTGATTGGGAAACGGTGAATACAATGGCTACTGATCACAGTTGTATAAAAAGAACTGTGAACTTGTTTAGTATATAGATGTAATTCAGACCTTAATGGAAGCTAATGAGAAAGTTGAAGTTCAGAATTAAGAAATAAGAAAAAAGTCTAGAAGTGCTTGTACAGGAAAAGGGGAAGATAACTAATGAATACAACACAATGAAAGATATTGTGTATCAGACAGATACTATTGTGGACCAGATTAAAAGATAAAATGAGTATTATCAACTTAAAGTACAGGAGCTTACAGACCTTCAGAAAGCATAGGATGAAGCATAGAGGAGGAAGACCACGGTCCTGTCATGATGGCTGTCAGAATTAAATGACATTTAATTATGTCAAAGAAAGAAAGAAAGAAAGAAAGAAAGGAAGGAAGGAAGGAAGGAAGGATGGAAGGAAGGAAGGAAGGAAGGAAGAAAGAAAGAAAGAAAAGAAAGAAAGAAAGAAAGAAAGAAAGAAAGAAAGAAAGAAAGAAAGAAAGAAAGAAGAAAGGAAAAGAAAAAGAAAAAGAAAATGCTGGGCATTAGTGGCATATGCCTTTAATCCCAGCACTCGGGAGGCAGAGGCAGGCAGATCTCTGTGACTTCAAGGCGAGCCTGGTCTACAGAGTGAGTTCCAGGACAGCCAGAGTTACAACAGAGAAACCCTGTCTCAAAAAAAAGTTTATTATATGTCTTGGCTAGAAATTTTCTAAAACTGCTATATTTAGTCCTCAGGCTCATTTGTTTATTAAGCAAGCACTTTCCAGTCAATAATATTCAGGAATAAGATTAGGAAAAAAATCTATTTGGAAAACTTTTTCAAAGTACTCCCTTTCTGCATCTAATTGCTATGTTCCCATCTCGACTAATTCTACAGCCATACCGTATTAAGAAGCTTGGGTTATGATGGCTGCTGTTTGTAAAAGCTGTCACTTCTAGTGTCATAACTTCTAACCATACTCATGTGAATCTTATTGACAACTAAGAACCAACAATCTTCTGTGAAGCGCAGACAATCTGTATTTTTAAAAAAATGTAATTGCAATGGCAATGAACCTGAGTGATTACAAGGGGCTTGGTAAACTTGTGGAGCTCAAGAAAGTAAATGTTTGAGCCTATCCAGCCACTGTTGTAACAATCAGCTGCCATTTCAACATGAGAACAGCAATAGACAGATGACGGGAGAATGAAGAAGCATGGTGGTTTTCCAGTTCCTTACAAAAACAAGTGTCGGGCCAGATGTTTTCAAATGTGGAATATAATTTGCAAACTGTTGGGGAAAAAAGAAACAGTTCTCTGGATCACATTCAATTATTAAATTTTTGAACATACAATGAATCAGTCTCCTACTGAAGTGACAGGTGTCCAGTTGCTTTTGAAAGCAGCATTTAACGAGAGGCTTTGGGTATATATTACACTACAGATAGATAAATATTTTGGTAGAGTAAATTGCTACAAGTATGATTGTGATATAAATTGTAAACGTATTTTTCTAGTAAATATATCTCTTTTGGCTCTTGTAATTTTGATGTGAAATATTTGTTTTCTACTGTATACTTAAGTGCATTATTTTTAAAAATACCACAACATGTGGAAATGATTTCTTGATTGAATAATAGGTTTGTTTGTGTTGCCTTTCTACAACTTAATTTATTAGATCTTCAAAATTAATTATTTTATCAACTTTATTTTGAGCAGCTTAGCTGGAAATGTTGTGGGGTGCTTTCTAAACACAGGATGGACACAGTTGCCTCAGTTTCTGATTTGAGAAATGACACAAATGATTCTGGAGTGTGTGAGAGGGGTTTATATTTTATGACAGTAAGCACAAGCATTTGATAAAATAAAGCATACGTTTTAGTCATGTGGGCTGATGTTCCTGAGCTTTTAACCTCCAAGAGAGTGTCATTTCAGTCTCCTGAACTTCTTCACCACTATTTTTAGGCTTCCTCACACATTGTTTGTAATTGGTGGAGATATGATAAAGCCACAGCTGTGCAAAGCCTCCTGCAGAGTCTCCCTGTAGGGGCTGTGGCTGCACACCCAGCTGCAGTTTGGGGCCAGGCTGCAGGCTTGCTGGGAGCACTGTGCATCTGAAGCAGCACAGAGGTAGGTGCCTGAGTCCTCCAGCTGGGCCTCTCTGATGAGCAGGGTGCTGTAGAGCTCCTTGGAATTGAATGTTGACTTTAACCTCCCGTTCTCCTTTGTTCCTGAGGCTATGAAAAACAGATTGATGAGGCTGCCCCCGGGATTCTGTCGGAACCACTGCACACGTGTCATGGTGGTAGAAAAATTACATCTCAGTTCAGAATTGGTTCCCTCATGGAGACTCAGGGCTGGAGGACTCTGCTCCACTTCCACCCCTTTCACCCCTGCTTGGAAACAGAAAAGCAAATCAAAATCAATGAGGAGTTTTCACCCAGGAAACCAGGGGACACCAATAAGGATGACTGCACAAGAAGTTTGGGTTTGCTCTCTCCCCCTCCACCACTGACATTTCTAATAGCAACTTGAGTACACAACTCACAGCAAATCTGCACCCACAGAATCCCCAGCACAGCTCCCAGGTTCCTCTCCATGGCCCCTGTCCAATTGCAGGGAGGTCTTCCTCCAGCTCTGTCAAGTCTTGTGCCCAGACACACTTGTGCTTGCAGGCAACAGGTTCTCTCTGAATCACCAAGCTTCCTCATTCATCTGAACATGAAACCCCACCCACCTCCACCTCATGATTCTGTACCATAATTGCTCCAGGATTGTGGATGACAATGATGTTGAGCCCGGACACTATATTTCTAATGTAACACTTTATATAAGGGGAGTTTTGGGAAACATGTGTGAGGAAGGGGAAGACAGGGAATGCAGAATATTGGTGGGAAAATAAATGGCTCAGTTGGTCAAGTAGAGGCTTGCAGAATCCTAGCAAGACTTTTTTACCCATTTTTATTGAAAAAAAATTCATACAATATATTCTGATGGGGTCTCCCCTCCCCCAACTCCTCCCAGATGTTTCCCCACTCCTCATCCACCCAACTTCATGTCCTTTCTTTCTTTCTTTTGAAAGGAAAAAGACAAACAAACAAAACCCATACAAACCAGAAATTTAAAAAAAATAACAAAGAAGAAACACACACACAACCCTTAACAACACAAGGCAGGAAACCATAAAATACAGACAAAAGACTACTAAAACAAAGGAACAAAAAAATTCTGAATCTAAGCAATATAATACAAAAAAATATGATTTCTTAGTTGGCAACCTACTTCTGGGCATGGGGCCTGCCTTAACTGGGCTTAATATACCCAACGAGAGAGTCATAGCAGGGTTCTGAAGTTATGCGATTTGACAAATCAGCATACAATATGCTATAAGGAATAAAAGATTTTTCTTGAAATTAGCAGATCATCATGTGCATAGAAAATGTCCCAACAACAGTTCCATCGGTTATAAGATTAACGAAGCATGCCTGTGTTCCACCCTGATTTGTTTTCCATCTTTTCCCTTCTGCAGTGCAGGTAAACAGCTGATTCTGATCAGGCTATGAAAGTCTGCTCAAGTTCAGTAAGGCCCTCCCTTTCATTTTTTCCAACCTTATAGTTTCCTGCTTTCTTCTCAAATAGTTATTCTTTTTCTGTCTAGTTTAGCATATATATATACATATATCAGTAATTCCTAGTTCTTTCAACTTGGAAAATTTTAGACAAAAGCAAAAACAAAAGAAAGAAAGTGGTGGAGATCTTTCCTCTTGAGTGTGCACATTCTCATAATGCCGAGAGACATCACATTTAGCTTATGTTTGTTCAGAGAATTGTCCTTAGAATAGACAGTGAACAGGCTCTAGCCATCTGTGGTTTAAACAGAATGATTGAGAGCTAATGATCTGGGTGAACTCTACACCATCAGCCCTACTCCATGCTTTGTGAGATGATCGCCTCATGTTTCTACTCAGCTCTTCAAACTTCCAAGCAATTCAAGAAAAAGTAATTTCTAGGAAGCCTGCAGTGCCCCCTGGTGGACTGACACCAACAAAGTGACTTCAGGCCATTGCCACAAGGATCATAAACCAGCCCTCTTCACTCCATCACTCCCTGGTGAAGGAAATGCAGATGGTCCGAAGACAAGATTGTCTAGATGCAGTTCTCAAAGGGAGAAATAAAAATGGTCTTAAAATATCCAAAAAAGTTTCATCATCCTTAACAATTAGAAAAATGCAAATTAAAGCAACCTTGAGATTTCGTCTCACCCCAGTAGAATGTCTAAAATCAACAAAAGGACTGAGAACAAATGCTGAGAAGGCTGCAGTGGGGGGAGGGGAGGAAGCCACATTCACTGTTGGGGAAAATGCAAATTGATGCAGCTACTTTGGCAATCAGTGAGAGAGAATCTTCAAAAATCTAAAGATAAACCTACCATAAGACCCAGCTATACCACTTCTTGACATATGTCCAAAGAACTTCTCCTACTGCACAGATGCTCACTTGGTTATGTTCACTGGTGCTCTGTTCACAATAACTAGTAAACGTAAACAATCTAAATGCCCCTCAGCTGATGAATGGACAATAAAAATGTGGCACATGTATATTATGAGATGTTCCTAAATGTAAAGAAGAACGACAGCATAAACTTTGTAGTCATAAACTTTGTAGGCTGATGGAAAGAACTACAAAAGATTATTTTGCATAAATTGACCCAGACTCAGAAAGACAAATGCCACATATTCTGTCACAAAACTCCTAAATCCAATGGAAATTGTAGAGGCCCCTAACTCCAAATCTTCAGATGTAAATGTATAACCTGGAGTAACCACAGAGGCCAGGAAGGTACAAAAGGGAACATGGGGTTAGGGAGAAGCACTAGAGAAGGAATGAATAGCAGGGTAAGCATAATTTAATAATAGAAATGGGAAAAGTGGGGGGGGGGTGTAGTTATGAGGAGAAGGGAAGTCAGCACAGAAAAGGAGAGAGGGAGGGTGAAATATCAATAACCATGTCTGAAAAAGTCATAAGGAATCATTCTAGGCAAATAGCATGTGTGTGTGTGTGTGTGTGTATGTTATAGTATATTATTATAATATATATATATTTGTGTGTATATATATACACACATATATATAATATAGTTTGAATTAAATGTTACTTGGCTAACAATATTCCACCCAAGAGCCATAGATATTTAACAAAAACCTTGCTACCAGTCATGGTAATCCCTCATTTAAGTTCTTGGTCTGAGGATTTCACAAGACTCCAAAAACAATAGACTATTATTCTTGTCTTTGATTGCATCTCAGAAATTGTTAGTAAATAAATCCCTATTGCTGATGGCATCATGCATTTCAACACAGGACCCAGAGGATCCCAGCTTGATCTGACTTGAAATTCCCCTCCCTGATGACTAACATTCATTATACCAGTGGGCGATATGCAAGTTTCCAAGGAAGAGAAGCAACCAATTTTCCTATCTGTAATTAGATCTAAGAAGTAACTCAGCAAGAGGAAAATCATATCTGTTACTGGAAATATAGCTAACTACCCAGGGCTAGTGAGGTTATGGATTTGGAGGAGAATATACAACTGCCATCCTACTTAACCAGCATGATCCCTAATTACATTCTACATATCTATCATTGTACCCACAGATAAATGAAGTCCTCACCCCTCATCAATCAAATTCTTTACAAAAGACAGAGACACATTACAGAAAACTACAACAAATCAAAATACAGAGAGCAAGAGATCACATGGTGTTCAACCTCAACTGATGAATCTACAGCAGAACTCCTCACCTGAAGTTTAGGGAACATTGAAGAAGAGGAGACAGAAAGATTGTGGAAGTTTTCTGTGAGATTGCACCTCTTAGACCTGTCAGGAAAACTATGCTCGTGAAGTCTCAATGGTATGGTTACCTAGACAAGACCTGAACAAGGATGATACCAATAGACATGTTACCCAGAAGGGGGAAATCTCATGGAGCTCCTACTCTAGACAAAGGAATATAGGCAACTAGAAAATTCTGAAAGCAGGAAAAGATGGTCTTCCCCAGGTAATAGCCACCCAATTTGTTTTTGAATATCATGTAGTCAGTCCTGAAATCATATACATTCGAGTTACACTATTTGATCTGGACATGTTGTAACTATATCTATATCTAGTAATCTATATGTAACATAAATTAAAGAAAAATCAAGCCAAGGCCATTAGTGAGGGGTAGGATGTAGGAGAGGTTGAAGTGAGAAAAGGGAAAGAGGAAAATGAAGTAATTATATCTTAATTTCAAAAAATATTTTAAGAAGAACAAGATACCAGCTTTCAATTTAGAGAAGACACAATTATACACATCTACAATATAGTCAAAGAAAAGGACCTTTGTGAGCTGCCTGATCCCAAAGATGTGAAAGGCTGACATATGGGAATTTTGGACAAAACCTTATAAAACAGGTAGACGTGAGTCTGGAGATAGAAGGATAGAATGAAAGTTTCTGATCTCCAAATTCCCTGTGTTACCTGCGTGTACACAGGGTAGGGTGAGTGGGAGGCTTTCATGACATTATTCATACTTTTTTATTAATAAAGCTGTATATTTTCTCTCTCTCTCTTTCTTTCTTATTATAAAAAGTGAACTATGGGAAACCTTCATTTTCCGTTATAGCTCATTAGTCTTACTATTTTGATAAACTTATGAACATATGAATTGTTAAAAGCTAGCAAAACATGGCATTCTGGTTAAAAAGCCCATACCCCTGAACATCCTGAATCATTCTTGTTATTTCACCACTCACAGTGCTACACACCTCCTTCAGCTTGTCAGTTCCCTGGTGTCTTATTAAAGAACCATAGGGATATAGTAAATACACAAACAACAGGAAATATGTCGTATAGAGTATTTCATGTCTCACTTTCTTTTTGATAGAAAATATTACATTTCGTGTAGACCCTTTTTGTGTTGTGGAAGTTTTTAGTCGTGTATAAATAATTGTTTTGTGTACTTTTGGGAAAAGGACTGCCTATGCTTTGTCACTTTGTATTGTCTGCAGGTGTTGATTTATGTGGGGAATGTTGTAATCCTGACCTGCACGTGCTGGCAGTAGAACACCTGAGGAGTTCTGTATCAGTAAGAACACCTGAGCTGAGATGCTCACGGTTTCACTCTCCAGGATGGTGCCTGCCATGATGGTGGTTCCCTTTGCTGAGGTCTGGCAGGGGTTGCATGTATAAGAATGCCTCCATGTCTTCTCTGGTGAGCTACCACAACAGTGTACTGCTACACTTTTGTAATTTCCTTACACACATACATTCAACATTCACACACATACATGTAATAAAATCACATATAAAAAGCAACTATTCTGCTGAATCATCATTTTAAGTCTTGCTATACACTGCTTTAGAAAAACCTAAAGGAAAACAACCCATAATATTAAGAATATAGTATAGGATTCTTATTGGTGTGTGTGTGTGTGTGTGTGTGTGTGTGTGTGTGTGTGGTCATGTGCTCAGCAGAAATGCAGAGGGAACCATCCTTTTCTGCAGATAGGTTCGTGGGACTCCACTCAGGAGGGGAATACGGGAGAAAAGGAAAAGTATGGCAAACGAACAAGATAGTTCATTCTTTATGGCAAATGAACACAGTAGTTCATTCTTTATGGGACTCAGACACGGTAGGGTTATACGCTTTAAGAAATGACACACACACTTGCGCTTTAGAAATAAAAACACAGAAGTGTTTTTAATAAGAAAATTTAACAGTGTACATGTCAAGGGGAGATAGGGGTAGGAAAGCACACTGCTAGAAATGGAGCTGCACCAAAAGAGAGGGAATTGCTGACTACTGAGGACTTTAAGGGCCCAATCATCTCAGCAGGGGCCTTCCTGGTATGCATGTGTGATCTAGGATGGGGCTGGGTCTAGGATAGAGGCCACATCATTCCTCCTGGTGGCCTGCAAACCTGGAAAACCTGAGGTGATTACAAAGAGCATTTGAAAGGAACATCTGAGCCACCAATGGCTTGGAGGGTTTTGCTGGCTGATCTCAGCTCTTCTGGTGCAGAATCATTTTTTGATGTGCTAATATTAAAGGCTATCTCTTCCTGGAGCATTAACAGCAGTATGCTAGGGCTTAAGGGAAAAAAAGGGCCTGCAAGGTTTCCCTGTGAAATGGCTGCATTCCTTTCCCAGCCACCAAGGCCAGCTTGGGCAGGCCATGTAGACATTCTCATTAAAGATGAAAATTCAGCAAGGAAGGGGAGCAATATAGCTGATGGACTAATATTTCCCCACTAAAGAGTCCGGATCTCTGTCAGGCAGACTCTACTTAGCATCAGGGATACTCATAGGCCTCAGCACAGAAATCCAGAAAATGCTTGATTAAGAAGGCCTCAAAAATTTTATACACCTGACACTAATCTTAAAGGTATTTAAGGACTGAACCATTTCCCACCCAAAAATATTTATGCTGAAACAGTAAGGTCTTCAGTGTGATGGAACTTGAAGATAGAAATATTAGAAGGTAACTAAATAAAATAAATTTACACGGGAGGGCTGGACTCCAGCAGGACCGATGATGTGCACATCCTCTGAAAAAGGCCCTGTGAGGACTCAACCTGCCACACAGAGAGGTCTTTGGAAAAGCAGATGCTGATCACAAATCCATCTTGGACTTCCACTTCTAAGGCTTTGAGAAAAGAACTTTTGTTAATCCCACTGGAAGAGAGTGAAGATCATTATCCAAATTCTTTGGTCAAATTAAGCTCGCTTTATTTTCTTTGCAGAGGACTGACTCCCCAAAGCAGATTTTGAGAGTGTGCCATGGAGATTAACATTCCAGGCCTCCTTCTACAGGGAAAAAGTGAAAACTGGGGATTTTCAAGGGAACTTTGTAACATAAGGACTTAGCAAGCAAATTTTACAGAAGCAGACAGCAGATTAAATTATTTGACAGTTCATCTTGGCAGAACATCTCAGATTCCTTGACAGAATGCCTTATGAAGGAAGAGTATGTGTTAGTCAAGCTTTTGAGCAGGTTTAAATAGGTTAAAGCACGGTCAAACTTGAATTCTGTAGCAAATGGAAGCGAACTCACTCTGACCATGTGAGCAAATGGCTTTTAGTTTTAGAGTTTAGTCAGGCTGACCCATCACTTTGTGTTGTTCCAGCCACACAACCTGTGGCATGCTGTGAGATCCCCAGAAGATTAATATAGGAGTCCAGTTTTGGATGTTATGTATGAAGCACAGCCACACCCCCCAAAAAAAACAGTTTGACAGCCCAATTGTACAGATGGAAATACTCAACGTTTTATCATTTTACCTTTATACTTTTATTTTAGAGCAGTTTCCTCCCATATAAAAGCTCACCATTCTTGCTGAAATCCTCATGAGAATTCTGTCTAAACCTCTGATGGTCTTAACAATTCCGTCAAAGGTGCTGGGAAGAGTGGAGTGTGTGTTTCATGTATTATGCGCATAATGATAATGGCAAATGAGTGAAATTCCACCTTTTTTTTTCCCCAGCAAGGCTTTAGATATTTTTAGATTCAGATTTTATAGCAAAGTGCCACTATACCTAAAGTTTGCTTCGAATACCTACAGAGAAGGGGAAAAATGCAAGGCCTGGCTCTTCAGGGTTTTCGGGGGGACATTTCTAGAACTTTTTTGTAGCATGTTTACATCAACCACTGAAAAACAGTATGCAGGTCCTTTTATGAGAGATTTATAAGCTTTCATGGTTCTGGTGAATTCCTGTATTGCCTAACAATGCATCAAGTTCTTAAACATTATGACCAGTTATGATCGGTACACTTAGCAGCCAAAGGAAAATCAATGTGAAAGACTAGGCAGAGAAGGCAAACTTTAGGGCAAAGAGTGACGGGTACAGCTTTTACTTTCTGTGTAAACGACACAAAAATGACACACGAGGGTCTGTTAGGGCAAGCCGGGCGGGTTTCTAAGGAACCACGAGACACAGACCGCTGTAACATACATGAGGCACTTATTGATTACCAGCGCGCGTCCGGGTCCCGCCTATCCCACGCAGGAGATGAGCATGGCAGGCCCCGATCCCTTCCCCGCCAGCCCTTTTATTGGGTTCAGGGGAAAGGGGTCTGGGGATGGGGGCTCGTGTGTAGCTGATTGGCTCCGAGCTCTCTATGTTAGACTAATTGGTCGGGAGTTTCGCCCGGGGCAGGATCCAGGGGGGGGCGTGGTCAACCTGTGCCCTTGGACTAGCCCCTTGGGACAG